>CM053791.1:603650906-604103406 GCA_028749045.1 Cupressus sempervirens | reverse complement strand
AAAAAAATACACATATACACGGACCTCAAGAATAATCATCTACAGATCTAGAATATATCTCTACAACTGAAATTCATACATATGCAAACTATAAATCTTGAATAAATACATGTACGTAGCAAAATATAAAAAGTCATATATACATGTGTGATCATGTCTAACTAAAAAAGTACTCAATAATCAAATAAATAGTGAAACATATGTATACATGTATGTAAACTATCTCCAATAAATAAATGCATCAAAAAATATATAAAGATCTACTACTAGAGGGACCCCTCAAAACGCATATGGAAAAAATGATCCTCTAATTGTACATCCTCTCAGTGAGGTGCATCAACCGAGCCCTGCATATATATATATATATACATACATACATACATACATACATACATACATACATACATACATACATACGAGTTCTATCAAAACATATATATATATATATATATATATATATATATATATATATATATATATATATATATATATAGAGAGAGAGAGAGAGAGAGAGAGAGAGAGAGAGAGAGAGAGAGAGAGAGAGAGAGAGAGAACTTGAAATGTATTTAAATAACTTTAAACAAACTATATTTAAAACTCAAGTACCTGAGCACTACTAGGTGCCTCAATAGAATCATCTCTCTCACATACATGATGCCCTGAACCAGCACTACATGTAACCATGTGCTTAGCGACCTATGTCTGCATGATTTAAATTACAGTTATTTAGATTAAATTAAATATCTAGATATATATTTGAACTGAATTTTTTAATAAATTCATATTTTTTAATTTCATATATATTTAAATTAAAAATAAATTATATATGTACTTGGGTCTCTAGAGATGGAGGATGGTTAGCAGACTCCATCGTATCATCTATTGATGCACCTGAGCTTGAAAAATTGACACCTACTAAACCACCCTCAGCACCATGTCCAACTACTAGTAAATTTGAGTGAAGTGGATTGTGTAACTGGCTGGGTAATGGTGTAGAATCAGTGCTACTAGGTCATTTGAACAACAGGTCCATGTACGATGAAATACCTAGGGTTGAACTAGTATCAATCTCAGACAGGCCTTGCAACTGCTCACCAAAATCATCAAGACCCTTAGCTATGATCTAAACATCTCCAACTTGTATGCTTGAGTCATCTATAGAGTGTTGTAAGCCTAGTGCCAAATTTTGTGAGCTACACATAGGTGTATCATCTATCACTGGTGTGGCAGCCTATGTCTATGGAACTATGCTAGGGCTTTGATGATGTCTAACAACATCCATCACTGAGTGAACTAGAATCCCTTGTGTATCAAAAATATAACTAATAATGTGCAACATATCCTCCAAAAAATACAATGCCAAATCTTGTGTCTGATGTCTTGAAAGACCACAAACATCACCTGGTAGTGGTAGCTCAGCAACTCTATATGCATCATCAGAGGTGCTTGAAGTGCTACTAGATGCCTCTGAAGATGGTCTACCAAGTGGGCGAGGATGTCGACTATGAATATAATGACCAATAGAATTAGATGTGATACTAGCGGCTACAAATGCAATGTGTCCAATAGTGTCAATTGCTCCCCTTTGGGAAGCAATGATGACTCTATCTGCAATAGGCACATGTGCTAGAGTCACGGGAGGAAGTCTCTATCCAACAAGATGTCTGACATCTTGAGGTGGCAGACGATGTGCACAGTGATATTGGTCATGATCTACAATCCGACCACACTCATGTCTACAATAATCAGGAATATCCAACTAGTTGACATTGAGCCCCATGTGGAACTCAACATACAATTGTTGTGCAAAATAAAGAGGTATCTGGTCATTATTAGGATAATGACCATGTGTAGCTAAGAACCAAGGATAGATCATGCTAGCAATAATAGGATCTATGCATCATGTCACTCGGTAGCCTCTCACCCTACCCTATGCTCCCTCATATCCTAGAAAGAGCTCTCTTTTGATGACATCTTTGGGGGCCACCCTCTTGACGTCATTAAAAGATGCATCTCCTGAATTCTCAGCCCTAAGCTCCCTAGATATGGAAGCTAATATGTTAGGAGTAAATGAATGGTGAGCTCTAGATCTGGTTGTTAGATCCTGTAAATTGAGCCTACATATCGTAGCACATATGTCTCTATAAAGACCATCATTAGAGGATGATATAGATTTTTGTAGTCTAGCAACCTCCTACTTTGAAAATGCAAATAAAGCATTAATATTGATGTGTGGAGGTGGTCCAGCAAGACCTCTAGCAAGAGATGTAGGTGCAGCCTAACTAGGAATAGGAGCCACACTAGGAGTCATGGCAGGACTTGCACCACCTGGAGTCACACCAAGAGCTGCACTAGGAGCCAGAACATGAGTTGCACGATGAACCCTAGCTCAAGGTACACCATGAGCCCCACCATGATCTACAGCATGAGTCCCACCATGGGCACCATATTGAGTTGCACAAGGAGCCAGAATAGGAATTGCATTAGGCACTACAACAAGAATTGCATCAACTTGTACCACAGCAGGTGTCGCAACAAGAGCCATAGCAGGAACTGCATCAGGTGTCACACCAGAAGCCGCAACAAGCTGATCGCGTGAATCCATATCTAGATGTAGAAATGTATTAAGATCTAAACTATCTACTGTACACATAATTTTTTATTTTTAATAAAAAATTATACATGTAATTGAATGTACATCACACATGTCTAGATAATCTATAACATGTACATATATGATCTAATAAAATTTAAATATATACATGACTGAATGTGTATACATGTACACATACATGAGAACTTTAGAGTTAGAACAGATTTTTTTTATATTTCATTTAACAATAATTTATTGAAAATAAACTTTCAAACATGAAAATGTGTTAAATTAACTGTGTGTGTGTGTGTGTGTGTGTGTGTGTGTGTGTGTGTGTGTGTGTGTGTGTTGTACTTATTATTAATTAAAAATTAGCTAAGTCTATTATACACTTAGAATACATTATTATATATTATGACATTGCACATTATTTCTATAAGGAAAATATAGTTCAAATCTAGCTAATTTAACACATTTTTAATTAATAATAAGTAAATATAATAAGTAAATAATATAAGTAAACTTAGATTTTCTATATTTCATTTAACAATAAGTAAATATCCAAAATGAACTTTAAATTATACAATAAGAAAGTGTCATGCCCAAAAAAAAATTTGCTAAGCAAAATTACAACAAATTTTATTTTTATTTATTTATTTATTTTTTTCTCTTTATTTTTTGTAAATATTATTATCATTATTAGCTCTCTATTGAATTTGCTTCTTCTATTAGTGTTACATCTACTGCATTCAATTTTATCTCTATAGTGCGAGACTAGGTTATCTCATGATTTATTTTATATATATAATTATTAAATTCACTATTATTTACTTGTTACTTTATTGCCATTTTTTTATACATGTGTCCTTGTGATGTAGAACTTACCAATGATAATTTAAATATGTCTTAACATCACCGGAAGCTAGTGTTCAACTTACTTGACAAGGTATTCTTTTAATCGGGTTTACTAAAGCTTCATTATTGTCAAATGGTTTAGTGTATTGATTTATTAAAATATTGTTATTACAATACTATTACAAGCTTATATTTAATATATGTATGTATGTACTTTTTTTCTTTTCTTTAATGATAATGTCAATTTCAATTCTTATATAGTTCCTAAAGGAACACTATTACTACCACATACTATATATTCCTTAATTGGTAACAAGACATGACTTAAAAAAAAACACTAATTGAACACTAATAAAATCATTATTTTTCTTGAAAACCCAAATGATCAAGTAGCAATTAAATTTACAGTTTGTTAACAAACAATTTAATAAAAATCAAGTAGAGCACTAAACTTTAACTAACATGATTTAATAACAATTAATTTATCCCTAATGACCTAGGTTCTATTAAAACATGCACCCCAAACTATAGGCGTTTTCCTTGAGGCACTCAAAGGGTGGGGATTTGACATGGGTCAGAATTACGTCCCATCATATCCAATGGCATCGTTTTGCACAAGGGTCTTGTCTAGCGCTAGGTGCAAGTTTTGATTTTTGTTGTTTTTTTTTTGAAAAGGATTAAGCATGTAGGCATTCCCTTTTTAAGGTGGGGGCCACAGTCCCATCCCAATGAGGGTGCGATTTCCTTTGCACGCCTAGGCGAGATAATGATTAGGCTTAGTAATGTTTAATGTGAAAGGATTTTCTAGGTAAATGCTAGTGTTTGGGGATTGGTGTATATTGATATTAATTATATTTAATTGTTTCTCTTTTTGATTTCAACCTCCCTTTATTTTGATATATGAAATTAATTTGTAATTTAATTTATAAGGCCCTATAGTCACGTGAATCATTTTTGATGTGGATTTGTTTCTTTTCTATCAAGGTGAGAGGTCATAGGCATAGATTCCTAGTTAGGTCCTAGGGTTAGCTTAAATCATAATGCTTCTCTATCTATTGCACATTTATTTTTTTATTTTTTTATTTAATTATTCCTTTATGACTAGGTTCTGAGTATATTCCCTCAATATTTTATGGGACTGTATTCAAGAAGGTTATTTAGTCATTCCTCATACATTTTCCAGAGAGGAAAATGTAAAGCTTCAGCAAGATGGAACTATACAATTTCTTTACTCATTTACAACTCCATTTCATTCCTCCTGAAATTTTTTTTTGCACATAATTACTAGTAGTGTGATTTTATCATCCTAGGACTTAAGAGCCAAATACTTAATACTTATAGAATGATTTAGCACCTCAAAATTTATCCTAAGTTTGAATATCAGATCTATTCATCCTAATCATAACATTCATTTCTTTTCTTAATATGAAATACATAATTGCTATTGCATTACAGGAGAGAAAGCACACATAATACCATTCGTAATTCAATGAAACTTAACATAGAGATCCTATACAAACAACACTATATGCATACAAATTTTCAAACTTCCTTTCATTATTACAATGGTAACCATGATAACAATAAACTTTATAATTCTTACACTATATCAAATGGACATTTCCTTACTAAAACACATGTGCACACTTCTCAGGTCCTTTCCTCTACAGATTTACATGGTGCCAATGGCATAATCCTTTTTCCATCACAATGTGGCAACACAATAAGGACTTTCCAAAATCAAGAAATATTGAGAAACATGAACATTGAAGTACTTTCACATTGAAAGGCATAAACATTGAGCCTTATTTACACATTTGGATCTTTCCCACTTGACAAGGGTGAAACTCTATTTCTTCATAGCATGAGTCTTCACAAAACCTGCACAAAAACACACCCAAAATAGGAACCATGGAGGCTCACCTCCCAACCTAGGCTTCTTTGAAACCACCCACCGAGTAGGGGAAACAAGGATCAAACAGGTTACACACATACATCACAAGATTTTGCATGAATACACAACACAAACACAATCAACACCCTTCCATGGCTTGCACAATGATTCACCATTGGAATCATAAAACGTTGGGTGAAGGTGGGATCTTCAAGGAGGAGAAATTATAACAACATATATATCATATTACCAATGTATTTTGCCTCTCAAGGCCACCACATCATAAACAACATATTGCCACTGCATTGCCTCTCAAGGCCTTCAAAACAACCATCTTCTCCTCATCCACCAAACCTCCTTATACCTCCCAAACAACAAGATTCATGGCCATTATGGAGTCCATTCTCCACGATAATAAAAAACCTCATCATGAGGTATAAGAACAAGATTTATTTTCTCACTTGCAATGGAAAGCCCAACTTGTGCCCTTCACCCAAGGCTTCTCTGCCCTCCCAAGGGTGAGTGAAGCCTTCACACCCATATTCACAATTCAACATTCACATTCAACAAGAAACAACAAGAAGCAAAGGAATAACAACAAAATAAAACTAAGAAAGAATCTCCATCAACACAAGACACATTCATTTCTTCCCAACACAATGACAAGCTCATATCATAAGATTGACAATGCAATGCATCCCCCATTGATAACTTTCCACACTTGCAGACTCTCTTATTCATAATAAAGAAAAGGAGGATAAAAGAACATGTTCAAGTCACCAACCTTGGTCCAAGCTAGGGTAAGGATAGTTTTAGAAGAGCTCCCTTAATCTCCCTCCAAAACTTAGCTGTCTCTAAAATTAGAGAGTGGGTGAACAACCCACTAACTTTTCACTTCCCCCCTAAAAGGCTCTCCACTAAACATTTTTAGTAAGAACATCAAGCCTTCCTTTCTTAAATTTTTGCTCCTCCAAAATAAGAAGGTTGACCAAGTGGGATTGAGAGAGTTCTATCATGGAAAAACTCCCAATTTCGAATTGGTCTAAGTTAGCTTTGTTTAAGGGGTTCCTAAAACTAGAAAAACATTAAGATAATTAAATTTAGGCCCCTAACCTACTATACTACCATTAGGGTGGCTTTTTAACAATAAAATAACACCTTAGGATCCCATTTAGACCCCCTAAACTCCTTGTCAAGTTTGAATTCGAATTCTAACATGATGTGACCCATCCAAGCACTCTCTCCCACATGGAAGTACTTAAGCATTAATTTGAAAAGAAGGAAGAGGACCAAGATTGAGTAACCTTGAGACCAACACTATAGGTGACATATCATCAACACATAGACTATACAAGTGTCAAGTGACACACATAAAAAAAATACATTACATTTTCCTTGACATGCCCTTAATGCACCTAGGTTATGATTAAACATGTTCACAAGCAAGAAAGCAATCAAGCAATTACGAAGAAAATTACTTTCACAATGAGGCTTTTGAATCTTCCAAAGATTCACCTTGGTTAAACTATGTCACAGGGTTTGGAACTTGTTTCCCCCAAGAATTTCCATGGTTCTCTTCCTGCACAATAAACTCGAGCATCAGTAGTCCAAGGAGTCATATAACATATATAACATATAAGTGTATAGTGATAGTCATAATTCGGGAAATTTTTTCTATTTAAATCATTCAAGATGTTAGAATAACAAATCTACATAACATAAGTCATCAGTTAAACATCTATGTGCATATTAAAATCAATTTATCATTTACTAGTGTATCATAAATCATCATAACTGCTTCTCTGACTATCACAATCATTCATCTCATAAAGAATCATAACCAAATTGACATCCATTCATAATCATCTTAACACTTAGCATCACATCAAAATTCTAATAATATCAATTCATAAAATTGCATCCATATATTTTCAACCATTTCCACACAATACTAGGTTCTAGTGCATATGATAATGTAAACCACTACTACTAAGTATCAAGGTGCGTAAATAAAATAATCCACAGTCCATCAAGTCTCAAATAACTATCAAAATATCTAGATCCTGAATATCCAAAATGTAAATAAAATATCCATGCTATGACGGGTCGGGGTGAGGCCTCACAGAAAGTTCAATAATATGTTTACTTATTATGAATTAAAAATGTATTAAATTAATTAGCTAGATTTTCTATATTTTTCTTAAATAGAAATAACACAATGTCATAATATATAATAATGTATTTTAATGTGTACATTGTTTTCAAATAAGTGAAAGTTCAGTATCATGTTTGATTAAAGATGTTGTAAATTATTATAATTTAGATTTATGAAATAAAAAATGATACATGTACACACTCAATTTTTTATCATACTAATTTTCTAACCATGTATCTCCAAATTTTCATATAGATGTTCAAGTTTAGGTTATCTCGAGGAAAAAAAAAGTCAACTTTTGACACCTTTTTTAATCCCTTATTTTCAAGCTTTTATCCAAACTAGTTTTAAAATAATTTACAAGAATCTCAATTGATCTTTTATCACGCTCAATATGTTGTCCAAGGTCTAATATGATGGCTAAATATTTTTTTATTAATGTTTCTACTAAGGTTCAAACAACCTCTAGGCTTTTATGATTTTGGTCCTTATGATTCAAATTGAGCTTTTGTTAGGATTCAAATTAGGGTATGGCTATCATGAATGTTAGGGTTGGGTTAACTTAGGTTATGGTTATAATTTAGATTATATTATAGTTAGGGTTAAAATAGGGATATATTAGTTTAATTAATGTTATGATTTAAGGAAAATTAAGGTTAGCAAGTAGGATAAGGTGCAAATTAGAGGGAAAGTCTTTGATTTATAGTTAGGGTTGAAGATAGCTTTAAAGTTGAGAGTTTGGTTATGGTTCTAGAGTTAATTTATTGTTAGGATTTTATTATACTTTGGGGGGTATTATTAGAGTTCAATTAAGGTAATAAATTATTTATATTAAATTCTTAATTTAGGATAATGTTGAGGTTTAGGTTTCAAGTTGGGTTACATAGATCATTTAAAACAAGGTTCATATACTTCATGTACATACATTACATGTGTTTATGGCATGTATCTCTTGAATAATGTTAATATTATAATTTAGGATTCCTAGGTCAACTTGTTTTAATTTTATGTATGCTCTAGGCCTCAATTAGGTTTTGAAATAGGGTTTTAGTGTAAGGTTTATAATTAGGCTCAATTTTAGGGTAAGATTAAGGATAGCTTATGACATTGTTAGGGTTTATACTAGTATAATTTAGCATTATTTAAGGGTTAATAAATTAAGCTCCACATATGGTCAAGAATTTAGGATAAGGGTCTAGCATACATGAAGTTTATGATTTGGTTCAAAATTATGATTTAGGGTAAATTATCATTATAATATAAGGGTTTAATAATTAAATTTTAAGATCTTGAGGTTAGGGTTAGGGTTTGGATAATGGTTAGGGTTAGGGTTTGCTTAGGTTAGGGTTTGGATAATTAAATTTTAGTTAAGGTTTAGGGTTAGAGTTAGGATTATGGTTAGGCTATGATTTAGGATTGAGACCATGATTAGGGTTAGGATCATGTGGTTGGAGACCTTAGGAGTACAAATTATAGTCTATCAATTAAGGTTAGTAAATTAGGCTTTAGCATTTAGGATTTAGGGTTATAGTTATGATTCTAGGGTTAGGGTACATTGGGTTTACATTTCCATTAGTATTATATATAGGGTTAGGATATGGGTTGACATTGGTATTAGTATTATTTTTAGGGTTATGGTTTGTACACCAGGGTTTAAATTTAAATGGATCTAGGATTATGATTAGGGCAAGCTTATAATTTAGGATTTAAGGGTTGGGGCTTATCATCTAGTATAAGGGTTTGCCATAATTTATGACTAGGGTTAGAATTATGGTTTAGTACTTAAAATTAGTTTATATAACTAGCTTTTAGAATTAGAGTTTAGCATTTAAATTTAACATTTTAGGATCTTATTGTACATACAACTTGAATAGGGTTTAGTATAATTTAGGGTCATGGTTTAACATTTATGATTTCATGATTATAATTAGGACCATTCTAAGTTATAGGTTTACATCATTCTTAGAAGTATGGTTAGAGGGTTAGAGTATGGGTTTGCATCATGTTGTTAGAAGGTTTTGAGGGTTAGGATTTGTAAATTAGGGATAAGATTAGGATTTGTATTAGGGATTTTTTTGGATTATGGTTGTAACACATAGTTTTAATATTTATAATTAAAGTTAGGATCAAGTATTAATATGATTTACTATTTAATGTTGTGGTTTATCATTTAGACCTCTACGGTTCAAATTGAGATTTAGGAGTTATGGTTTCAAGTATGCATCTAAGATTACGGGTTATAATTTATGATTAGGGTTTTGCAATTAGGATTATGACCAAGTTTAGTATTTAGGACTATTGTTTAGCATTACGGTTTAAGAGTTAAAATTTAAGTTAAATATATTTAATCTCTACATGAACATTAGATTATATGATGTACATTCTATATGTTTGTATATTATAATCAAGTTATGCTCTTATAATTAACTTTTATTAATTAAATGTTACATAACATGTATTCTTTAAGTTGAATTCACGTTCTAAGTTATATGTTCTTATGTATGTATACATGTATGTTATATTCTTACCTAGATGCAAATTAATCTAGACATTCTTATATATCTATAATTTAGGATCTCCCCAAGTTAAGACATGTCATTCAATTATATAGTTAATTATATATTTAGATTAAAAGGCATTGAAAATAATAACATATATAAATAAACATGAATATTGAAAACATACATGTGTCTAAATTTAACATGAACATATTTACATGTACATTTATGAAATAAAATATACATAATTAATCTACATTCTTATGTGTATAATTTTTAGGATCTCCCCTTAAGACATGTCATTAAATATAGTTAATTACACTTAGTTATAAGACAAATTAAGATCAATAGTTAACATATGTATGCATATAAAGATGTGAATTTATTGAAAACATGTATATGACCTACTTTTAACCATTAAGAAATATACATACATCTATGTTCAAAATAAAAAAATACATTTTAATCTACATTCTTACATGTATAATTTAGGATCTGGACCCTTAAGACATGTCATTTAATTACACTTCTAAGATTAAGACATTAAGATGAATTTGACATACATTTATAAACATGAATATTGAAAACATACATACATTTGTACATTTAACATTAACATATATACATATATCTATGGAATAAAATAAGTATATTTTAATCTGCATTCTTATGTGTAATTTAGGATCTCCCCTTAAGATGTATGCCATTAAATATAGTTAATTACATAGTTTAGATTAAGGTGCATAAAGATGAATAACATTCACATAAACATGAATAAGGCATTAAGATGAATAACATATATATAAACATGAATAAAACATATACGTAAACATAAAATGTTAAGATGATTAAAAAATTAATAACATGTACATTAACATTAGTAAATTTATATGAATATTGAAAATATTTTTCAAAATTTTATTTTCTACACTGTTTTTTTTTAATATCTTTAAATATTTTTCTAATGTTTTCTAATTTTCAAGACTAATGTTTTTTAAAATATTTTCTAATGTTTTTTCTAATATTTTTCTAATGTTTAAATCCTAATTTATTTTCTTGTTGTTTTCTAATATAAAATTCTAAATTATTATTTTTTAAATATATTTTCTAATGTTTTTCTAATATTTAAATGTAATATTTTTTCTAATATTTTTCTTAAAAAAATTTCTAATACATTATATTATTATAAATTTTCTAATGTTTTTAAAATGTTTTTCTAATATTTTTTCTAATGTTTTTCTAAAAAAAAATTCTAAACTAAATTATATTATTATAAATTTTCTAATGTTTTTCTAATTTTTTTTCTAAATTTGATATTATTATAAATTTTCTAATGTTTTTCTAAAAAAAATTTCTAAAATTTATATTATTATAAATTTTCTAATATTTTTTCTAATGTTTTCTAATTTTGTTTTAAATTAATGTTTTTTATATAATATTTTTCTAATGTTTTCTAAATTAATATAATTAAGTTTAATATAAATAAACAATAAAAATATGCTCTAAAAACACTAAAAATGTAAAGAACATTAAAATATGGTTTAAAAATATTTTAAAATGCTTTGAAAACATTGAAAAATGCTTTAAAAACATTAAAAATGTTAAAAATATTAAAATAATAATAAAGAATCATACTTGGAGAGGAGAATCTAAAGGAAAATGATAGGATGACACTGATGGAGACCACACATTTGCTCCAACTTGTAATAGTGAATGCCATAAAATGACAAAAAAGGGTGAAAATGACATTTTTGAACATCAAAAATCGAGTTTTGAATGTTCGCAACAAACATATAACTAACACATGTTCATTGTAAACATATGGTAATAAATACTAACATGTTTGCAATGAGCACTTTATAAATATATGTTCATAGCAAACATATTTAGTATGTTCGCTGAAAACATATGTTACACCCAATTTCGGCTTTCCAAATGTTTTTTTGCATTTCTCTTCGTCCCACTAAAGTGGAACCCATTATTGTGGGTTCACCCTATAAAGGAACCCTTGAGGAAAAAAACTTGTATTATATTTTTGTATGTGTATATTGCTTCCACATTATTACTTTGATGTTGTTTAAACTTTAAAAAAATAGGTCAATAAATATTATAACATGTTAGGCTTATTTCTCTTGGGTTCCCAAGTAGGGCATTACTCCATAAGATCTACCTCTACCTCTTAGAAATACTCCTCCTCTTCCTCTTTGTCAAAATCTCCTTAGCTTTCACTATATATTTATATGCTTCTTCCACACTATCTAATCTCACAAAACTAATCTCATGTTGAATTGTAGTTCTCAAACCATTCAGATACCTCGTAATGTTCTCAACCTCATCATTAATATGTCCAGATCTAATGTCCAATCTATAGAATTCCTTGGTATACTCCTTCACACTCATATACTTTTGTCTCAAACTTTTCATCTTCCTCAAAAAATTAACTTTGTAATCAATAGGAACCGATTTTTTAGTTTTTTCACCATCTTCAACCAAGTCCTAACCTTCTCCTTTCCTATTCTTGTTTTATCTATTTGCAAATGTTCCCACTAAATTGAAGCATGAACTTTCAATTTAGTAACTTCTATTTTCACCTTCCTATTATTGAGAGTGCCTTCAAACTCAAAAATATTTATCCATCTCAGAAATAAAATCCAATAATGCATTGGTTTTCAATTTTCCATCATAAATTGTAACTTCAATAATAGGCTTTGAATGTGCCCTAGAAAAAACTCTCAATAGTCTTTCCTTATCCTCCTCAACTTTAGGTTTAGGATTAGGGTTTGGTGCTCCTTCATCATCACTAACATCATCAAGATGTATGCCTCTACTTTGTGTTTTGTAAAAAATATCTAATATGGCTGCAATTTGTCAAAACATGTCCCTGAGGGCATTATCGACATTTCCTCTACATCAAAACATTTTGACAACATATTCTTGCAAAAATTGTAACCCTCTAGAAGTTATAGCTTAGACTCATATCTAGTACTATTGGAAATATAAGAGGAGTTACTGAGAGGGGGGTGAATCAGTTACCAAAAAAATAAATCCTAGATCCCTTAGATGTGAACTATAAAATTCAAACTGATAAAATAGATTACTAGTGTTACTCAGTAAACACACAGAAATTACTGTAACTTGGTAAATGCAGAGTGTGAATTACTTTAGTGAATATTAAGATGTTATCATGAATTACTTGCAAGCATGAAAGAAATAACATGAACACATGAGACACCAGGATTTAACGTGGAAACCCAATTTGGGAAAAAACATGAATGTAACTAGTTATTATTTTTCACTATTCCGAAGTGATCCCTATTAGGCCCCAACCCTTTTTAAAGGTTACAAAACACACTGTTAGGTGTGACCCTATTAAAGGATTTAATCACCATGTTAGGAGTGGCCTTGCAAAAGGTCTTTAAACAATTCAAAGGAATTTCCACCTTGTTAGAGGATTTACAAATGGTTGTTAAACCAACTCCGTTAAGAGATTTTAGATCACTACTACAATGGTTAGAGAGTAACAATGAAATGACTTGATTGTGATGCAACTAAATTGCTGATTACAAATCTCCACTCTGGTTCATACTTGATCCTTCTTGATTGAATAACACTTTTTTGCTCCATAAGGATACCTATTTATCCTTCAAGTTCGCTTCCTCTTCTTATCTCTTTTCAACTCATTCAACTTCACACTCATGCTTGAAATCACAACTTGACCTTTTACTTATACCTTTCAAATTTCCAAGTCAGCTCAAATACAAATTAGAATAGCTGATATTCATCACCTCAATCGGGTAGAATCAATAGGTACAATAATTAAGCTTTATATGCCAAAATAAGAAAATCCTTTAGTAGCCAACCCATCTCAGTAGAAACTAATTTTGAAGCGATTTCTTGTGTTAACCAACAAAATCTTAGTTAACACTGCAAAATTACAAAATTCCTTTGGTAACTGAGTTAACTCAGTTAGCACTAAATTTGTTCAACTTTTCCTTCATTAATAGAGTGAGCTTGGTTAACACTCTTTTTAGCTTAACTTCCTTTGACGCCCGAGTGAGCTTGGTAGAAACTACCTTCTGTATAGGGTAAACTTAGAAACACTCGATAAACTAGGAAAATTGTCTTCATTGACCAAGTGAGTTCATCATGCACTGAATGTCAACTGATATGACATTTGTGTAACATCAAAGACAACACACAATTGATCAATTGTATCCAACAATCTCCCTCTTTGGCATTATACAATATGTCATAGTACAATGAAATTTTGAGAACAAGACTACCTCTATCAAAAAGTTTCTCCCTCTTTGATTTGGGTAAAAAATGAACTTCTCTTATAGTGTTCTCTGTCTACAAAATTTTAGATCGATATGACAGTAGAACTCTCGCTCTATGAAAACACATGCCAAAGAAAATTTTGATTAGTGCCAATGTACCTTGATTACAGATTCATCTGCAACATGTCCTTTGTCACTACTGCATCAACTGATTGGTCTTCAACTTGGTTTATGTTGATGTATCACTAAACTTTAATTAGTGAGCTTCAGATAGGGGAATGACCCCTAGCTTACCTCTTAGATACAAAAATGCATCCTTAGGTAATGATTTTGTGAATATATCTACAATTTGTTCTTTTGTATGCACATATTCCAATCTGATTTCTTTGTCCTGTACTGATTCTCCTACAAAGTGATATTTGATAGTTTTTTTTTTTGGAATGCATCACTAGATTCTAAGATATGTTGATTGCATTGGTGTTATCACAATACATCACTATTGGCTCTTTGATTTCAACTTCCATTCCTTCCAACAATTGTTTGAACCAAACAATGTTAGAACAATTCGCTGTTGCTACTACATATTCTACTTCTGTTGTAGATTGAGATGTGTAATTTTGCTTCTTGCATGCCTAAGATACCAGCCTTTTACAAAGAAAGAATGCTCCACCACTAGTGCTTTTTCTATCATCAAGATTTCCTACCCAATTAGCATCAGTAAACACTTTTAAGTCAAGGTTGCCTCCAAGTTTGTACCATAAGCCATATTCTTTAGTGCCTTCTAGATATCTTAAGATTCTTTTTATTGCCATCATGTGGTTTTCTCTAGGTTTAGCTAAGAATCTTGCCACTATCCCAATTGCTAAGGCAATGTCAAGCCTTATATGTAACGCATACTGTAGTTTCCCAATCATTGATCTGTATAAGGTTTGATCTACTTCTTTGAAGTCATCATCTTTTGTAAGCTTGAGTCTAGTACACATGGGGGTTTCAATTGGTTTTGAATCTTCCATTCTAAATTTCTTGAGTATCTCTTTGATGTACTTAGATTGAGTGATATAGATACCATTTTTGTTCTACTGTATTTCCAATCCAACAAAGAATTTTATTTCTCCAAACATGGACATCTCAAATTCCTTATTCATTTGTTCTAAAAATCCTTTTCATAAATCATCATTTCCTATGAATAGAGTGTCATCCACAAATATTTCTACCAATACAATCTTCTTGTCTAGTCCTTCCTTGATGCATAGGTTGTTGTTATCATGTTTTCTTTGAAAAATAATCTCTATCAAGTAGTTATGTAGTCTTTCATACCAAGCTCTAGGAGCTTGTTTAAGACCATGTAGGGTTTTGTGTAATTTGCAGACCATATCCCTTTTGTCTAGATCAACAAAACCTTCTGGTTATTCAATGTAGACTTCCTCATCAAGAATTCCATTTAAGAATACAGATTTAACATCCATTTGATATATTTTAAATCCTTTATAAGCAGCATAAGCTAGTAAAGTCCTAAGACCTCCTAATCTTACAACAGGGGCAAAAGTTTCATCGTAATCCATACCTTCTTCTTGATAATATCCTTTACATACCAATCTTGCTTTGTTTCTTGATACTTTTCCATCTTCATTCAATTTATTTCTGAATACCCATTTTGTACCAATTACATTTTTGTATTTGGGCCTAGGTACAAGAGTCCAAGTTTTGTTCTTTTTTATCTATTATGTTTCTTCCTTCATAGCCTAAATCCAAATTTCATTTTCCAATGCATCTTTAACACTTCTAGGTTCAAATTCAACAAGTAAACATGTACCTTTTAGTTTGCTTCTCGTCATTGTTCCATCTGATTTGTCTCCAATAATCTGATCAGGTGCATGATGCCTTCTAACATATTTAGCCAATACTGGTTCTTTAACTTTTGAATGAACTACATTGTCTTCATTTTGAATTTTAACTTTTGGCTTGGGTCCTTCTATCTGTAGCTCGGGTTCTTCAAATTCAATATGCACTAACTCAATAGACTCTGAATGTGACTCGAATCCCTGTAACTTGGTTTGAACTTCCTGCAACTTAGTAACTAATGGAGATTTGGTCAACTTGGGAGATAAAATCTCCTTTGTCAAATGTGTTTGGCAATGTATTAGGTTCATAGTAGACAAATCTTCTTTAATCTTTTGGTTCCTTTTTGCTTTCTTCTTCAGTCTTTTCTACAAACTCATCAATTCTCACATTAGCACTTTCTATGATTTTGTGAGTGGATAAATTTAGACATTTGTATGTTTTACTTCTACAAGAATATTCTAGAAATATACCTTCATCACCTTTTACATCAAATTGGCATTTTCTTGATTCTTTTAAGATATAACATTTGCTGCCAAATAATTTCAAATAACTTACATTGGGTTTGTAGCCATACCATAGCTCATAGGGAGTTTTGTTTGAGTCCTTCAACTAAACTCGGTTCAAAGTATGAACTATAGTGTTGATAGCTTCCTTCCAATATTTGATAGCAATGTTCTTCTCAATCATTAGTGTTCTTGCACAATCCATGATGGATATGTTTCTTCTTTCAGCTATTCTATTTTGCTCAGGAGTACTGGAGGTTGACACTTGTCTTTTGATTCCTCTTTCAATGCATAAATTGTTGAATTTATTTGAGATTAATTTACCACCTCTATCTGATCTTGAGCATTTTACTCTTTTTCTAGTTTCCTTTTCTACTCTAGTAAGATGCCATTTGAATTTCTCAAAAGCTTCTGATTTGTCTCTCAGATACATAACAATCATCATTCTAGAATAATCATATACAAAAAGAATAAAAATATTCTCTCCACTATAAGTTTCTATTCCAATGGGTCTACACAAATCAGTATGCACAATTTCCAAGACATCTTCTGACTGATAGTTTTTGCTTTTAAAACTAGTCTTTCCCATTTTACCAATTTGACAATTCTTACATAATCCAACATCAGGTTTCTTTAGATTAGGAAGACCTCTTACTCTTCTAAGTTTGTTGATCTTGACCATATTATCAAAGTTTACATGACATAGCCTTCTATGCCATAACCAACTTTCTTATACTTGAGCAATGAAACATGAACTACCACCAAGATCAAGATAAAATATGTTACCTTTTGTTTGCCTTCCTAATCCAATCAGATTTCCTTGGTTATCTAGTAGTCTTGCTTTGCCATTCATGAATTCTACCTTGAATCCAATGTTGTTTGCTGTCCCACACTTAGAAAATTATGTTTTAGTCCTTCAACCCGATAGGCATTGTTACATACAAGCTCATTGGTTAAAGAGATTTAGCCTTTCCCTTTTATGCAACAGGGTTAATTGTTTCCAAACCTTACACTACCTCCTTCATAGTGTTTGAAATTTTCAAACTTAGTTTTTTCTCTAGTCATATGGTGAGAACATTCACTATCTATTATCCATGTGTCATTCTTGCTAACATGAGAGACAAGTGACATCTTATCTCCTTCATCATCAGATTCATCTTTTATAGCAATATACACTATTTCATCTTCACCATTATCAAAATCTTTAGCCATAAAACAATTTTTTTAACCTTTGTCTTTGTAGGATTTGTTTGAATTCCTTATTGCCTTTGTACTTGTAGTTTTTCTTCTCTTCCCTGCCTTCTTTGTTTGGGCAGTAACAACAAAATGATCGATTTCTTTACAAGAAAAATATATTAGAGGGATTTTACCTTTGTACTTTCCTCCACTCTTGGAATATTTCTTTTCAAGTAAAGCTTCAACAATTTCAAGATCACTGTTTGAACTTTCTTCAGTTTCTTCTTCACATTCTAATTGATTATCTTTTATTTTCTTTCCTTTTTCTTTGAGTGAGAGTTTAGCTTCAAATGTAGATTCAATATTCTTGGAGGTAGGAACATAGTTGTCAAAAATGTCTAGTTCAAAAGCTGTCAATCTTCCTACTAAGGTATCCAAACTTAACTTGTGATTTGGATCACATCTCTTTTCTTGAATAGCAGATACTCTAATTGCATAGATAGCAAGCAATGTTCTGAGTACTTTACTTACAATAGTTTCTTCTTTGATTTCTCCTCCAAATGCTTTGATTGCACTAACACTGGCCTTGATTCTTTCCACATATTTGCCAACATTTTCATCTTCTCTCATCCTCATTTGATCAAATTGTCCTCTGAGGCTTTCTGCTTTGGCTCTTCTTACATTGTCATCTCCTCCATAGATTTCTTTTAGCTTGTTCCACATATCAAAAGTAGTTTTACAGTCTTTGACCTCATCAAATTTAGCATAACTAAGAGTAGATGCAATTTCAATCATCATGATGTTATGGTTCTTCTTCTCAACAATGTCATGAACTGATAATGTTCCAGTGGGAGTTTTATATTCTTCATCAACATATTTGCATCTTGAATCACTGATGGTAGCCAGATGAAGCCTCATAAGTCCTTGCCATGTTGCAAAGTTATCCCTGTTTAGCTTTGGAATCTCTCTCTTGTAAGACATCCTGATCTTTAGCTTAGGTTCTTGAAACCTTCTTTAGAAGCACCAAAGGCTCCAATACCAATTGTTGGAAATATAAGAGGAGTAACTAAGAGGGGGGGTGAATCAGTTACCACAAAAATAAATCCTAGATCCCTTATATGTCAACTATAAAATTTAAATTGATAAAACATATTACTGCTATTACTTGGTAAACACATAGAATTGTTGTAACTCGGTAAATGCAAAGTGTGAATTACTTTAGTGAATCTAAAGTTGTTATAATTAATTACTTGAAAGCATGAAAGAAATAACATGAACACATGAGACATCAGGATTTAACGTGGAAACCCAATTTGGGAAAAACCATCAATGTAACTTGTAACTGTTTTTCACTCTTTTAAAGTGAGCCCAGTTAGGAGCCAACCCTTGTTAAAGGTTACAACACACATTGTTAGGTGTGACCTTGTTAAAGGATTTAATCACCCTATTAGGAGTGGCCTTGAAAAAGGTCTTTAAAAAATTCAAAGGAATTGTCACCTTGTTAGAGGATTTACAAATGGTTGTTAAACAACTCTATTAAGAGATTTTAGATCACTGCTACAATGGTTAGAGAGTAATAATGAAATGACCTGATTGTGATGCAACTGAATTGTTGATTACAAATCTCTGCTCTAGTTCATGCTTGATCCTTCCTGATTGAATAACACTTTTCTGATCCACAAGGATACCTACTTATCCTTCAAGCTCACTTCCTCTTCTTATCTCTTTTCAACTCATTCAACTTGCACACATCACACAATGCTTGAAATCACAACTTGACCTTTGACTTATACCTTTTAGATTGTTAAGTTAGCTCAAATACAAATTAGAATAACCAATATTCATCACCTCAATTGGCTAGAATCAATAGGTACAATAATTAAGCTTTATATGCCAAAACAAGAAAATCCTTTGGTAGCCGACCCAGCTCCGTAGAAACTGATTCTGAAGTGATTTTCTGTGTTAACCAAAAAAAGTTCGATTAACACTGTGAACTTACAAAATTCCTTTGGTAACCAAGTTAACTTGGTTAGCACTGACTTTGTTCAACTTTCCCTCCATTAACCAAGTGAGCTTGGTTAACACTCTTTTCAGCTTAACTTCCTTTAACGCTCGAGTGAGCTCAATAGAAACTACCTGCTATACAAAGTAAACTAAGGAATGCTCAGTAGACTAGGAAAACTGTCTTCATTGACCAAGTGAGCTTGGCATGCACTAACTGTCAACTAATAGGACATTTTTGTAACATCAAAGACAACACACAATTGATCAATTGTATCCAACATCTACCACCCTATAACCTAAATCACCTAGGGTTCTCAACAATCCAATCCCATGAACAACTAGGCTCTGATACCGTATGACATAAGGGATTGGATGAATGATAGGGCCACAAGAATGCTTAACAATCAACCAACCTTGTATAGATCACACAATGAAAGAAACAGACAATAGACAATGCTAGAAAGAGAGGAGGAAGCAATAACTTTCATTGATTCATCAAAATTTCAACATGTACAATTGTGAGGCCTTGTAGGTTATGACAAAATAAAGAGATTCAAATATACATAAAAATGCATCTAACATGAGAGATCTGTGAGCTTGTGTCTAGATTCTAACTTCTAGCTTACTTCTATTCCTTTGATGATACCCCTTAACCTAAACTAACATTCCCCATTTATATTCACCAAAACAACTTACAGAAGATTCTAGATCAAATGGAAAGCCCAACCACATAATGGTCTACACACATCGCTATGATTGATCCAATATGTTAAATGACTAACATAAACTAAATATATGAGTTGATGCTCAAATAAGAACCAAACAAACAATTTGGTGAAACACATCACTGAACAACAACAACAACATGGTCATTAAGTCACTTAGTGAACGTTGAGCGTGAACACTTAGTGAAAGAAGAACCCAAGCCACTTGGTAAATGAAGACAAAAGCACATCCACTGAGCCAATAAAAAACAAAGCCATTGAGCAAGTCCTCAAGCATGATCGAGCATGCCCCAACCGAGAAGGATAAAGGAGCAACCTAGGATACTCCTGCATTAGGTAGTGACTTCTTACCATTTTCGTTTCCCCCTTAGATTAGCACAGATGTTGGATGTTCTTGAGATGTAGTTGTACTATTCTTATTCTATCTTGGAGACTTTCTATTTAGTTGATGTATCTATGTATTCACGTATCATGCATCTTGTGTCTTGAAATCCTATGAGATGATGTATCATATTTTATTCTTGTACTTCTATTTATTATTACATACCCTACAACATATGTGGTGGATGATGGGTTTTTGATGTACTTCATTATATTAGTTGTACTCGTGTATTTTTTAATGAGATTGCGTGTTTGTTATTCATTATGGTTATATATATAGTACTTAAGAATAAATCTAATGAATAAAAATTTCTTTAACGTGACTCAACATGAAGGAACCCTCAAGAAATGGAAATTGTATTTGTATTGCATATGTGTGTTTGATGTGTATGTTTTATATTACTTTCACATTGTTGTCTCAATGTTGTTTGAACTTGTTTTAAAAAAATGGTTTAGTGAACATTGTATCATAATAGGTTAATTTCTCTACGGTTTCTAAGTGAGACCTGACAAGTGGGTTGAAAATTCCATTGCACCAGTTGCACTATTGCCTCCCTCCATTATTCCAAATCCTTAACTACATCAAGTACCATAAAGTTCTTAACTTTTTAGATCAATATATATATCTAAAAAATAATTCAGAATTGTATAATTATAGAATAATGTAGTTTGCACGTAAAATTTCCCTTAGTCAGATTCTAATGAGATGTGACATTGCAAGGAATGAGAGAAGTGTGTTACCCTTAGAGAGAGTGTGAACAATTTTAGACTCACATGAGTTAAATGAAAGGTGTAGACATCTTTTTTTATGAAGAAAGTCACTCAAATATGAGAAAAAACCATATGTCGTCATGAATTGTTGTTTACTCTCAAAGCTTCATGCAGAGTGCCACATTTTATTCTATTTTTCTATGAATTTTCTAATGAAAAAAGAAAAAAAAAAGACTATTGGGAATAAAAGAGGTAGCCAATAGAAAATAAGAAAGTAAAAATATAAAATTCCTTTTAATAGAAGAATTTCCTAAGAGCATAGGATAAAAGTAGGATGCACAATGTTTGAGGAGAAAATTAAAAACTTTTTGGACTAAAAATGTTTGAATAATAGTACAATATAGGTAACTTATATAATCATCTTGTAGAGGTTGCAGTCTATATAAAATGCTTTATATAAAAGAATTTCTTTTGAGTGAAAAGTAACCAAGTTGCATGCATATGATACCTTTGTTTTTCTTGTATTTGTTGTTTTGAGTGAAGAGTAACCAAATTGAATACACATGGTACCTTTGTTTTATTTAATAAATTATAATATTATGAAATAAAAGAAATAATAATGAACACACAAAATATTCTAATGTCATATTTTTCTATTCTTTATTAAATTAATTAAAAATTAAAAGACATTTATTCTATCATTTTCAATTTATTTAATATATGAAATAAATTATAAAATACAAACAATTATATCTCCTCACATAATCACTTTTATGATCCATCCTTTATTAATAGTCATCAAGTTGAACTTAGTCAATTCACGTCTATTAAAAAGAAATTAAACGTTAGCAATAAAATAATCTATCAAAAATTTGACCAATTATGACAAAATAAATATAGATCACATCACATTAGAACAATCATATCTCTTAGATAATCATTTTCATGACCCACCCTTTATAAATAGTCCAAGATTGAACCTAACCAATTCATTTAAAAAAGAAATTAAACATTGATAAAGAAAATCAATTAAACTAAATTATGACAAAAATAACTTTTAAAAAGCAAAGTCAACCCAACATATGGAAGAATCTAGGTAGACAAGACCCACAAGAAACAAAGTCTCCAAGGAAGGAAATAACTCCCCGCCTCTCCAAATTTGACCATACTTCACACCTTTTCAACTTGCTCTTTAACAGAAAAAAGGTAAAAAGGTAAGGTGGTTTTATAGTCCACGACACTATGCTATAGTTTTTGGATTTACATATGGTGACAGTGATATGCGACTACATCGTACTCTTTTTCGAGAGGCGCTTGGCGCTACAAATAAGGCGTACATACCCTTCCCCTAGTGAGATTTGAACTTGTGACCTCTCTTTCAAGAGTAAAAGTTCTCCACCACTAGACCAACTCAGATTAAAATTGGGGAAAAAAAATCCGCAACTGTAAATGCGCCACGTGTCATAGGCATCAAATCACAGAACCGACTTTAGAGCACTAGAATGTGCTCTGCCCTTCTTAAAATTCTACATCTTTCTCTTAAATCCGCACCATAACTGGTTTTGGTATTGGAAATTTAACGGAGAAAACAATGGAAGAAGCTGAGCAGAAGAGAATTGTTGTTGGAGTGGACGACAGCGCCCAGAGCGTATATGCGCTGGAATGGACTCTGGATCATCTGGTTGCCCCCTTCATTCATGCCGATCGTCCGCCTTTCAAGCTTTTCCTCGTCCATGCCCGCCCTACTGCAATTTCCGTTCTTCGCATGGCAGGCCCCGGTAATTTGAAACCCCTGCGCAATTTCTTGCGTTTTTCTTTTCAAATTTTGTATTTCTAGTCCGTGGATTCGATCCCTGCGCAATTCCTTGCGTTTTTCTTTTCAAATTTTGTATTTCTAGTACGTGGATTCGATCCCTGCGCAATTCCATGCGTTTTTCTTTTCAAATTTTGTATTTATAGTCCGTGGATTCGATCCCTGCGCAATTCCTTTAATTTTCTTTCTTGTATTTGTTTTCGTCCTGAGATTTGATTCCCGCACAAATCCTTTCATTTTGCTTTTATTTCTTTGTTTATTTTCCTATTTGCCGTCCTAAGATCCGATATCTGCGCAATTTCCTTCATTAGTTTTCGTCAGATTCGAGTCCCGCGTAGATCTTTTCATTTTGCTTTCATTTCTTAGTCTTTTTCCCCTATTTGCCGCCCTAAGATTCGAGCTCTGCGCAATTTCGTACCGAAAGTCATTAATTTTTCTTTCTTTTATTTCTAACTTTCGTTCTGCGATTGGATCTCTGGATCTTGCAGGGGCGGCAGAGGTGCTGCCAATGGTGGAATCGGATTTGAAGAGAATCGGGACCAAGGCTTTGGAGAAAGGAAAAGCCCTATGCAATAGCCGATCGGTTTGTTTCTTCTTATTTGTCTGTTGAATTCTGCGATGTCCGATCCCGGTTTAAAAGTACTTCTTGTCTTGAAATTGTGTATTATTTCTGTGATTCACAGGTGAGTGATGTAGAAGTAGAGATGATTGAGGGCGATGCGAGGAACGTGCTGTGCGATGCCGTGGAGAAGCACGCTGCAGAGATGTTAGTGGTGGGCAGCCATGGATATGGAGCTCTCAAACGGTATTCTTTCCTATTCAAATTTCCTTTTCATTCCTCAACTCGTGATGGAAATTATTTGAAAATTGCTATGATTTCTCCTATCTAAATAGGATTGTATAAATTAGATCTTTTCAAGCTCCAAATGTTGAACAAACTGTTTAGATTTTAATTGTGCAAAATCGTTTGATTTTTTATTTAAAATAGCTGAATTCAAACCATTTTATGTAATACAATTGGAAATTTAAATAACTAAATTGTGCTGGTTTGAATTTTGTGTAGGGCTGTTTTGGGAAGCGTAAGCGATTATTGTGCCCATCATGCCAAGTGCACCGTTATGATCGTTAAGAAACCTAAGCATTGAATGCAGTATGTTATTTTAGCATAGATTTTAATTATAATTCTATTTTTAGTTCCTTGCTACGACGCGATGCATTCATGTTAGTGCTAATATGACATTAACTTGACCAATCAAATCAAAGAATTTAGAAATTTATATGGCATTTACAATGTGTATATCTATTTTTCATTTTTCCTTTTGTGCACATTATATTAGTCCATAAGAAGATAAATTAATTTTCTTAACAAAAAATTCACATATTTTTTCCAACAACAATGATGTCATGCATTAATAATAGCTTTATTTTTTCACAATTGTGACAAATTAATTAGTTTCCACAAAGTAATTATCTTATCTTCCACCTCACTACCTAAGACATAAATGCATGTCTAATCAACTATAATAATTAAATCATTTTGGTAAGATTGTAAATATATCAATCTATTATTTTTAACATTTTGTGAATCTTACTTAAAAACTAATTATCATATATATATATATATAATCTTCACAATAATTTAAAATTTTATTTTATTCAATATTAAAATTATTTTTTAAATTCTAAATTATAATCGAATTAATAAATAACAAAAATATATTATTAAGAATATAATTATTTGATAAATGTTTACTCAGAATATTTATAAATTTTGTTACAAAAATAAATAAATTATTTTTTAAATGTTTTATTTAGCCAATAGTTCCTACAAATTAAATTTTTGACGAAAAATTTGCAAGTTGGCTGAAAAAGTTGTCAATTTGGTCGGAAAATTGAAAATCCTTCCCATTAATTATTTATTGGCAGTTTTTATTTCCCTCCACATTTAACTCTTGTTTAGATATTTGTTAGTTGTTATCTTCACTTTTAACTATTGTTTTTCTTTTTCTATTTATTAGTTGTAATCTATGTTGTGATCTATTTATTTAACTTTTGATTTTTAAAATTGATTTAGAGTTTAGTTTTTAAATTATTTAAATTAGTATTTTTTTATTAGTTTAATTTTTTTAAAAATATATGTTTTAGTTTTTATAATTCATTTAGTTAATAGAATATTTGTTAGACATTTTTTTTTGTATTTCTCTTATTAATTTTTCATAATAGATTTTTGGATGGGTTTTAAATGACTATTTTTTAATATTTGATAAATTTAATTTAAATAAATAATATTTATTAATCTATTTAAAATATTTTAGTAAATATTATGCTATTTAAATTAAAAATTATTAATAATCTAATTTGTTCACATAAGATTATATTTTAAATATCCACTTTTAACTCTTTTTTTTCTTTTTTTATTTATTTAAAAAATAATTACTTGTGATGTCCACATTAGATTATGTTGTGATATCTATTTATTAAACTTTTTATTTTTTAAATTGATTTAGGTTTGAGTTTTTAAATTGCTTTAAGCTTTTAAAAATTTTTTTATATTAGTTTAGTTTTTTCTTTAAATATTATTTTTTCAGTTTCTATAATTTATTTAGTCAATAGAATATTTGTTAGAGATGTCGTTATTTTTATTTAGTTTTTGTATTTCTCTTATTAATTTTTCGTAATAATTTTTTTATGGTTTTTTTTTAAATGATTAATTTTTTCATATTTGATAAATTGAATTTAATTGTAAAATCTTGAAATTATTGAACACGTTTCTTAAGTAATATTCATATTTTCTAAACATTTTAAATTTTATATCTATGTTTTAATCTTCAACCTTTTTATTTTTGTATTTTCATTTTTTTAAAAATTGTATTTACATTATTTAATGTTCATTCTACATTTTTCTCTTAAATCTCATCTCCTATCGATGCACTTGTTGCATGTACAAAAGCATGTGACTGCTAGTATTTTCTATTTTAAATATATTTATTAGTTTTACATTGTCCCTTACTTTTGTCAATCGTAAAATGCTAACTTTTTTCACATTGTGTTTAACTAGCTATTTTTTTTCCAATCTTGTTTTAATTTTTTTTTGCATTTTAAAATTTGTTTTAAGTAGTGAACAATTTATTTTTTTAAATTTAATATTTGAATTTTTATTAGAAAAGGTAGAAATAAATACTACATTGATTTAACTCAATTTTATAATTGTTATTTAAATATTTCTTAAAATAACATAATTCTTAATTTTTTTAAAAAAAATTCTCTTCCAACTATCTCTATTTAGTTTCCTATAATAACATGTCATTCTCTCTCTTTTAAATCTCTTCGTATCCTTCGTATCTTTCATTTCTATCTATAAATCACTATTATCATTATCTCTCTTTTCAATTTGTCTTCATATATATAAATCTTCTTTTTCCTTCTTTTCTAACTATTACAACGAATATATTTCTTTTAACTCTCTCTTCATATATTTTACTCTAATTTTTTTCTTTCTTAACTATTGGCAGGAACTTTGATGCAATGCATCTCTTGTATAGATAAATGTTATTGATCATGACCATTGTGCCAAATAATTATCATGATTTTGTATCTTTATTATTTTCTTTCAATTAAGAAAGTTGTGTTATTATTATTGTTAAAGAAATTTAAGCATTAATATGTTTTTTTATAATTTTGGTGCAAAACATTTTTTATATGATAAATAAATTGATTTGATCATTATTTAGCATTTTATGATATTGTTATCAGGACTCAATTAGAAACAATTAACACTCATTGGATTGAGGTGATGCTCATAGAGGTGAAGCAATGAGACTTCTTGAGAGGTCATCCATCCCAATATTGCTCCAATTTGACTTTTCTTAACTACAAAAATATTCCATGGCTATATTTGCTCTATTTGCAACCCCATTTGCAAAACCTTCACCAAGTGTTATGCCCTATGAACCATTCATTAGAAAGCCCCTTAAGCTCATCAATTGATAAGTAGGAGATATTTTCCACAAGAAGTCAAATCTTAATATTGCTATCAGGATTTAACTATATAGTTTCTTGAGTCAAACTCATTGACCCATGTTTCATGAGCATTCATTGGATTTATATAATGCTCACAAAGGTGAAGCACCAAGACTCCTTGAAAGCTCACCCATCTAGTACTATTTCAATGCTATATCTAGTGTCACAATTAGTGAGGAGGAAGAAACTTGAATACTTTATGAACAAGGACGCAAAGTGTCTAGTTCCTATCAACAGAAGAAAATAATATGAATTTTATGCAATAGTAACTCTCAAATAATTAGTTGCATTTTTTGTATAAAAATTTAAAAGCCCTACAAAACAACAATCAATAAATATTTTTTTATAAATTATTACAAATATAATATAGATGAAAACTTTATAATTGCAAAAAGTAATTGAATATATAAATTGTTTTGATTGGACAAACAAATAAAGGAAAAAGTTGCACTCCCTATTGTAGCACAAAACAACCACTCAAATTGTCAACAAATATATTATGTTCAATTATTTTAAATACAATAAATCTGAGAACTTTATAGTTCAAAAAGTAATTGAATAATAAAGTGTTCAAATTGGACATACAAATTAAAAAGTAAAAGTGCATTGAATGCTATATTTTCTAGTAGGAACTAATAAGTATTAATAGTTAAATGATCATTATAACATTTTTTGAACATTACTAACAAATTAAGGAACTTAAATTAATGATGTAGGTTATAAATTTATAGGTGTGATAATATTAGTCCTCTACTATATGTGGGGTTTACATCTTTTGAAAATATTTAGAGAATATCCTTGTTGGCATTCAAAAAGAAAACAACAAAATCTAATAGTAATAAATGATCACAATAACTTTCAATACAAATGTTTTTGGTTTAGGAATAGTTTGATTTTGAAGATGCTACTTATAGAATAAAGCATATAAAAAATAGCTGATCTAAGACAACAAAAAGCCAACAAATGACTAGTAATAGGACTTCTTCTTCAAGTTGGCTATGGTCCTTTTAGAGGGGCCAATGTTCTCTAATTATATCTTCTCGAACATTTCAATATATATGATCACCTCTTTCTATTAAAGGCTTTCAAATTTCCCAACCATTGGATTGAGACTCTCCACAAAAACTTTAACCACTTTTTGGCTATGCGTGACAAGGGAGACAAGATTGTCATTAATCTTTTATATGTTGTCTTCTAATAGTTTAAGTCTCCCATCATAATTTTTTTTAATTACATCTTCCAGGCTCAAAATCTTGTTATAAAAATCCTTTTTTAGATCATCTACAATGTTAGTAGTATTTTGCATAGAATCAACAATTTATGTCCTTTCATCAAAATTTATCTATTCAACATTTTAGTTATCATGTTTAGAATTGACAACACAAAGCTTGATATTGATTTTGTAAAATATCCAATTCTACATTCTAAAATTATTGGCAATAGTATTGCATGTTATAGCTAGCACATCATTAGGTTTTTCCATGTCAATGTTAAGATAAGGAGAGTCCACTATGAGATTCCTAGGAGAGGACTTTTCACATTGATATGTATAATGAGCATAAAATTATTTGACATTGCAGGATGGTAAACACATAAACAAACTTGGTCATAGAGATGGGGGAGTTAATTCTAGCCTTTTTGGTTTGTTGAACCCTCTTCTATTTTTTTTTGTGTGGTCAAATCTAAACAATCTTCTTCAGCATCTCAATTATCCTCCTCAGGGTAGTAACTCCTAGAGTCCTCATCCTTAGAATCAGGATTGTAGGTAGAAGGGTTGTTATAGAAGGAGAGGGTTAAGATTTAAAGGTGTTCAATACTCAACAACAAACCTTTGTAAAGTATTTGGACTTTTCTTATTTTCCCAACAATCCTTTATGCTAGCATCATAAAAAGGAAAGGAAGTCTTTAATTTGTGCCCCAAAGTGATTCGATAGACCAAAATGGTGGCCAAAAGCCCTAATAAAAAAGTTGTCTAAAGTTAAGTAATTCATTATAACCAAAAACACAACATGCCAAACAAATTTAATGTTATTGTTACCAAAATTATTCTTGGTGTTTTTCACCAATTTCTTTTTCTCCTTATCATCTTTGGGGTTTTGACATCAACATCTAAAAGTCTCTTATCCCTATAGAACTTGGCCCCTTCAATGGACAATCCAATGATTTTTGCAATA
The DNA here is from genome assembly GCA_028749045.1 of Cupressus sempervirens. Taxonomy (NCBI): domain Eukaryota; kingdom Viridiplantae; phylum Streptophyta; class Pinopsida; order Cupressales; family Cupressaceae; genus Cupressus; species Cupressus sempervirens. The sequence goes on along the minus strand of CM053791.1, from coordinate 604,073,785 downwards.
AGTTTTTCATAAATTTCATAATTCTCCCATCGAGAAAAATGTCAATCTTTCCATCCCTTTGCAAATTTCATGGTGACATTAAGGGAAACCCCATGAACAATGAATGAGGTAAACTTGTCTTGCTTCAAAAATTCTTCATATGGTAGCCTCATTCTTGATCTCTTGATATTTAAGAGGTTCAATTCTTCACCCATCACCTCTTATCCTAACACAATTTGTTGAAAATTTGATTTACAAAGAAGAAGCGCATGTGCAAATCGCATAGACCACCTAGAAAATATTTGAAGGGTTATAAAAATTTTTCATTAAAAGATACCTAGCTTTGATAGCACTCCTCATAATGAGGGACAATACCTCCAACATAAAATATCTCATCATTAATCCATAGGGTAAATAACTCTTTATGCCTAAGATAAATCAAATATCATCAAGGACTTTACATCTAGCCCATGATCCCCAAGGTGTCAAGTAATCATTTCATTAGCATAAACTCCCTCATTTGCAAGATAATTAGCGACACAATTGGTTTTGTGGAAAGCATGAGATATATGAACCTCATCAAATAAATCAAGGATATCCAAGAAATTATAAATCTACTTTTCAATTGTTCAAGAAGGTTTTTTGAGGCCCTTTTGACACTAAATATTCTTATTTGAATCATTGTCTAAAACTACCATGATCTTACTTACAACACCAATATTGTGCATTAAAGTTATCTTCATAAAGTAAAGTAATGATTACACCATGGATATAAATAAAGCAAAAGAAGTTCTAATTTATTATTAGTCCCTGTCGTAAGGTAGGAGACTATAGTTTTCAATAGCTTTCTAAGCATTAGTTTGTTCCTCAAAAAATCATGCCAAATACAAAAATCTTGCCAAATTCTATAGTCTTTAGGAAATTTTTGAATTAAATTGATGTTAAATTTATTTTTTCCTTTTTTGCTATTGGCTATTAGTATTTTTCTCAATAGTTTTTTTCCTTTTTCCATCCAAATATTAGAAAAAACAATCTCAAACATCCAGCTGGTCTAGGCTATGCTTTGACAATTGGGTATCTTTGTTGTCTATTTCTTTGTTGTGGAAAATTGCTAGGCTACCACATAGCTACCAATGTGTTGGGCATAGCTTCTCATTTTATGAAGCATAGAATTGAATTCTTCGTTCCCAGTTTTGTTTTAAATTTATCCATAGTAATTTGTAGATATTTTATTGAATATCTCACAATTGAAGCACCCTGTATCTTGAGAGAGTCTTCTTCATTTTGATTTTCTCTGCTACATGGCCACGCAAGGAGAAGGATTACACTAGGCCTACAACAAAAGAACTGATGATTACAATTGGGCATTAATTTTTTTCCCTTGGATGTCAGCTGAATGTTGAGGTAAGAAATAGAACTACATAAATCATTTCTTGGATTCTTGATCATTTCAAGAGAGTAAATTAGCATTGTCAAAATCCCCATACTTGAAAAATGCAATTTTTTTTCAGACACAAGGTTTTACAAGATTCTCTTGTGCCCAGATTAGAATAGTGCCATTTTCCCAGTTATATATGAAATAGGAAACTTGATCCATTTAAGGAAAATGCCTATCTGTGCTAAGGCTATCTGATAGTTAGACTAGAACAAAAGCATATTCACCATGCACTCCTTTTTAGTAGTTGCACTCCCCATCAATACACACATCATAGTCCCCATACTATTGTGGATAATCCCATGCACTCAACTCCGATGTAAAATCTGGGAAATGGTCTATAAAAGACTTTCCTATTGTTGAGAGGAATGAATAAAACCTCTGGGTGCTGTCAATCAACTTTAGCAAAGATTTTTTTTTTTTTTTTTTTTTTTAGTAAGGAAAAGCTATACAGTGTGACCGAATTATTAGTCACTGTCGTTAAGGTAGGGAACTTAAGTTTTCACTTGCATTCATCTATTAAATCAAATCTTGGTGCATTTCTCTTTTTCCATTGGCTAAGATCATTTTTGGTGGTTTTCTTTTCTTTTACTATTGAAAAATAAGAAAAAATTAGAACAAGTGACATATGGTTTGTAGGTTTTGAAACAGGTAGCAATTGCTTGTCTACGTGCCTTAAGTATTGAGCACCACTTTACATTCATTTTGATAATTTCTCTATTATAATTGATAGCATGGTGTATTTTTTAATTCATTCCTTGGCAAGGGAAATAGCATAAAAGTACATTAGAGACAATTGAAGTTGGTAAAAGAGTCCTCTAATGGATTAGCTTTCTCATTCGACACTTTATTTCTAAGCCCATTGCCTCACCCATTCTCACAAGAGTTCATCAAGTTGTATTTGTGACTTCATTTCTAGAGGTTAGTTTGTTCTTTCACACATTTCTGAGCAGTTTTATTCTAAAACAAGATTCCTAGGAAAATTTTTGGCTTCTAAATTGTTTAAATTGTCAAAAAAATTCATAAATCAAAACTCTAGTTGTACTTAACATAAATTTTTAGATAAAGTTTGCATATTGAACTTGTGCAAGAGTCAATTTGGCAATTCAATTTTTTGATACATTTGGAGGTGAGCTTCTTTAGTTGTCTATATCCTAATTTCTTTGTCAATTTTTCTTTCTTCTATTTGAGTAATGACATGTTTGGAAGCAAGTTATAGGGTGATGGTGTAGACCATTCAATAACAAGGAGAGCTCCCTCCTAGAAAGATCGTGAGTCAACTGGGTTTCACATCATTGAATGGGGTAACAAAATCTTATGTTGATGCTCCTCCTCCTCCTTGTAGTTGTAGTTGTGGCTATTGCTCTTGCTTCAGTCTCTTCTGAGTCATCTATGCGAGCACCGATGCCCATCATCATGTATGTTTTCATAAGCTTTATATTTCTTAATAAAATCACATTTTGAATACAAACCTTCATGCATATCCCTTCTTTGGAATCTATTCGGTGTCCTAGAGACACTTTGGAATATTTTTAACTCTTAGGTGGGAGTCCTATATCGCATGTTATATGAGTGAAGATGCTTGATAGGTAAATCCCTATTTTTCTTTACCTAGATTCTACTAAGAGATGAGTTTATGTCATTAAGATATGAATTATTTTTTGCCTATTATCATCTTTGATTTTAGTGCTCAATGTTTAGGTACATCAAAAAGTACCCTCCTATTCATGGGGCCAATGAAAAGGATTCACACATGGAAGTAAATGCATGTTGATCTTCTTCTTTCATGGCTCAGATCCTCCAAGAGTCAAACCTTCCTAATAGTAATGCAACAATGATAATACCCTCCCTATTTGTCTATCTCTATTTGTCCCCACAATGTATTTGGCACTCTTTTCATTTTTGCGTTTAAATAATTTCCATTTATCTTTAATCATATGTAAATTTCTAATGAAAGTTGTTCTTGTAAAATATCTTTAATCATGCTACTACATAGGTATAGGTCTTTAGAAGAACACTAGTAGCACTAGCTTGAAAATGTTGTTATAATTCATTCACATTTACTATAGGTGTGTTGACAGAAATTAGCTTTTAGTTTTGTTCTTGTTAATAGAAGTATTTATATTGTAATGCAATGTTTTTAAAATAGTTTCATATCAATGCATAATAAGCTCCTTAATTGTAAGTGGTGGTGTAAGTGGTTTAGAAACTATGTAGATGTACCTTTCTTTTCTATTTGTTTATATTATTTCATTACAAAGTTTAGGATTATATTTATTTTTTGTTCTCTGTAATCAAGAATTTGTAAGAGATTCTGAGATATTTATAAATTTATGTTTTCAAAATTTTATAAGTATTTTCCCACAATCGCTTAAGGAAAAGCAATATAATTTAGAATATTTACTTGTTATAAGGGCCTTGAGTTGGAATCAATGATACTTGGTTCTTCAATATTCATTCTCCTATATATTCATCTTTTTCTACATAAATTTGTAAGAAGTATTTCTACAATTCAATTTAATGTTATATTTTTTCCAATATTTTCTATGTGCACAACTCTGAGAAATGTATTTACTTAGATTTTGGTTAAAGATTTGCAATTTTGAATTTCTAGGTTTATATTTAGAATAAATAATACAAATATACTTCACTATGTCAATGTTTGCATCATGCTTAAATCTCTTTTTATTCTAAACTATCCATTAAAAAATTAGTGAATTTAGAAGCGTAAAATGTCAGCCATCCGCCCTTAAGCATAGTTGTAGCTTACAATGTAAAAGTTGAAATAAAACTTAAAATGAAAAGTAAAATCAGTCCTAATTTCTTTGCATACCATTACACAAGAGAGCAATAAAAGCAATGAAAGAGGATGAAAAGAGAGTCTTAATCCAGGCTATAATATATATCTACATAGTCAATTGTCTTAGGATTTCTTACTTGACCTCCCTCGATCTTAGTATGTAAAGAAATGAAGGAGAGCACAATGCATAATAGTAATGATTACGGTAAATTCAACTTTACCACTCCCTCTAATTCTATGTAAAATTAAAAAGAAACAAGAAGGACAATCTATAGAAATCAAAGCATATTTTAGGTTAAAAACTCTTTAAATTTCTCCAAGAAAATGTTTTGGAAGTTTACCCAATAGTTGTATCACTTCCTTTACTTTATTTCCTTTATTTTCATGTTTATGACAATTTTATTAGTCCCTAGCTTCTATGGTAGGTACTATAGTTTTTGAGAGATCTTAGTTTATATTAGTTTCTACATTGGAGAGTGAAATAAGTAAAATATTTCATGTATCAGAAGGTTTCAGTAATATTTTATATTAAAATGAATTGCTCAAATTAAATCTCACTTTTCTCATTGGTGTTTGCCAATTTTTCCTGTAGTATGTTTCATTTTTTGCTCAAAAAATTAGGGAAAAAAGTTGTAGGAAGTCATTGCATTTTATTGTGACGTGTATGTTTTCGGCTTGTGTCCCAATAATAATGGGCAAGTTGGTAGACATGACATATGCACCTTGCTTAGCATTTCAATATTTCACATATGTGCGGTGACAGGTGCCAAATGACCACTCTTCAAATTGGCTACGGGTTTTAACCTAAAATAGGAAAAAATTTGGGCATTTTCATTTGAGGGCTATTGAAAGAAATAATATCCCCCACTCTCCTCAGAAACTCACTCATTCTATTATGCCTATGCCTACACTTTCAGCATAGACATTGCATTAGGGATTGCAATGAGGTTCAGATGCACACCTGTGCTTTGGAACACTATTTGGATTTGTTAGAGCACTCATATTTTGAAGAAAGTGTAGATTTTTATACATGTTGGATTTGAAGAAACTTGTATTATGTTTGTAGTCACTAAATACTTAAGTTGTGGCTAACCTACTGCCAAATTACAATATCCATAAGGCTAGCTTGAACCTGCCATCATAACTGCAATGAATATGATGATAAACTTATTCTATCCATTATGTTTTTGATGGATACAAACTCCAATTTAAGACCATTTTATTTAAATTTAAGTGTTGGAATTGAATTTCTTATAGTTTGCAACTGTTGAAAGGTGTTTTTTAAATAAATGTTTGGATGCTACAAATTAGCCCATTTTAATGATGTTGGTTGATAATGTTCATATAATTTATAAAGCAACCTTCATTTGCTTAGAACTAAAAGTAGCTACAAACGGAATTGGTGCAACAACTTTGAGAGAGCCAATCACACTAAGATGGTCCACATCGAAGATGCATTATACATCATCTATGTGGTTTCTTATGCAAACTATTTTCTTATTAGTGCAATCATTATATGGTTTCTTATGCAAATTATTTTCTTAGTAGTGAAAATGATTACACATGGCTTATATTAGATGATTTTCTGTATATATAGTGTATAGTGGATACTATGGGAGTCTTTGTTGTAGTAGAAAAGAAAACAATATAAGAGATAATAATTGTCAGACGCGATTGAGCATTTGCAAAATGTCTAGTTGTTATAAAAGAACAAATCGCAAGAAGCTATGCTAAAGCTTGATTGATTCTATGTTGTTGACACAGATCAACGGATATTCTTTATGTATCTATCCTAAAAAAATTCTTAAATGTAATTTATAAAAAAGACATCATTTTTACAATTTCTTAAAGTTTTGGGTACAAACCAAATATATACTAAATGTGGTATACAAATGAAGCTCTTTTCTATATTGATAATCTATTCTTTGAATTATCTACTAGTTCAGTTTTAATATCTTCTAGTTTAATTTTACTTTTTTGATATATTGAAAACTGTGTCGACATATATTAAAGTATTACATAAAGTATATGTATATGTTTCTTCTTAAGTGATAGAAGTTTCTTCTTAAAGTTAGATAACTCTGTTAAATATATGTATATGTATATTTTATGAATACTATAATCAACCTATCCTATTTCAGTATTAGGAATCTTGCAAAAAATGCATTATTTGTATTCCATATTATTCATATTTTTTATCCATATCCATTTATGTGTTACTCATTACAAGGGAGAGCCAAATCCCATCACTACAAGGATGCTAGGCCATTCATAAATTTGTAGATGTGTCTAGAACTGGCAGATGCAACGTGGCATGTTGGCCTTTTACCATAAATAGGCTCATACACTAGTAATTGTCCATGATCAAAATTCAATATATGATCCTGGGAAAATTATAATCAGTTTATACAAAAATAAGAGATATCATTGGTTGAGGATCAAGTAATGTTTTTGTCATGGTCAAAAGAATCTACTAGATTCTACTTTTATATTTATTTCTTAGTTTGTACAATATTCTACCAATTTTGTTTTTCCACCATTATGAATCTATTTTTTCTAATTAGCCTTATTTTAAGCCTCCTCCAATATAATACTCAAGGCCATTGGTTAAACTTCCAAGTAAAAGTACATAATCTCATATCTATCAAAATGTGTGCACACATTAAAAAAAATGTGACTCTCCAATATTAATCCCATCAATGCATTTCAAGTTAATGAAATTTGAGATGACAGATAAGGTGTGCATTCTATGTACTAAGATCATATTAGAATTTCAACTACAAGAGAAAAAAACCTTCACTCTTTTCAACTCTGCATTGTACTGACTCTTTTCCTACAAGCTACTCTTCTGCATTGTACTGAGTCTCCTCCTACCAGCTACTTTTCTCATTGTCGTTCTTCATCCTTAACACTTTCATATCTAACTTTCCAATGAATAGTACAATCTAAGGTCACACCATTACTTTTTAATATCTTTAATCACTTTAGTTGTTACACCATTATTTTTTAATATCTTCAATGAATAGTCCTGTGATGAACAATATAGTCTATGGTCACACCATTGTTTTTAAATATATTTGATCACTTTATAGGTCACACTCTGGTGTAGCAAGACTAAAATTTCCTTCTTCCTGAATTTCTAAACTACCCCTCTATCAATTCCCTATCATACACCTCTCCTCTAACCCACCAAAGGTAGGGGCTCGAGCTTCTTGCACAACACTTGTTAATATATTTAATATTTATTCTTTCTATTTTTTTATAAAGTAATTTATTTAATTTTAAATTATATTTTTTCATAAAATAAAATTTAATTAATTGTATATAAATAAGGTAATAAATTTTTAAAATATTTTAAAAATGAAATATGGATGTTTTAGTCTTCTCCATGTTTGTAATTAATAAATGCAAAAATGATAACCTTGCAAAATAAATCAATCTTAATTCATATTTAGCTATAATCTAAATTTTAAATTCTAAATTAGATATTGATGACTTTATAAGGAATAAGAGAGATTGATTTGTTTTCAAATTCAAGCAACATAATTTTTAAAAAAAATTATTAATTTTTAGGATACAAACTATATTTGTGAAATTTTAATTTCTTTTGGGTTGGAGCACCTTAAGAAACTATAAAATTTAGTTCTATAAATTTTTATTTTAGTATTATTTTGAGATTCGTGTATGAGATTTACTTGCTTTATTGTGGGGTGATCGAATTAAACTTTATTTAGTCATGATAATATAATTCATCATCTTGACAAAGAGATTTCAAAAGACTTCCATCAAATGAGTTTGAAGCGAAGAATGCAAATAAATGAGAATGATTAAAGAAACTTAATAAAAATTGGAAAAAAACACTATATAAGAAGGAACACCATGACTTTCAATTGAACGAGAAAATGAAACTTTTGCAATTTGGCAACACAAATGCAAAACCTTTATGCAATGAAAAACTTAAATCCTAAAGTTGTAGGCATTGCATTCTTCATGTTTCAAGCTGAAGGTATGTCATCTTCCACATGTCAAGTTGAAAATATCTATGTAATCTCAAGATGGAGATATATTATCTTTGTAATATTAAGTTCAAAGTATGCCATCTTTCACATCTCAAGTTGGAGGCATACCATATTTCACACCTCAAATTGAAGGTACATCATCTTTTTTCATTGCCAATTTAAAGTATGGTATTATCCCAATTTAATTCATTATTGAGAAAAATCCTAATGTTGAGGAAAATTTACCATCAAAACCACCTCCTAGAATTTGTTGGAATATGTATTCATCATAGATATCATCTGCTTGTGGTTGTCATCATAGATATGCATGTAGTCTTATTGTAATTAAAAATTTTGTCTGAGTTGATTGCTATAAATAATGTCATTTTTGTGACTTACCAAAGTAGTAGTTTTGAAAAGTGCATTACATGTAATTGTAAGAATCATACTTACTAAATTGAGTAAGTAGTATGTAATCCAAACTTTGCAACTAGGTTGTCATATGGAACTTGAAATCATGATTTCTCATATGTTTTGAACATTGTTGTAACTATTAAAATTCTTGAGAAATAAAGTCGAGAGACATTAGCATGTAGTTTTCTACTAGTGTATTTACCAAGTTTTTGCACATAAATGTTGTACATCTTTGGAAGTTGACAATTCAAGCTTTGCTAGTGAATGATTGTTTTGATCTAGCTCTCAAGGGAGTTTCATTAAAAGTTACAAATTTGAGCATGCTAGATTGAAATATAATGGATAATAGTGCTAGAGCTACAATCCAATTATCTTTAGAAAATTCAGTTGTGTTCAATGCTACAGAGGAGAAATTTAGTCATGGTTTATGGAGAAAGCTTGAAAAGTTGTATAAAATGAAGTCATTGGAAAATAAATTTATTCTACAAAGACATCTATATAATTTAAGGAAGAATGATAAGACATCTGTCACATGTTACTATTTGCTATTTTCAACCCCATTTAGCCCATCACATATAACCGATTTGAGAGATCTTCAATGTGCTGTATTCTTTGTTGGGTTAACATGTCAGTTGGTGGTTAACATTTCATGTTCACTCAATTTTCTCTTCTGGTGAGTGTCACTTTATTTTGGTGGCAAATGGCTCGGGTTGTTCTTTGACTAAGTAGCTGATGAAGGGTGCTCCCCTTAATACCATAAACTCATAACAAAAAAAAAGAAACAATAGTAAATGTGAGAACAAAATATGGACTTCTTATTTACATTGCAAATGTGGAGTTACAAAATTCACAAGTACAATATGCTAACCCACATGGGCGTCTTCATTATAGTAATTTTCAAGATGAAACTGTGAACTACCACTGAGAGCTGTCTTAGAAAATGTTCAGACCTTTTTTAAATAGGCAATTTTATATCACTCGGGAAGGTTCTAGACTTTGAAACTTAATAACTAGGGCCGAAAGACCCTAACAATATATAAAGAGTTGGCCAAATACATCTTTGACAATTATTTTAGATATTTTGGGTAGCCCAACTTTGAAAGGCCATAAGTCTCGAACTGTTGCTTTGATTGGCTATTATAACCACTTTTTGAAAATCTCAGCTCCTAATCTACAAGCTCAAAACTATGCAAGTGCCCTTTTGTCGAGTTTTTGGACCTCATCCAAGCACTCTAAGGCCTCCAACAGTGAGCTTGAAGGTTTTTCTACAAATTTTTCCAACGAAAATCCACAATAACTTTTTTGATACTTAAGATGGACCAATGAGACTTTTGTGGTAGGCTTATAACTCTAAAATGAACCTTCATCTAAAAAATGATAACATTCTAAGCTTGAATGAGAGACTTACTAAAAATAGAAAGTTTTCATAAATAGTAACCACTATATCTACTATTCCTTATTAAAATAGAGAAGAATGAAAATAAAATATTTTTGGGTGATGCAAGATTGCTCTTACACCCAAGATGCTCCTACATCAAACACCTGAGGTAATTTGAGAAGTGACTCTGTCACACCTCAGATGTTTAGAGAAAAACTAAGAGGGTGAACCTCCTCCCTTGCTAGCCATGATGAGTCCTCTACTGGCCTCCCTTTCCATTTGACCAAGTATTCCTCATAAGTTTTGTTTATTGTACTTTTTCCAATACAACTGTCAAATATCTCCTCAATCTCCTTTGTAGCCGATTTAACTGCTAGAATACTCCACTACACTTCTGCAAGTTCATCTCCATCACCTCCTTCATAATACTTTGTCAAATATGAAATGTTAAATAGTGGTGAAATAATCAATTCAGTAAGCAACTCCACTTCATAAGCATTTTTAGAATCATGCCTTTTCACTATCTTGCACGATCCAAACTTCTTCATCTTCGACTTATTATATGTACCCATTGGAAAATGCTCCTTTCTCAAATGAGCCATGAATTCATCTCTAATCCAAAATTCCTTATACCTCATTTTCACATCTGCCTTAGCCTTATATTGTTTACTTATCTTTATGATGTGCTTCCTCACCTCCTCATGAATGTTATTTAAATATTCAACAAATTCTTTTTCTTTAGCACTACTTATCTCTCATTTATCCAACTACCTCAATACAGAAGCATTTCTGGGACTACTCCCATATACAATCTAGAATGGTGATTTACTAGTACTTCTATTGATAGAATTATTATATGCATATTCTATTTGTGGAAAAATCATATCTCATCCTTTTGGCTTGTCTCCAACCAAATATCTCAGTAAATTTCGTAGACTGCAATTCACAAATTCTATCTATCCATCAGTCTGTGGATGATGCAATGAACTAAATTTTAAATCTGTTTTCAACTTCTTCCACAATGTACACCAAAAATACCCAAAAAATTTGGTATCTCGCTCTGAAATGATACTCTTTGGTAGACCATGTAGTCTCATCACTTCTCAAAAAAAAATTCTGCTACATGAACAATATCACTAGTCTTCTTGCAACAAATAAAATGTGTCATCTTTGAAAATCTATCAACCACCACAAAAATAGAATAAGGTCCACATTATTTCCTCGATAATCCAAGAACAAAATCCATTTTAACATCCTCCCACAACTTCTCTAGTACAAGCAATAGCTGATACAACCCTGTCTTCTATTTCACTCCTTTTGCCATCTAACATACTCTGCAACTTTGTACAAACTTCTTCACATCTTGCTACAATTGTGGCTAGTAATAATCCTTAGCAACTAAAGCTATGGTTTTATTTCTGCCAAAATGTCTAGCCAATCCTCCACTATACTTCTCCTTGATGAGATTCTTTCTCATTGAACTTCTAGGAATGCACAATTGACTTCCTTTGAACAACATACTATCCTGGATCATGTAATACAATCCCTTTGTCCTATCAAGTGTAGCAGGTTCTATACAAGCCTTTCACGCTTCACCAAAATTAGGATCATTTGGATACAAAGTACTGAGTTCCTTGAACCCAACCACCTCTATCTACATTTCTGTTCGTAAAATTTGTCTTCTACTAAGAGCATCCACAACTTTGTTAGACTTCCCACTCTCGTGTTTCAAATCAAATGTATAACTTTGAAAAAACTCAACACACTCTAAATGCCTTTCGTTCAATTTTTATTGACTATTCAAATATTGCAAAGCTTGATGATCAGTATATAAAACAAACTCCTTAGGAAGAAGATAGTGTCTCCACTTCTTTAATGCTTGAGCTATAGCATAAAATTCATGATCATAAACAAAATATTTTCTTTTTGCATCATTCAACTTCTCACTAAAATAAACAACAAGTCTACCTTCTTGGCTCATAATAGCTCCTATTATAGTACCACTAGCATCATAATCTACTTGAAACACTTTGTTAAAATCTAGAAGTGCTAAAATAGACTACTCAGTAAATTTCTATTTCAACAGATTAAAACTCTTATATGCTCCTAAAGTCCACTTAAATTCTTTCCTATCCCCTCTTATTGTTTGAATCAAAGGTCCACAAATACTGCTAAAACCTCTTATGAAATTTTTATAAAAACTAGTTAGTCCATGAAAAGATCTTACCTTTGTCATACTCCTTGGAGTATGCCATTCAAGGATAGCCTTCACTTTCTCTAGATCCATTTGTAGACCTTTTGCTGAAACTAAAAATCCTAGGTATGTTGAAAATATATTGAAAAGATCATTGTTGAGAGAGATTATTGAAAAAGGGAGATTGTTGAAGAAGACTACGTGTTTCAATCATTTTTTTGTCACTGATGTCAAACCTACTATTTTCTAGTAAGACAACTGCATATAAGATTCAAGTACTATCACTTATTTGATTGATGAAGAGGATTTGATCAAAACATGTAATAATAGCAACTAGGGGAAAGGTTGAGTTATGATTATGTAATGAACTACAAGGATCAATTGGGACAATGATGACATTATGTATTTATAATCTACTTAAGGTTAAAAAGGTTGGTTACACTAAGAAATATTAGAAGAACAAGTTACACAAAGTTTGTCTTCCAAGCTTGACCAAGTGGATAGTAGGTGCCGAGAAAAGTCAGTACAAGCCGAGCAAAAAATCAATTGAAGCTGAGTAAAAGTTCATTCTGGTGTATGCCAAGAAAAAAATTGGATGTGAAGTAAAGTTTAGTTGATGTTGAGCACCAGTAAACTTTAGTTCGTGCCAAGTAATTTTACTGGATGTCGAGCAACATAGTATGTGCCGAGCATCAAAAGCTTGATAATGCTGAGCTGCTACATTATTTAAAAGATCGTGGATTCGATGAATCCGAGCTGATAAGTTTATTTTTTTGGATTGTGTGAATCAAGAGGAAGATAAGGTTGATGAGATGGTGGCATAGAATTCAAGATAAAATATTTTTAGGCAAATTCAAAGTGGATTCTCAGAGAAGTTTCTATAAGAAATATGAGATATGAGGTAGATATGTTATATCCTACCTAATCCATCTGAACCCTAAATTGGACGATGGAGAATGAGCGGAAGAATATATTAATTTCTTATTTATAGGGATGGCTGGTCATGAAGCAAGGTTTTCATGTGTGAGAACCTAAGAAAGACAAGGATTCAAGGGTTTTTCTTCATCTAGTGACCTAAGAGAAGAGTCTGCAATACCATATTAAGCAAGAAGGCTTAAGGAGATGAATTTTTGAAGGGTGAACAAGCTATTAGAGTTGCAAAGTATGAAGGCCAAGAATAATTTAGGACTAAATAGAGATTTGTAACTTGCAAGAGAAGTTGTAAGTTGTATCAAATCAAAGCCTTACTTTTACTCTCTAATGATTGTATTAGTCTAGGGTAAATCCTTTGGATTAAGGTTGACCTAACAATCATTTGTAAATCCTTTAACTAGGTGACATTCCAAGTGAATGGTCTAAAGTTGTCTAACAAGGCTCATTCTTAACAGGGTGATTGAAATCCTTTGACCAGGTCACATTTAATAGTGTGTATTGTAACCTTTAATAGCGTTGGCCTTTCATAGGGCATCACTTCAAAAGAGTAAAAATAGTAGCATGTTACTAGTGGTTTTTCTCAACTTGAGTTTTCACATAAATCATTGTGTCAAGTGTGTTGATGAATCTATTATGTTTCATGCTTTATATTTCTGTAAATTGATTTGACAGTAACCTACAAGTTTTAAGTGATTACATAATCTTATGGATGCCTGCATGAGTATAAAAGTTTTATGGGTTCACTAAAGTTGTGAAAAATTTTAATTATATAACTGGACCTTTGATAACTAATTCAACCCCCCAGTTATTTTAAAGTATGTCTAAAAGAGAAATACCCAAGCTCAATAGTGACAACTTTCCTACATGGAAAAGTTTGACAAAGCTACACCTTGGAGGACTTGGAGATCATGCACAATCTGCCATTTCTATGGAGCACATTGATCCTATTAGTTCCCCAACTGTTGAAGATATGAGGAAGAAGAAAGAACACAACCAAACAATGTTGGAGATTTCCTCTGCCCTAAGTTATGCCAAATTTGATGATATCAAAGGTCTTGACAGTGCAAAGAAAATGTGGCATACCCTAACCACTATCTATGTAGGAGATGCAAATGTTCTAAGAGCCAAGGCCAAAAGTCTCAGAAGTAAGTTTGATGATATGAGAATAGAAGAAGGTGAGAATATTGCTCAATATGTTGAAACAATAAAAAATGTTGTCAATACAATAAAAGGAGCTATTGGTAATATAGACGATGGTACTATTTTAAACAAGTTTTTGCAATTCAAGAATTAAGATGTATTGCAGGGAATAAGCTATCACTTGAAGGCCTCGTAGGTAGACTCACTACTTTTGAGCTATCTAACTTTGATAATTACAAACTTGAAAATATTGAATTTGCTTTCAAAGTTAAGGTGTCATTAAAGGAACCCGAGGAAAAGAAGAAAAGAAGAAGATGTATGTGTTTAGTGACAATGATACAGATGAGAGGATGTTAAAAAAATTGAAGCACTATTAGCAAGAAGATTCCATAAACATAAAGACAAGTTCAAATTTAAGTTACCCATCTTTTTTTTCAATTGCAATGAGGTTGGTCATATTGTTGCTAGATGCCCAGAGAAGAAGAACTACAGAGGTGGTGACAAATACAAGAGTAGAAGAGATGAACACAACAAGGACTACAAAGACAAAGGCAAAAAATATTGCTACATTGTTGAAGAAGAAACAAAGGATGATTCTGATGAACATAATGATGAGGTGGTCTATGTTGCAACGAAGGATGAATCTAATGAAGATGAGGAAACTGCAATTGTGACTTGTATGAACAAGAATGAAAGATGGATCATTGATAGTGGGTGTTCATTTCACATGATTAGAGACAAAAGTAAGTTCATTATCCTAAATTTTTATAGTAAAAATAGTGTAAGATTTGGTAATGATGCACCATGTTTGATAAAGGGAAAAGGTTATATTAAACTCACAGACAAGATTTTGTGTGACAATGCTTACTATGTTGAAGGACTTAACTATAATTTGTTGAGTGTGTCACAAATAAATAATTTGGGGTGTAAGGTTGAGTTTGAAAACAAGATTGATAAGATATATGAAACAAATGAGAAATTGATTAGAAAGGATGATCAAACTAGAAGTAATCTATTCTATCTTGACATAGAGGATGCTACTTGTCTTCTTGTAAAATTTGATGATGTATGGCTATGGTACAAGAGGTTATGTCATGTTAAATTTGATAACTTTATTAGTATTAGTAACATGAAGAAAGTTAGAGATTTTCCTATGTTGAAGAAGCTTGATAATGTAATGTGTAAATAATGCTAGTTAGGCAAAATGACAAAATTAGGTTTTAAGAGTAAAACTTATACCTCTAAAGGAATATTAGAGATTGTTCATATTTACTGGTGTGGACCAATTGATGTGAAAAGTTACAAAGGAGATAAGTACATAATGCTATTTGTTGATGATTATTCTAGGATGATGACAGTTATGTTTCTGAAACAAAAATTTGATGCTTTCCAAATGTTTAAGTGGTACTTGGCAAGAGTTGAAAAGTAAATAGGCAAAAGTCTAAAGTGTTTAAGATCTAATGGAGGAGGAGAATTCATATCAAATAAATTTGAGATGTTCTGTAATGACAGAGGAATTAAAAGATAGACATCTACTCCTAGAACACCTCCACAAAATGGAATAGCTACAAGGAGAAATAGATCTATAATGGATTGTGCTAAAACACTCATGATGGAGAAGAATGTTGCTTTGAAGTACTGGAGAGAAGCTGTAAACACAACTATCTATACCTTGAACCATGTGAAAATCAAGAAAGGTACTCATTCAACACCTTTTGAACTATGGTATGGATACTCACCCAATCTAAAATAATTTAAGATATTTGGAAGTAAATGTTACATTCTTAAAGATGTTAGGAATGGAAGGTTTGATGCAAAAAGTAAAGAAGGTATATTCTTAAGATACTCCACAATAAGTAAAGCTTATAAGTATTTAAATACTAATATTGACAAAATTTTGGAAAGTGCAAATGTGAACTTTGATGAATATACAAAAGTTTATGAGGCTAAACCTATGAAAGAAGCAAAAGAATACAAATCATTTGTATACTTTTATGAAGGAATGCCTACTAAAGAAGATGTTGCAAATCAAGTTACAAATCAACAACAAGTTTCAGTGACTGTCAAGTCACACCCTATGAATACCAAGTTATATTTAGAAATTGAGCTACATTCAGATGCCAAGTTATAGAATAAAGTAAATGCACATTCTGATTTTGGGATTAGTGAACATGAAAGAGATGCTGAGATATTTGATAGAGATATACATAATGATTCTAAAGTTGAAAGACAAAATGAAGAAATTAGAGATGAGCCAAGATTGTCTAAATATGTCAAAAGACATCATTCTGCTACTCAAATCATTGGAGATAAGAATGCTAGACCAATGACAAGAAATAGATTAAGAAGTGATACATGTTCATTGAGCATGAAGGAACCCAATTTAGTAAGAGATGCATTAGAAGATGATGATTGGAGTAAAGTCATGGAAAAAGAGATTGAACAAATAGAGAAGAACAAACCATGGAGTCTAGTTCCTAGACTAGAAGACAATAATGTGATTGGTACCAAGTGGGTATTTAAAAACAAGCTAGATGAAAATGGTGAAGTCACAAGGAACAAAGAAAGATTAGTTTTTAAGGGATATGCACAAGAAGAAGGAATTAACAATGGAGAGACATTTTTCCCTATTGCTAGATTAGGAGTAAGAATTCTATTTGCTTATTTTGCATACAAAAATTTCAAAGTTTATCAAATGGATGTTAAATCTACATTTCTAAATGGTATATTGGAGGAAGAAGGTTACATAGAATAGTTAGAAGGTTTTGTTGATGTTAACAATAAGAACATGGTATATAGACTACGTAAGGCTCTATATAGTTTGGAACAATCACCAAGAACATAGTATGAGAGACTTCATAATTATCTTGTGAAGATTGGATTTGAAAGGACTGATGATGATAACAATCTGTACATGAAGACACATAAAGAAAAATGTATTATATTATCTGAAATATTTGTTGATGATATCATATTTGGAGGTCAGGATGCTTTATGTAAGAATTTTGCAAATCAGATGAAGCAAGAATTTGAGATGTCTATGTTTGGAAAGATCATTTTTTTGTGTGGGTTTACAAGTATATTAGATGAAATATGGTATATACATCACTGAGTCAAAGTATGTCAAGAAAATATTAAAAGCATTTAGATTGGAGGATTCCAAACTAGTAAGTACACCTATGGTAATAGGACACAAGTTGTCAAAGAATGATGATTTAGCTGAGGTGAATCAAATAGTGTATAGGTCTATAATTAACAAATTGCAATGTGTAGTATACAAAAACCTAATATTGCATTATTTGTAGGGATAGTTGCAAGATTGTCTATTAATCCCAACAAGAATCACTTAATGGATGTGAAGAGAATATGAGAAATTTGAAAGGAATAGAAGAGTTTGGTCTATACTACAAGAAAAATAAAATTTTTGAATTGAGAGCCTACATTGATGCTAATTGGGCTAGAAAAATTGATGATAGAAATAGCACCAATAGAGGATCATTTTTATTGAGCAAGTGATTAGTTACATAGAATAGTAAGAAACAAAATTGTACTTCACAATCTATTGCTAAAGATGAATATGTTGCTGCTGCTATAAATTGTATAAGCATTGTGTGAATCAAACAACTACTCAAAGGTATGAAGGAAGAAATCATAGAACCAGTGATACTTTATTGTGATAAGACTAGTGCTATCAATATATCAAAGAATCTAATGATGTACACAAATAAAAAGCACAATGCAATTAAGTATCATTTCTTGAGAGAGTTAGTTCAAGATAACGAGGTGAAGATGAAATATGTCAACACAAAAGAACAAATTGCTGATATCTTCACAAGACCATTACCTATGGATGCTTATGAGAATCTAAGAGGTAAATTAGGGTTGATATCTCTATCAAAGGCTATCTAAGTAACAAGAGGAATGCTCTACATCAAACAAGCTAATGTTCATATGTTACACATTGGTGCAAAGGATCTTACTTTAGGAGCCACTTAAAGTAATCAAAGAGTTGAAACTTTAAATCAATCACAGGCAAGGTGACAGAGGGAGAAGTTGAAAGAACTTGACAAAGTCTATATCTGCATGTTAAGATGACAAGTCTTTGGAATATGTCTTTGGCATTATTGTCGAAGAGGGAGATATTCCTAATCAACAATATGATTACTGATCAAGAGGGAAATATCAAGAGATTGTTGTCAAAGACATGGAGAGTGTTACTAATCTTAGAAAGAGCTAATTGATGATATTGTTCATCAGGAGAGAACATAAATATGATGAGGGAGATAGAGAAGAATATAAGAAAGAGGGAGAAATCCTAATCTACCTAGTCAAAGGGAGATATAGTAAGAGGGAGTTATAAGAAAGAATTTTGTAACCTAATCAAAAGATGGAAGTTGTTGATAGAGGGAAAGATTTCAATACAAGTTCTCTTTTTGGTATTATCTTATAGTTTTTACCTAGTCAGTTTGGTTGAATAAAGGTGTTTACCATTTTGTTGATTTGGTTGATTAGTTTAATTTTCCATCAATGCCAAAGAGGGAGATTGTTGAAAATAGATTGAAAAGATCATTGTTGAGAGATATTATTGAAAGAGGGAGATTGTTGAAGAAGATTATGTATTTCAATCATTGTTTTGTCATTGATGTCAAACCTACTATTTACTAGTAAGACAACTACTTATAAGATTCAAGTACTATCACATATTTGATTGAGGAAGAGGGTTTGATCAAAAGATGTAACAATAGCACCTAGAGGAAAGGTTGAGTTATCATTATGGAATGAAGTACAAGGATTAGTTGAGACAGTGATGACATAATGTATTGATAATCTCCTTAAGGTTATAAAGGCTGGTTACACTAAGAAATATTAGAAGAACAAGTTACACAAAGTTTTTCTACCAAGCTTGATTGAGTGGATAGTAGGTACCAAGCAAAGTCAGTACAAGTTGAGCAGAAAATTAGTTGGAGCCAAATAAAAGTACATTCTAGTGTATACCAAGCATAACAATGGATGCCGATTAAAGTTTAGTTGATGTCAAGCACCAATAAACTTTAGTTTGTGGTAAGTAATTTAATAGTGGATGCCAAGCAATGCAATAAGTACCAAGCATTAGAATCTTGATAATGCTGAGCTACTGCATTATTTAAAAGATCATGGATTTGATGAATCTGAGCTAACAAGTTTATTTTCTTAGATTGTGTGAACCGGGTGGAAGATAAGGTTGATGAGCTAGTGGTACAGAATTTAAGGTAAACCATTTTTAGGAAAATTCAAAGTGGATTCTAGGCAAAGTTTCTAGAAGAAATATGAGATATGGGGTAGATACATTGTATCCTACCTAATCCATCTAAACCCTAAATTGGACAATGGAGAATGAGCAACAAAATATCTTAATTTCCTATTTATAGTGTTGGCTAGTCATAAAGAAAGGTTGTCATGTGAGAGAACTTAAGAGAGACAAGGAGTCAAGGGTTTTGCTTTGTCTAGTGACCTAGGAGAAAAGTCTAGAATGGCATGTTAAGAAAAAAGGCTTAAGGAGATGAATGCTTGAAGGGTGAATAGGCTATTAGAGATGTAAAGTATGAAGGCCAAGTAGAATTGAGGACCAAATAGAGATATGTAATCTGCAAGAGAAGTTGTAAGTTGTATAAGATCAAAGCCTTACTATTACTCTCTAATAATTGTATCAGTCTAGTTTACATCCTTTGGATTAAGGTTGACCTAACAATCATTTGTAAATATTTTAACCAGGTGACATTCCAAGTGAATGGTCTAAAGTCCTTTAACAAGGCTCACTCCTAATAGGGTGATTGAAAACCTTTAACCATATTACATTTAATAGTGTGTATTGTAACTTTTAATAGGGTTGGTCTTTTGTAGGGTATCACTTCAGAAGAGTGAAGAGTAGCATGTTATTGGTAGTTTTTTCCAAATTGGGTTTAGACGTAAATCATTGTGCCAAGTGTGCTAATGAATTTGTTATATTTCATTTTTTACATTTCTACATATTGATTTGACAGTAACCTACAAGTTTTAAGTGATTGCATAATCTTATGGATGCATGCATGAGTATAAAAGTTTTGTGGGTTCACTAAAGATGTGAAATGTTTTATTTATACATCTGGACCTTAGATAACTAATTCACCTCCCCTCCCCTTAGTTATTCTAAAGTATTCCAACAAGGTACCCCAACTCGCTCTTTACAAAACTGCACTTCTTTAGTTTTATCAAAAACTTTTCTTCCCTCAACTTATCAAACACCTTACAAATATGAATCAAATGCCCCTCCAATGTCATACTAAAAATAAAAATATCATCTAGGTAAACAATGAAAACTTACCTAGAAACTCTTTCGATACCTCATTCATGAGCTATATGAAAGTGCTCGGTGCATTAGTTAGGCCAAGAGGCATGACTAACCACTCATACAATCCTTCTTTTGTCTTGAAAGAAGTCTTCTTCTCATCACCTTCTTTGATAGGAATTTCATGATACCCACTCTTTAGATCTATCTTTGTGAAGTACTCAGCTCTACTCAAACAGTCTATAATATCATCCATGCTCAGCAATAGAAATTTGTACTTGATTGTGATCTTGTTGATAGTGCAAGAATCTGTGCACATCCTCCATTATCTATTCTTCTTTTGTGCTAATATTTTTGGTACAACACATAGACTTAGAATCTCTTGAATCAACCCCTTGTGCAACAACTCATGAACTTGTCTACTAAACACTTCACTTTCTACTGGCTCCTAGAATGAAATCTATCTAGTGACTGATCTTCCTCATTGGGGGCAATTCATTAGGTACATTATCTAATACAATATCAGAAAAATCTCCCAAAATATTTGCAAATTCTGCAAGTACCTCCTCTACTTCTTCTTTACTATCTTTTGGAATTATAGCAAAACACATATGCTCACACTTCATACCTTTGAGAAATTATTTTCCATCAAAAAAACATATTCTGGCAGTACTACATACATTTTCTTCTTTCTCCTTCAATGGATTCAACTTATGTTTCACTCCATCCTTGGTCAAAGTGTAGGTATTTTCTTGCCCATCATGTACAACATGCCTGTCAAATTGCCACAACCTATCCAACAACATATGACATATGTCCATAGGTATGATATCACATAGTACCTCATCCTAGTAGCTTCCAATCTTGAACTTCACTAAGCACTGCTCATTGCCCATGACCTTGTGGTCATCTTGCACCCAAGAAATACGATATGGATGTAGGTGTTTCTATCTTTTTAACTTCAACTTTGTGACTATCATTTCTGGCACCAAATTGTTAGTACTTCCACCATCAATGATCACATTACAAAACTTATCTTCACATCTACAACTTTTGTGAAACAAGCTCTTTTGATCAGGTTCATTCTCACCACTCAATAGGACTCTTTTTTGTTAACTAGAAATTCTCCTCTTTCAACATCTTCAACATGTGATGATCTGGCATCTTCATCAACATGTGCAACTCTAGCCTAGATGTGTGTGTTGTATTGTGAATATCTCTTTCCTTGCAATGTCTCACTTGTTCTAACCTGCATATTAATCTTTGAAGGGTGAATTAGAGTTAAGATCTATGTAGTTTGGAGCCTTTTATTAATATTATGTGCATCTATAGGTAGATTTGTAATTGTAGTTTCAATCTAGTGCATCAACCTCCTTTCCTTTAAGAATTTTAATTCTATCCATTCCTTCTCCCTTTTCCTCCCAAGTTTTAGTTTAGATGCATCTTGATTGTAAGGAAGCAAAACTTCTCTGAAGATTCAACCTCAGAGCACAAGTCCCACACTTGGAGTTTGTTTCTATGTTATACAAGGTCTCTTTAGGGTCATACCTCAAGCAAGGGTGAAAATTTATGTGTCAAAATTTTTTTGGCACACCCCATTGGTCAAACAAGATTTCTGTTTCATAAGTCTGATAGTTAGCTAGTTGATCTCCATCCATTCTTAATTTGGGTGTTATTCTAAATAAAATAAACCCTTGGAGGCATTCATCTAACACCATGGTGAATCTATGCATCTACTAGTTTCAATAGACCAAGTGTTGATATGTGTAAAGATCTTTTGGATATTTTGTGTTTTCTCAAGCTTTCTATGAAGTCTTTTGTTTGAACGCTTCTTTATGGACCCATTTCATAGAGATGACTTTTTCTATCCTTTTTATTATGAGAATAAAAGTGAGTTTTTGGTGTAAGTCCACTCTCCAGAGTGGGAAGAGAGAGAGGCCCAATTTGAAGAGGAGCTTACGAGAAAGTTGGCTATTGCAAAGGAAGAGACAAGGCTCAAGCTTTCCCAATTACAAGTAGCTAAAGTGCAAGAGCTTCCAAAGTGAAAATTTTCCAACTTTAGGAAAGAGTAGTCCTCCCCTTTTGTACTAAGTGGAGACACACACATTACCAGACATACCATAAAAGCCATCCCCTATCGGCCAAGAGGATTTGGGTGTTGTAGATCAAAACAAAATGGTCAAGAATGATTCCTTGGACCAAGTACCAAGAACAAGATGTCCAATAAGGCATTTAGCTCTCCAACAAAGAAAGTTTCCCCCTGTCATGCTCATTCTAGAGCATGAGGAAGATTTTCACAAGAAGGAGCAAGAAAGTCTTTCTCAATAGGATAATGCCCCAGTGTTGGAAAGCTTCATTATTTTCAGCATTGGGAAGGAATTCCATGTAGTAGTATGCTTGTCATGCTTGTTGATCTGTCTAGCTACCCATGTGCATAGAATAAAAAAATCATGTTGTAAGGAATAGTAGCTACTTCAACAAGCCAGTTAATGACTTTGTTTGATTTATCCTATTGTAAATATTTGTACATAGTGGAGTAGGTTATCCAACTTTCTAAGAAGTTGACATGGACAGTTGTTCCCTTCTCTTTGAGTAGTTTGAATCTTTCTAGAGTTATTTGGAGCTCTTTTGGTTTTTTGCTGGTTGTAGAATGTTTTGAAGTTGTAAGTGGGTTAGTGTGTCATTCTCTACTAGTGATTCTATGCCCAATGAATTTATTAATGCCATTAATCTATGGTTAGTAGGAAAGCATCCCCTTTGATTGCCAAGAATGTTGGCTATTTTTGCCCCTATTTAGCCCATCACATATAAGAAATCTAAGAGATTTTTAATGGGATAGATTCTTTGGTGGGTTAACATGTTAGTTGGTAGTTAGCATTTCATGTTGGCTTAGTTTTCTCCTTTGCTAAGTGCCATTTTTTTTTGATTCTGAGTGGCTCGATATGTTCTTTGACTAAGTAGCTTGGAATATTCTTCTCTTGACTGGCTTAGTTACTGGTTTGGTTTGTTCTTCGGTCATGTAGCTTGATCTCTAGTGTTGACTGAGTTGCATGTTATCCCATCTCACATTTTTTGACAGTGGCATGATTTGATCTTTTGCATCCAACACACATTACAAAGACCTATTCATTTAATCTTGGACAACTTTTGGGTCTTGTTTTACCATGCCAATGCATGTCTATGCATCTTCAATGCTTTGAATGATAAAATCTTTTGGATTGGATCTCCCTTATGGCTAGGTGTATTCATTTTTGGGCATACTATCACTTCTACAAGTTGTACTTCAAGATCAAATTGTATTCTGATATCCATTTAGGCTCTCTCTACAACTCTTAACTCTAGTCTTGTTGGGGTTTGAACTTTAAGTTTAGATCTATGTTATGCTTGGTCTATAAAGGCAAGTTGTAAATACTTTTTATGGGTTCTTTTCTAGTTCTTTTGCATCAGTTTATGCTCTATAATTGTAATTTCTTATTTTACCATGCATTAATAGAAACCCAGCTTTCCTCTTCTTACTATTTGACTATCTTGTGAATATTTTTCCTTGCATTGAATATTTCTATTTCATCTTTTAAATTTGAAGACTAGTGCATTTGGGTCCCATTTTCGACGTAAATTCTTGACGATAACCCAATTTGCCTTGTTGAATTTTGATGGGGACACAACCCAACAACAGAATGGACACAATAGAAAAGGGAAATTATATTAACTAAGAAGATAACCTAGTATAAACAGTGCAGAGAAAATAAACTTCAAAACATGCCCTACGGGCTTACAATAGCATAAATCTGGAGAATATTTCTCCTTTTAGCACCTCCTCTCAAGCTCCAATCCGAACTGCCTTTTACAATGCCAGAAATCTCCTTAAATAGACCCCGGAGGGTTAAGGACTAGGAGTATATTATAGAAAGTGCTAGTAGGCATCCACCAACAAAATAGAAGGTTCCAGAAGCTGCGTTAGAAGTCGGTGCAAATCTAGAAGAATCCAAAAACGATAGCCGAACTTTCGAGAGGCATAACTTTTGAACCGTAGCTCCGATTGACGAACCGTTTACATTTTCGAAAAGCTCTCAAAGTGCTCTATACCCCTATGGACCAGCTTCGCTCGTCCCCCATTTTTTGACCCTTTTCGAGGTCATTTAATGCCCCAAACCTGACTTTGAAGCATTCGTAGGAGGTCTCCAAAACTCAAAAAACTGTAATAACTTTCAAACCGTGGGGCCTATTGACCTGATTCTTTTTCTAGAATGCTCTAAATCATGATTACATTCATCTGGCCAATTCACACATTCTAGTTTACTGAAATGATGGCCCAAATACATGCTCCTATTTTTTCAAGATTTTCAAACGCACTGATAGTTGAACTATGAGAGTTGGAACCTTTATTTGAGCCAAATGGGTATCCAAAAATGTAAAGACATGAAACAGAAACTAAGTCTAAGTATATTTTTTTTGGGTGACACAGGATTGCCCTTATACCTCTGGATGCTCCTGCATCAAACACCCAGGGTAGATTGAAAAGTGACCCTGTCACTTTATGGATGGTAGAGGAAATCCCAAATGGGAAACCTCAGCTACTAAAATCCAAGTTGAGTCCTCGATCGGCCGTCCTTTCCATTTGACCAAATACTCTTCATACTGCCTGTTTCTGGTACTCCTACCCACACGATGATCTAGAATGTCTTCTATCTCCTCCTTCTTAGAAGCAGGAATTGGACATGGCTCCAAAACCAGCTCCTCATCTGCACCATCATCATGATACTCTGTTAAATCTGCAATGTTGAAAATGGGAGAAATGTGAATACCATCTGGCAGCTCCACCTCATATGCATTTCCTGAGTTATGTTTCTTCAAAACTTTGCAGGGGCCAAATTTCTTCATTTTCAGCTTGTTGTAAGTACCAACTGGAAACCTTTCTTTTCGTAAGTGCACCATGACTAGATCCCCTACTTGGAATTCCTTATGTCTTCTCCTTTGATCAGCCCTAGTTTTATACTCTTGATTCATCTTGATAATGTGTGCTTGAACCTCCTCATGTAGATGCTTGATGTGTTCAACAAATTCCTCAGCTTCAACACTTGTCCTCTCTCCTTGTTCTATCTTCCTCAATTCTGGTGCAGTCCTTGGGCTATTCCCATATACAATTTGAAATGGTGATTTTCCAGTACTCCTATTTACAGAGTTATTATAAGAAAACTCTACCTGTGGTAGAATCAAATCCCATCCCTTGGGCTTATCTCCAACTAAACATCTCAGCAAATTGCCCAGACTTCTATTTACCACTTATGTTTGGCCATCAGTCTGTGGGTGATGCGTGGAACTGAATTTCAAGTCTGTCCTCAACTTCTTCGACAATGTCCTCCAAAAATACCCCACAAATTTAGTATCTCGGTCAGAAACTATACTCCTTGGAAGACCATGTAGTCTTACCACCTCTTTGAAAAACAAGTCTGCAATATGGACAACATCATGAGTTTTGTGGCATGGAATGAAATGTGCCATTTTGGAGAACCTATCAACCATCACAAATACTGAGTCATTACCCCTTTGTGTCCTTGGCAATCCAAGAACAAAATCCATACTTATGTCCTCCCATGGCCTTGATGGAACAGGCAATGGCTGATATAGGCCAGTATTTTGACTAAACCCCTTGGCAACTTGACAAACCTGGCAACTCTGTAAAAACTTCTTCACATCCTGTGTAATTTGAGGCCAAAAATAATGTTCTCTAAGAATGGCAATGGTCTTATCCCGACCAAAATGTCCTACCATCCCTCCATTGTGTTTCTCCTTAATTAGATTTTCCCTCATGGAACTCCTTGGAATGTACAATTGACTACCTTTGAACAACATGCCATCCTGAATCATATAGTCTAACCACTTGGTTCTATCTACAACAACAGGTTCTTTACAAGCTTTCCATGCTTCAGCAAAATCAGGATCCTCGGGGTACAAATTCTTGAGTTCATCAAACCCAACTACTTCAACCTGCATTATTGTAAGCAATAGCTATCTCCTACTTAATGCATCTGCAACCCTGTTAGATTTTCCACTTCTATGCTTCAACACAAATGTATAACTCTGCAAGAATTCTACCCTCTTCATATGCCTCTGATTCAATTTACCTTGGCTATTTAGGTAATGTAATGCCTGATGATCAGTATACAAAAAAAATTCCTTTGGCAATAAATAATGCCTCCATTCTTTAAGGCCTAAACTATTGCATAGAACTCTTGATCATAAACAGAATACTTCTTCTTTGCATCATTCAATTTTTCACTAAAATATGCAATAGGCTTACCTTCTTGGCTTAATACAGCCCCAATAGCGCTACCACTAGCATCACAATCCACCTGGAATACTTTTCTAAAATCTGGAAGTGCCAACACAGGCTATTCAGTCACCTTCTTCTTCAACAATTCAAAACTTCTCGCAGCTGCTGCAGTCCATTTGAACTCTTTTCTATCCCCTCTTATTGTATCAGTTAGAGGTGCACATATGCCACTAAAATTCTTAATAAACTTCCTGTAAAAACTAACCAGACCATGAAATGATCTTACCTCAATAGCAGACCTTGGAGTAGGCCATTCCAAGATGGATTTTACCTTCTCTGGATCCATTTTGAGACCTTCAGGTGATATAACAAATCCCGAATAGACTAACTCGCTTTTTGCAAAGACACACTTCTTTAGATTAATTAACAGTTTCTCTTCCCTTAGCCTTTCAAGGACACTACGAATATGCAGTAAAAGTTCTTCCAAAGTCTTGGTGAAAATTAAAATATCATCCAAATAGACAATAACAAATTTTCCCAAGAACTTCTTAAGTACCTCATTCATGAGCCGCATGAAGGTGCTTGGGGCGTTCGTCAATCCAAAGGGCATGACTAACCACTCATAAAGACCCTCCTTGGTCTTGAAGGCTGTTTTCCACTCATCTCCTTCTGGAATCCGTATCTGATGATAGCCACTCTTCAGATCTATCTTTGTGAAGTACTGAGCTCCACTCAAGCAGTCCATAAGATCATCCATCCTTGGTAAAGGAAACCAGTACTTGATGGTTATCCTATTTATAGCTCAAGAATATGTACACATCCTCCACTCTCCATCCTTCTTTGGTGCAAGTACTGCAGGTACTGCACATGGACTCAGGCTCTCTCGAATCAAGCCCTTCCTCAACAGCTCCTGAACCTGTCTATTTAGCTCCTCTGTTTCAGTAGGAGTCATCCTGTGAGCAGCCTTGTTAGGCAAACTAGCTCCTGGAATTAGATCTATTCATTTTTATCTCACCTCCACATGTCAAAATATAATGGTCATCCTCCCCTTCTTCACTATTAATTTAGTAGTACCTATTAGATCGAACTTATTAATGTAAGAAATTGAGTTTGTGCATCCTAAGCAAAACCAATCCAAATGACTAGAAAATAGAGTTGTAGTTGAATTAGTTGGTGAAAATGATGGATATTCCTTAATTATGCCACTCATCTAGGGTCTAAATTGAAGAGATATAAAAAATAGAGAAAAATCATAATTTTTTAATAAAATAAATTGAATAAGTATTAAAGCAAACTCATGAATGATATAAATTCTTCTATTAAAAGACAACATTAAAAGTAGAACTATCAAAAAAAAATTCCTCAAAGATATGCATGTATTTCATGACTTGAAGGATTGAAGAAATGTTTAAATTGATTGAAAAATTTATAGTGACTTTAGCTGGTCTTTTTGGTGTTTGGTGATTTTAATATATGAATGGAGTGAATATGCTACACCCTTAATATTATTGTATATAGGGTTATGAATAGTCAACTTATGGTTATCTTAATCCTTAATTAAGTTATGTTATCATTATTATATTATAATTTAGGTAGGTAGGTTAGCCTAGGTTCTATGAAGGGTTGTGTCTATTCAACCTAAGCATAATTAGGTATATATAGGAGGTTGTGAGTCTTATTTCATCATCAGATTGTGAAGTATGTTCTCATTGGAGATATTTGGAGGTTTCCCCCTTGAAATGGCATATAACTCTCAGCTATTATCAAGTATTTATATAATATTTCATATTATTTCTTCTATTGTGCAAGTTAGTTCATTACAAGTGGTATTAGAGCATGATCTTGGCACCAAATGGGCAAGATTTTTTGTCAACAATTGAGGCAATTTTGGGAAGAGCATAACTTTTAGATTTTAGCAATTTTTTCAAAGATTTTTAAAGGGTTTTTGAAGAGCATATTAAAGAAGATATAATCCAAAATTTAGAGGAATTGAAGCAAGTTTGAGGAAATTATTGCAGAATTACTATTTCTACACAAGTTTTTTGAGATCTTCATATCTCTCACATCTTGCTGAATTGTAGTATAACTTGTATTGGGTTTTTCAATACATAGTAGATGAGCCTAAATTAAAAGCTTGGAGATATTGAAAAACAAAAATAAGATAGATATTGTAAAATTAGGAAAAATCTCTCTCAAGGCAGCGAATTTGCTAATATTTTGGGGATATTTTTCCAAAAATATTGGTTTCCATCATGACGGGGCCTCCAACAAGAGGCAAAAAGAATTCTACCACACCAAGGAAATCATTTGATCAAGATTGGGAAGCAACAGAGGATAGTAAGCCCAATAAGGAACTTAGTCAGTTCAAGGAAGAGGTTAAGAAGGATATGTGTGACCTATGAGGAGATATATTAGATATACAAAGCATGTTAAGCACCTATATGAATGAAACAAAGAAGGAGCTCTCAAGAAATTAAGGTGAAACCTTCAAATTAACTAATGATGACACAAATTTTAATCCTATGGGATCTAGGAATTTTTTTCGAAAGGTGGATATGCGCAAATTTGATGGCAAGGATCCTCTAACATGGATAAATCAAATGGAGATTTTTTTTAAAATTCATCAAATCTCATATGGAAAAAAGGTTACGATGGCTTCCTTATATCTATAACCAGATCAATTCATTTGGTATTTTTGGCTTTGTACTCATAGGAGGAAAAAGGGTCTCATTGTATCATGACCAATTTTTATAGAAGAACTCCAAGCACAATATAACAATAGTGTGACAGAAAACTTTTTTAGCCAACTTGCTAAGCTTAAAAAAATAGGATTAGTTAAGGATTATATTCAAAAATTCCAAAATCTATCCTTAAGAGTGGATACAATTATAGAGGAGAATTTGAATGATTTATTCTTGGGTGGTCTTAAGGATCACATTCAACATGAGGTATGCATGTTTTGTCCCAGTTTAGTAAATGAGTCTTTTATATTGGCATGTAGGGTAGAGGAGAAGTTCTTGATTTCTAGAAAGTAGGGGGCTAATGTGACAAGAGACAAAGGATATTCAACACCTTATCTTCCTCAACCTACTATGTTGACTCCATAACAATTTGAGGAGAAAAGAGCAAAAGGATTGTGTTTCAATTGTGATAGCAAATATAGTCGAGGACATAAATGTAGTGAAAAGAAATTGTTCTATATTGAAGGTCTTAGTGAGGAAGAAGAGGATGAGCCCATATCAGAGAAGGATAGGGAGTCAGGTGAGGAATCACATGATTCTCAACCAATCATTTCTTGTCATGCACTTTTAGGTTTTAGTGCACCACAAACTCTCAAGGCAGTGAGTTTCTTAAAGAAGCAGAAAGTAACAGTGTTGATCGACTGAGGTAGTACCCATAATTTCATCAAGAAAAAGTTGGTAACTCTTCTCAATTGTTTTATATGTTCAGCCCCAGAGTTTTAGGTTTTGATTGCAGATGGGGGCACAATTAGTTGTTCAGGAAAGTGTTATAGCATCAAATTATCCATGGGAGATTATTATTTTGATATCCCAATGTATGCAATATCCATGGGTACAGAAGATATTATTTTGGGAGTACAATGGATTACTACATCGGGAAAAATTGAGATGAACTTCCAAGAGCTATTCATGCATTTCAATCACAAGGAAAGGTAGTGGAGCTAAGGGGATTGAAGGCAAAATCCCCACAGATGGTAAGCTCTCATCAAATGCAAAAACTTCTAAAGGTGCAAATGGATTTGTGGCCTAGCTATGTTCATTAGAAGTCTCTCAATCTAATGCTCTTACTCATCTAGATTTACAAGAAATAATTGATCATCACTCAGTGATTTTTGGAGATATGCCTAAAGGACTTCCTCCTAAGAGGGATCATAACCATGCCATACAACTAGTTCTAGGGAGTTAGCCACCAAACATTAGGCCATATAGGTACCCACACATACAAAAAAGTGAGATAGAAAAAAATTGTTGAGGAAATGCTAGAGGTAGGAATTGGCTATGCTTACTCCTCACCTATTGTGCTAGTGCATAAGAACGATGAAACTTGGCACATGTGTCCAGATTATAGAGTGCTCAACCAATATACCATTAAAGATAAGTTTCCTATTCCAATCATTGATGATCTTCTAGATAAATTAAATGGAGCTATGTATTTTACCAAGTTAGATATTAGATCAAGTTATCACCAAATTCAGATTAAGGAGGAAAATATTTGCAAGACAACATTTCAAACTCATGAAGGTCATTATGAATTTTTGGTGATGCCATTCGGTCTTACCAATGCACCATCTAAATTCCAAAGTTTGATGAATTCCATTTTTAAGAAGTTGTTGAGAAAGTTTGTGTTAGTGTTATTTGATGATATATTAATTTATAGCAAGACTTGGGAGGAACATTTGCAGCATGTAGATCAAGCATTACAATTACTCAAAGATCATCAACTCTATGCTAAGCCATCCAAGTGTGTTTTTGGGTCTTAAGGAGGTGGAGTATTTGGGACACATAGTTTCACATGAAAGAGTAAAGGTAGACCCTAACAAAATCAAGGCTCTCATGAAATGACCTATTCCAAAAACTATTAAGAAGTTGAGGGGTTTCTTGGGATTGACAGGATACTATAGAAGAATTGTGAAGAATTATGGTCGTATAGAAACACCCCTTAAAACTCTATTGAAGAAGTATTATTTTCAATAGAATGAATTTTCTAATGTATCATTTGAGCAATTGAAGAAGGCTATGTGTATAACTCTAGTGCTTGCCACTCTAGACTTCACCAAGGAATTCATTGTGGAATGTGATGCTTCTGGAAATGGGATAGGAGCAGTGCTCATGCAAGAAGGTTTACCAATTTCTTTTGAGAGTCATCAATTAAAAGGTAAAAATCAACTCAAGCCTATTTATGAGAAGGAAATGTTAGCAATCCTTCATGCAGTTAAAAAATGGAGGCCTTATTTAATGGATCGACACTTCAAGGTTAAGACTGATCATGATAGTGTAAAATATTTTTTGGAACAAAGATTATTATTAGAAGAGCAACAAAAATGGGTTACTAAGATGTTGGGATATGAATTTGAAATTTTATACAAGAAAGGGAAGGAAAATATTGTGGCTGATGCACTTTATAGGAAGGATGAAAAAGATAAAGCCTTATTGTGTGCACTTTCAATATTACAAAAAAATTGGGTGGTAGAAGCCAAAAAAGTGTTGAAAAATGATGTTGCAACAAGTAATTTCATCCAGCAAATAAAAAGTGACCCTATTAGTTCAAATAGGTTTTGTTTAAAGGGTTATATTCTTTGGTATAAAGAGTTCTTATATCTCTGCAAGAATTCCACTCTTAAACACAAGATTCTCAAAGAACTACATGAGTCTCCAATTGGTGGTCATTTAGAATTTTTGAAGACATATCATAGGGACAAGCAATATTTTTTCGAGAAGGGCTAAAAGGTGATGTTCAAAAGTTTGTGGTTGAATGTTTGGTTTGTCAAAGAAATAAGGGAGAAACAATTAAGACACCGGGTCTCTTGCAACCTTTATCTATTCCTAGCCAACATTGGGAAGAGGTATCCATGGACTTCATCACAGGGCTCCCCAAATCTAAAGGCCATAATGTCATCATGGTAGTAGTTGATCACCTCACTAAATATGCACATTTTATTGCATTATCACATCCTTTTACAACAAGTATAGTGGCAAAAGTTTTCTTGGAGAATATCCAAAAGCTACATGGTACACCTAAGGTTATTGTTAGTGATTGTGATCCCATCTTTACTAGTCACTTTTGGAAAGATTTATTCTCATGTTTGGATACTCAATTGGCTCAAATATCTTCATACCATCCATAATTAGATGGACAAACTAAGGTAGTTAATAAATGTTTGGAAGGATATCTACATTGTTTCACTTCAGAAAAACAATCTCAATGGGTAGATTGGCTATCTCTTGTAGAATGGTAGTACAATACTTCTTTTCATAGCTCATTAAAAATGTCTCCATTTTTGGCACTTTATGGATATCGTCCTCCTTCCATCACATCATCATTAAAGGTGTCACCAAGAGTTCAAGCAGTAGAGGATCACTTGCTTCATCAACAACAGGTACTTTTAGGACTCAAGGATAATTTAGCTACAACCAAAAATCAAATTAAACAAGAAGCAAACCAATATCATAGTGAAAGAAATTTTGAAGTTGGGGATTGGGTCTTCTTGAGATTGCAGCCTTATAAAAACATCTCAATGATGCAACAAAAAAAGAATAATAAGTTGTGTCCAAGATATTATGGACCATACCAAATCATGCAAAAGATCAATAGTGTTACCTACAAGCCTAAGTTACCACCAACAACAAAGATACATCTAGTTTTTCATGTTTCTTGTTTGAAGAAGGTAATTGGGTAGAATATTCCTACCCAAACAATACTACCAGAGCTTGATGAAGAAGGAAGAATAATTTTGGAACTAGAGTGCATTCTTCAAACATGCACAAAGAAGCCAAGGAACAAAATCTTGACTCAGTATCTCATCCAATGGAAAAATTTACTAGTTGAAGAGGCCACATGGGAGGATGAGGAGTTCTTTCAAAAGAATCCACACTTGGTTAGCATTGAGGAAAATGCTTCTTTCAAGAGAGGGGGCATGCTATGCCCTTAATATTATTGTATATAGGGTTATGAATAGTCAACTTGTGGCTATCTTAATCCTTAATTAAGTTATGCTATTATTATTATATTATAATTTAGGTAGGTAGGTCAGGCTAGGTGTTATGAAGGGTTGTGTCTATTCAACCTAAGCATAATTAGGTATATATAGGAGGTTGTTAGTCTTATTTCATCATCAGATTGTGAAGTGTGTTCTCATTGAAGATATTTGGAGGTTTCCCCCTTGAAGTGGCATGTAACTCTTATCTATTATCAAGTATTTATATAATATTTCATATTATTTCTTCTATTGTGCAAGTTATTTCATTACAAAATATGATGATATAAGTGGTTCAATGATTAGTTGTTTGCTCATTATTAATACCCTCCTCAAAAAAAAGGGCTCATTATAACTCTTCAATATGACTAGCAAATCATTGTCTTACATTTCCTTTTATATGAACATATGAAGAAAAGTTAGAATTAATTGAAGTATAAGAACTACTTTTCACAATAGAGTAATGGTCTCAACAAAAAGAGTTGGTAAATATTGCCAAGATGTAAAAGAGAGTATTATAATATAATGGCTATGAGCTATTTTCTAATTTGTGCAACTGCAACTATTATTAAGTCACAATACCATAATCAAGAAATAGTGGGAACAAATTTTCATTTGTACATGAAGGCTACCTGATTAAATAATTTTCAATTATATTTCAATAAGTTTTACATGGACTTCAGAATGTTCTAAGATTTTCATCTATCCATGGACTTGGTATCATCTTAGGTCGCTTGTGAGAAAATGACATGCCATCAAATTCTAGATGAATTACTTCAGACCATAGTGGTGTTCCTTCTAGTTTAGTATAGATTCTCCTTTTATAGTTGCTAGATCACATGAATCAACACCTTGTCTATCAACATATTCTAAATTGATAGCTTTAGAGCAACATGGTGGTATTTACTTCTAATAGTGATAGTCATTTTCTTTGCAAGGATTTCACCATTCAAGTAGCTTTTGTTCTAATGACTTGGAAGAAATTAGTTGTGATGGGCATTATGGCCAAGTGCTTCTTTCCTATTGATATTATCATGGCATTTCTCCTTGTGTACTTGGCTAGAACTTCCTATTTATGGTAAGAAAAACCCAAGAGAATTTCCATTAGGTATCAAAAAGTACATTGAATTCAATTTAGTACACAAGGTATTATTGCTAGGAATACTACCCATATGTATGTTGATAAAAGAATCCAATATTTTCTATTCTTAAGACACTACCCATATTATTGCTAGGGCATTTAATTTTATTTAGGGATTATAATCAAATACAAAATTGATTTCATAGCTTATATATGTTGCTTCTAGCACTACTATATCTAGCCCCATTGAAAGACCACCTAGAAGGGCAACTAAAACTAACAAAACTCACATCACTAACATAACTATGGGTAGAATTTAGTATCACTGAAGAGTATGAAGAAGTAGTAGTGTTCATATGATCAAAATGAATATCCACATGGGCAGCCATGAATTCTAATTCCATTTCATTTCACCTACACATCTCGTGACTTGTATATAATATGCATTGAAAATATGAAAAGGAACAAGATGGGCCATATTTAAAAATAGAGAAAATTCAAGGTAAAGATAGTGCTTGCTAGACTTAAAATAACAAAAAGGGCAGATAAAGAAAAATTGTGGGCTTCCAATTTAAGCTTTGGGATACAAGAATAGCTATATGGGGAGACACTAATTATCCCTTTCTCCTTTCCTTTTCTTCTCTTTGTCTCTCTCTCTCTCTCTCTCTCACACACACACACACACACACACACACACACACACACACTTCAAACTAATTCAAATAGATCTTTCACTGCATTCATGAAAACTTCCCATGATTTTTGTAACTCTTTTGGGTAGCTCAACATCATGGGGAATGTATGAATCACCATATATAATGGGAATGTATGAATTATTGTAGCTTTTTAGGCACCAAATTTTATTATTATCACACACACACACACACACACACACACACACACACACACACACACACAATTCATTTGATTGATTTAGATGCCATCCTTATTGAAGAGATAGTAATATTTAATTATTTAATTATTATTGATTATATACAAGATACTACTAATGCTTGTATGTTTATATTTGATATAATTTATAGCCCAAATATTTACTTGTGAAGAAAGTCCATGCTTAACAATATGAACCCAAAATAAAATAAGGTGACAATTGCTAGATTGTGATCTCAGTTCAAAAGAAAAGGTGATTGAAAATTTTATTGTCCTTAGAAAAAATGAAAGGGCTTAAAGAATCAAGGAATTCTAATCACAACAATTCAGAGACATTGTAGGCAACATGATCACATTGAAGGGGGAAATGATTTTCATCCTTTTGTGGATCTGGCTTTCAAACTGGTGGAACATGGAGGTATGAATATCAAAGTAGAAGGTAATGCTCCAATGATAGAAGATGATCCTAAGGCAGAGAACACAATTGAAGATGTTGGTATTGGTGCAACTAATAATGTGCTAGAGAACAAGATTGAATAACATGTTACTAGCACAACTAATGAAGAAGATGAAGATGATGATAGTCGAACATCTAATGATGATGATAAAGAGAACCTTGATATACCTGTAATGGAAAAGGCATATGAGCCCCTGTACCAAGGCTTCCAAACAATGCTTCTCTCTATTGTATTATTGTTGGTAAACTTCAAGGTTATGAATGACATATCTAATGTAACAATCTCATGTATGATAATGTATAGTGTCATTTTTGTCATCTTCTATGTTAGCATACCATTAATGTTATTTATATTAAAAATATTTGTCCATAGGTTTATAGGTGAGTGTTTGTTACCATCATCAAACATTCTACCTCGCTTTTATCAAGATTTATCGACCATAATAAAAGATATTGGAATGGAGTATCAAACAATACATGCATGTCCCAATGATCATATTATATATCATAGACAACATGAACTTGTAACACAATGCCCTAATTGTCACATTAGTAGATATCGATTGGATCAAATAACCAAAAGGTGTCTTATGAGGATCTTTGATAAATTCTCATTATTCCATGTGTATAACGATTATTTAGGTATCCTAGATTGACACAATTTATGGATTACCATGCATGCAATAGAAGTCAAGATGATATTATGTAAATGCTTGTGGATGGTTATGCATTTAAGGACATAGAAGATAGGTGACCAATATTTAAAGAAGAATCCCATAATCTGAAGCTTTCATTGGCAGTAGATGATGTCAATCCATTTGGAAAGTAGGTGTTCAAAGTATCAAATTACTAAAAAACATCTTTTTAATGGGAAAGAAGTGACAACATCTAAGCCATGAAGAATGACACCTCACATGTGGAAGTTTGAATACAATAGAATGAATCATCGAGGTAATGCCATTCCATCTGATGTAAGTTTTTGTATGAGATTAAAATTTAAATACTGTCCTTTGTTTAGTAATGATATAATTGATGTTCATGAAAGCCATCAAAGCATCAACGAGAAACTTCTAAAAGCACTTAAAAGCTATACTAGACAATTTAGTAGGTTGCCATACTATGAGCACCTCTAAATCATGTATTTTTTGATGCTATGCACATTGGAAATAATGTAACAAAGACACTATGAAAAAAATTGGATGGAAGGAATGACACAGAAAATTGGTCAAAATTTGCAATAATATTGATGAATCCAATATGCATCAAAGTTTTTCCTTGAATCAAATAGCAATGGAAACCATATTAATATGAGTGTCATTTCTTGGTTATTAATGTAGCAATGAATTGATGCCATATATGAAGCCATAAAAAACTAGAAGTCCCACATGATTTGCTACAAACATAAGTAGTTTCATATCAAAGAAAGGTGATTTTGGGTCAGGGTTGAAAACACATGTTTGGCATACCTTCATCAAGGTAAGTCATTTCTTCTCTATTTACAATAAATTTATAAAAAATTAAGTAATTTTAATTATTTTATTTTATAATATATTGAAATATCATTTTATTATTACTGTAGTATGTTCTACCTCTATCTCTCCCACACAACAACAATATGAGTGCCAAATATGTTATATATGATCATGGGAAATACATGAGGTTAGAAGTGTTATTTTCTAGATTTGTTGTATAAAAGTGTTATTATTATTGTTAATATGTTTTTTCATGATGAATATCTTCTGTGGTTGTCATCTAATGAAATTGAAAAAAAAGACATAAAGCATTGGAAGAGCAAAATTTTGCAGCTTTTGTGTGAGATGCAAAAGTGTCTACCTTAAACTTTTTTAATGCACAAGAACACTACATCATACATCTAGTTGAGGAGATTGAATTGTGTGGACATATACCAACTAGGTCAATGTGGATGATTGAGAGGAACTTGAAATTTTTGAAGGGCTTGGTTTGATAGAGAGAACATCTTAAGGGTTCCATGGTCGAGTCATATATGGTCTACCAGACCATGGTGTGCATTAGTGAATATCTTCTCAAGTTTGCATCAAAGATCCATGTAGATTGCATTTGCGATTTGAACTCCATTAATAGATTTGAAGGGGAACACTTGATGGGAAAAAGTAGATTGAAGAAAGTGAGAGGTAATTATAAGATGTTATTGTAGTTAATTAATTCTTATCCATCATCAATCTAAGTTGTTTCTAACTTGTCCATTTATTTTATATAATTTCTCGTGAGTGGGATGCACCTCATTTGTATATTGTAAACAATCTTTGATTGGATGATGGTAAGGATTGAACGATCTCAAAAAAATGGTCACTCATTAAAATGGGAAGGTGTACCTTCATTGGTTAAAGAAGTTCACCATAATGGAGATCTCAATGTTACATCAATAGTAATTGATCTAGCAAATGGTTTAAGAGGTGGAAAGGTATGTATAAGTTAATCTATAATGACCCATTTTTTTAATATCAACTCATAGATGGATGCATAATTTTGACATGTTTGAAAAATAACAAGTCAAGCACCACAAAGCTATGTACTATAATGACTATAAATTTTTCATAAAAAAGGTGGATGACACTAAGAGAACTTGTGATTCTGGGATAGTTGCAGTCTTTGAGCTCACCGATATTTCATCTAGAAATGACATGCATCCTCAACAATCTGAAAATAGATACTATGGAATTTTGGATGATATAATGAATCGCAACTTAAATTCCTTCAAACTATTTGTATTTATTTTCAAATGGTATAGACTATGAATTAATCAAAATGATCCTGATAGAATTGTTAATGAACATGATAATGGATTTACAATGATTAATACAAGGTCATTTGAGCTAGTTGTAAATAAGCCCTATGTTCTTCCAAGATAATGTAAGAAAGTGTTTTAATTTGGCATTTCACATAAATTGGGTTGGTCATTTGTTGTTAGACATGGTCCAAGAGGAATACTGGTAAAGTACAATGTGATTAAAGAAAATACTGAAGAAGTGGAAGGCAAAGTACATGATGATGATGGTGAAGATGAATGAGACGATGATGATGATGATGATGTTAATGATGATGGTGATGGCATTGATGGTGGTGGTGGCAAATATGATGATGGCAGTGATGGTGATGGTGATGGTGATGATGATGATGATGAAGATGATGGGCATAGCAAAGATGTTGCCGATGGTCATTGTGGCGATCTAGATGATGATGGATATAATTATAATGTTCATGATGATGAGATGGATGAAGAAGATGATAAATTAAATTGTCAATGGAAATGTATTAGGTGTTGATTAGGTTGAAAAATTTGTTACAGTGCTGAATTCATGCTAATTACTTATAATATGTTTTTTGTATAGGTACCCAATTAAAAAGTATACAATGATTATGATGTATGTATATTTTTCATGTTATTTTCTATATAATTTACAGCTTAAGTATCATGTAGTTTGAATAAATTAAGACAAATAATTTACATATGGAAGAAACTATACCCCTTTGATGAGGATTGTACACAATGCCATGGATCAGGAGGCAGAAGTTTATTACATGCTTGCTTTCTCTTTACCTTCAACATTAATTTTAGGCAAACTTCATCGTATTAACTTCATTTTATAGAAAAATATTTTTCTCCTTCTACTATATCTCTCATTTGATGGGCTACAAGTATGACAAAGAGGTATTTGTCAAATTTTTCTTTCTCAAGTGAGGGAAATGCTAGAATAAAATAGGATAGTGAGACATGTAGTAGGTCTATGAAAGAGAGAGAAACTAGAGGTAGAAAGATTAGAAGAAAATTCAATAAATGCATTCAATTTTTCCTTGCTCAAGAGGGGTCATGTTCTTATGATGATGAGACAAAGGGTGACATCAAAGTTTTCTTAAGGTACACACATCTTGAGAAAGAATGGGTACCCAAGACATTACCTTCAATTAATAATGGTTTTTGTGTTTACGAGAGGATATATCACATAGCTCCATCATCATTACATGGTTTGGGCCTATTTTCCATCGATGACATAAATGTAAATTATAACAAAGTTGTTGAATTGATAGAGCATGTAGGACCTTGTTATAATTACAATAATTGGATGTAGATAGTTCAATATAAACATAGAATGTGTAGGTATGCACTGTCAGCAAATTATCTACAATGGAAAGAAAATCATTAAAATAAAAGACTTGCTATGTAAATTGATGGAAGGCCAAAAGAAATAGGGAACATTGTAGGTTTTATAAATAGCACGCATCCTAGGTCAACTAAAAAGTGATCTAATTACATTTTTGAGGTGCATGAGGGAAATCATGTTTTTGTATGTGCAATAAAATTCACAAGTTTAGGGGAAGAGTTGCTAATATATTACAATTTGAATCACACAGATACAAAGAAAGTTACTAACACGGAACTTATAAGTACTATATATGTAATATTTAAACTAATTACTTCCAATTAGAACTCTAGTATACAATATACCATTTTATATTAATAATTATTTTGCTAAGTCAACTATTCCTTTCATTATGCTAATGTTTTTATATATATTCTTTGTCATAGGGTGACATGGCCAATCCATTAGATGGCAAAGCTAGTGATGTTGCTCCCACCCCTTCTCTGGCATAGGTAAACCTTCTATATAAAAAATTATGTAATTGTAATTTTACAAAATCTCATATTATTATGTTATTTTCATTAACATTTTGGACTTTATTTTATTATTTTATTGATGTTTTTGTCACAATTTGATGCTTAGGGAAAAAACATATTACACAATTTTATTTTATTTTTGATATGGCGGCTACAGTATTATACCATCATGACATCTCATATAGAAGTGACCCTATAACCCTGTGTAAAAAGACCCTCAAGAGCATCAATCTATAAATTCTTGGGATTGTGATGGATCCAAATCTAACAAAAGAGAAAGAGGCCACAACAAATGAATTGTGCCATAGAGCATGCTATTTGAAAGTAAGCAACAATAAATCTTTTGCTAGGATAATAGTTCAATAAAGCTTTATGTTTTATACTAATTTATAGATCATTAACCACAATATGTATGTTTCTTTTAAATGGTTTTTGAGACCTTACCAAGTGGTTTGAACTAATGAGCTTACCGGTGTAGCTCCTATATATATGTGATTTCAATCCTCAATCATCAAAAGGGACATTATTTCTTCATGATTATTATTAACAGTTCTATATTACTATTGTCATGTTTTTGCAATCTATATTTTAAAAATACAATACATTGTGTGTGCGTGCGTGTGTGTGTGTATAATTTTTTTTAGGTGTTGATGATGTGCATACCCCTCCTTCCATGAGGCTGACCATCACTCCGAGATTCTCGACTACAGGATCAATAACATGGAGCATCAGAGCATCCAAATATCCACACCTACTACAACTAGAGTTGGTAAATCATTGTTTTGCTATTTTTTTTGGTGTTAAATATGATTTCATTTGTACTTTCTTATTCATTTGAGTATAGCATGACATTGATTAACTTTGTGTAGGGATATGTACACCTCATGATGATAGAACATATACCAATATTGGTGATAATTTACTAGCCTTTCCTAGAGTACCTTGTGTAACTTCTATTGGATCATTAGAGGCATCATTGTTGATGGTCAAGAAAGATATGATTCCCTTAAAATTGCCTAACCTTCTGGGTACTTTAAAATTATAATTATTTAGAGTGTAATTGTATTTTACTTATTCATAACTCATTTTCAACTAATGATCTCGTGATGATTTTGTAGGAAATGATCTTTTCTATGAAACTTTTTATGATTTAACATTGAAGATATTTGGGCCCACATTATGTAAAAGGTACGTATCTGGATATAATTGGTTGCTACATTTTTTTGTTCATCCATTTATTGTATTATATTCAAGGTACATAGCTTGAACTAATTTTTTATCTAACTATTTTGTTTTTTGTTAAAGGTGGAATGAGCAAAGCCGTAGATTAAAAGACCAACTTATAAAAACTATGAAGGAGCTCTTTGGTCAAAATATTTTGAATAGAGTCCAAATTCTTAAAAAAACTTGCAAACATCTAAAGACTATGAGAGACCAATATAGAAGGGTTCTAAAGCTCAACCCAAAGTATGAGTGTCCTCCTAGAGTGGAATGAAATAATTGAAAATGTAAAAGAGATAAGACTATGACATAAAGGAATAACCCACCACTTGGAAAAAATAGGTATGTGGTAGTATTAATGTAATTATGCATAAATTAGTGATCTTTATATTTATATAATCTAGCACACTTCTAACATATTTCAAAGTTTACATATATAGGCTGTAGGATAGATCAAAGGCAACACAAGATAGGAAAGAGAAGGTTGGTCAACACCATCTTGGCTGAGGTGGATATATGAAAATTCACTAATGCCTTATAAGTAGTAGTAAGTGAAATTTCATATCAAATTTTTAATATAAAATTACAAATAATAAATACATTTAATATTGATGATATTATGCAAAAAATGCAAGGTATTAAATCTAAATTAGCACCCACAGAAAAGGATAAAAAAATTGGCTTCAAGAAAGGCTATAAAGTAGTGGTTACCCACCACTGCCCAAATTCCAGTGGCTAAAGAGATGTAGAAGATTCTAGTGCACCGATTCACATAGAGGTAAATGATCCTAATGGATAATAACAAAAATTGAGAACTTCATGATAAATAATCTATTTGATGTTAATTTTGAACAATGATAACAATGTGTGCATGACATTTCACTACGACCTACTACTCCTAGCACAAATTACTCATGATGATGAAGACAAGGATCCTACACATGATGAAAGCCTTGATGTGCATCATAATGATATAGGTACATATTTAATTTCTATTGAAAATTAAATATGTAATTATTAATAAAATTTAACATCTTAAATTTCAATTGGTGTAACCTTTATTTGATAATTTTTGAGTATACAGAGTGTGATGTTAGTGTTAAGCATGTTGGGGTTGGGCCTAATCAAAATGTGAGAGTAGATGATGTAGCACTCTCAGGTAAAGAAAAATCCCTATTATGTTCTTTAGATTAATGAAATACTCATAACATTAAAAAATGTATTTAGAATTAAACCCATTTATTTCTTATTGCAGGGATTCATCAGTTTTGTCCTCAAAAAAAGAAGAGAAAACCTCATGTCGTAAGATCAAAACCACAAGAACCATAGGAGAATGCCAAAGATAATCATGATGTGCCTATTAGAATTTATCTTCAACAAATGAGAAATGAATGTTAAAAACCTTGTTTGATGATGAATGTGTTGATGAATTTTTATGAATGTTGCTTATTAATGAATTTTATGTTATGTTATTGAATATTGTTATGTGATTATAATGATTGACATGTTCACGAATTATTGATGAATTTTTATAGGTATTAATGAATTATATGTCATGTTAATTAATGTTATATGAATATAATGATTGATGTGTTCACAATTTATTGATGAATGTTTGTATGTATTAATTAATTATATGTCGTGTTAATGAATGTTATGTGATTATAATGATTTAATGATATACTTCTAAAATGAATGAATAAAATATTTACTTAGTTGTTAATGGGGAATTTAGAGTGATCATAGGGGTGGGGGGAGAGGCCAAATGAGCTTCCACCTTCACTTGGTTGGCCTTGTTAATTAGAGAATATGAAAGAATTCTCTAAACCAAGTGAAGCTCAAACTAAACCTATCAAAACTAAACAAAAATATATGGTCCCATCGATTCTTCCCAAATGCCTTACCAACTTGACACTTAAATAAACCTACACTAAATCTCATCATAACACCTTCTAAATAGGACCAGATGGATCACACTCATTTGCTGATTACAAAGGCTTTATGAGAAAACTCCTAATGGAAGCTTAGCCATTTCCATGAAATCATGCCTCATTATCTATCTCTTTGTTGGTAGTATAGCTCTACCTCCTTTCCTCACATAGTTTTTCCTCTTCTCGTCTTGCTCTCTTTTCTTCTTTACATTACTCAACAATCCCTTCAATGCATTGTTATATCAGTCAAAACATATAAATATACTTTAAATGTTGATGATAAGTGTAATTTCCTCTAGAATAGAATTCCTTGACGGCTTAAATGCAAAAATTTAGTAATGAAATATATGATTTATGGAGGGTCCTCTTGCATGAAGAATTTTTTATTTGTAGGTTTTTCCTGAGGATGGTTTCATTCATATATTTCATCTTACAATAAGGAAAGTATTCTTCTAAGATTTTGATTAAATATGTATTATTGGATTAATTTGTTTCATCCATCTTGGTCTTAGGCAATGCAGAAGGAGGCCCTAATTCAATATGAAATCTCAATTGATATGCATAAGAAATCAAGTGGACCTGAAAAATACATGTTTGCATTTTTAATACATGTCATTAATGTAAATGTGTTGTGTTTTTCCAATTCTGCCTATTGTCCATGCATATGGAACAATTGCACTCACATTCTTGATTCAGAGTAGTTAAATCTTATTTTGGATGGGAGGGAGAGAAACCAAAGACATATGGATGTGTAATTAGCTACAAACAACAATTCTTCACTATTTACAT
The DNA here is from genome assembly GCA_028749045.1 of Cupressus sempervirens. NCBI lineage: Eukaryota > Viridiplantae > Streptophyta > Pinopsida > Cupressales > Cupressaceae > Cupressus > Cupressus sempervirens. The sequence goes on along the minus strand of CM053791.1, from coordinate 604,029,194 downwards.
TCTATCAATGAGTTCCTTTTTTTTCACTATTTCTACATTCTACATTTTGATGTTATTAAAAGTAATGTTTTGTTTCCTTTCTTGAAATGTGTCATGCCTTCATTCACTATAATTAATCTCGACTGATTGGAACCATATTGGTAACATGTTGATCTTAGTCTTCTTAAAGTTATTGTTATAAATGCTAATTGATCATGATTTGATTGTATTTGATTGCAAGGTAATGAGCAGCAGAACTAAAAAACTTAATTTGGAGTGCTCAAGTTTGGCAGTGATACTTGAGGTGTTAATGCACTAAAAATCCATTTTATTAATTTATGATATAGTTAAAACATTAGTGGTTTTAATTTCCTCATTAATATAATTTTAGTTATAACTTATTTTTGTATCATGTCATTATTATCTCTCACAGGCATTATTATCATTATTGTAGAAGTGATGCTTGAACTTTGAAGTCTTTGACATGGTACTTACTTTTAGTGTGTAAACATAGCAAGTTCTAGGTGAAGGCATTAAAATGGCCTTAACATAAGTACTATGAATTACTTATTAAGTTATTGATAACTTAGAAGTTTGAATTTGAAATTTTTGTTACATTAAAAAATAGATTTAAAAAAAATGTATTTGTGAACAATGAACTAACATGGTTGCATATATGCCCTTTATGCCTTTTGGTCTAATATTTTATATGAACAACATTCTTATTTTTTTGAATACTAATACAAAGATGATAATTACACATGCATCAGCCTCTCCTCTAATCTTGACCTCCTCACTCACTCTTTCTCTTCCTCTTTATCTATTTATTTTTCTTATAGTTTACATACTTATCTCCCTTCCTCTTTGTCTTTCCAAACTCTTTTTCTTTCTCTATGAATTTCTCTATATTTCTATTTACATCTCTCTCTTTGTCCATCTCCCTCTCTCTTTACATTCATATTTCTTCATTCATCTTTTTCTTTTATTTCATTTTTCAATATTTCTTTGTCTATATCAGATCCACAATTTTCTATCTTTATCTTCACCTCTTTTAGTATGTCCCAATTCATGGATAAATGACACTTCTCAATTTGATATATATGGTTTAGTGTGGATATTGAGCTTAGATAGGGTAGTTAAGGATGATTGCAGTGCATGATGATCAATACCCAACATTGTCTAGAATGAATCATGATTATAAATTGTCTATATGCTAATGGTTGCTGACTATGTGGAATTAGTTAACAATTATTTTTATATACTTTATAAGATATGTGCTTTCTATCTTCTTCCTTTGTCTCAACATGTCAACTTATTTAGAGTGTTCAAGATTAGTAAACTACATCATTGGAAGGAGCTCCTAAAAAATTGGAGTTTATACATTATAAGGCATTGTTGGAAAGAGTTGAAGGACCTAATTAAGAGATATTTTTCCACTTAATAACTCCCATGAAACCTTGGTGGTGTATTATTTGGGGTATGGTATTTTTCTTACACTATCCATCTCCAACTTCATAATGTCCCTAACTACTACATGATCAAACTCCATATATTAGTTCTCTCTCAAGGGAGTAGTTAGAGATGATGAATAGTATAAAAGTGCCTTGGAGCTTCTTGTAGGCCAACTTCCTACTACAAAAAAGAAATAATATGGATACCTACACTTTATATTAAAGAATACAAAATATTGGACTAAACTCTAAACTGTTAAAAAAGCTATCATGCAACAATTTTTGTTGTTGAGCAACTTTTGCCTTCCCAAAAAATTGCAAAAGTTGCCTAACAACAAAAATTATTGCATGGCAACTTTCTTTTTTGTCACTTTTACAACTTTTATTGATTATCTCTCTAAATTCCTTCAAATGACTTCAAATGCATGTCAAAACATCAACTAAAATCTAAACTCTAAAAAAGTTGTCATGCAACAATTTTTGTTGTTGAACAACTTTTGCCTTCCAAAAAATTTGTAAAAATTGCTCACAACAAAAATTGTTGCATGCAAACTTTTTTTTGTCAATTTTGTAACTTTTATTGATTATCACTCTAAATGCCTTCAAATTCATGTCAAAACATCAACTAAATTCTAAAAAGAGCTATCGTGCAACAATTTTTAAAGCCGAGTGACTTTTTCCTTCTTAAACAATTGTAAAAGTTGCACAACAAAAATTGTTGCATGACAACTTTTTTTGTCAATTTTGTAACTTCTATTGATTCTCACTCTAAATGGCTTCAAAAGGGTACAAAATGCATATATTAATATCATTTAATTACTTTTTATGATAAATTTTATATAAATGTTTCCATTTAATATTTGTAATATTTATTTGGAAATTATATTTTCTCACAGGGGCCAAAAATGAGAGAACTACCATTGGAATATGTTTTTCCCACTACTAAGTTCCATGTTTTTTGTGTAAAGAGTCAGACCTTATAGAAAGCATGGTTGACTACCCATGCGAATGAGATGTAAGGACTTAATCAAAAATCTTATCTTGGGTAATGAAGCTTGTTAGTGTCCAAATATACTTTAACATTTACATAGTTCACTCATGCAATAAGCCTAACATAATTAATATTATTCAACACAAGTCATTGATGTAATGAGGATTGTATTATATGTATGCTTTTCATTTTCAGTTGAGTTAAAGTGTTAAGATCTCTATGTATATTAATGAGTAAATGATATTGAATTGTATTATTAATTTATAATAATTATGTAGGATGGTGAGTGTAATTGTATTATAATTGAGGAATAGTGTATAGTTCAAGAACCTTAATAGCTATCTGATATAGTAGGCAATGGTACCTATTTAAAAATATAAAATGAGATGGACAAGAATTTAAAGGTCCAAAATTTACACATAAAATGTCAAATTTGAATGTATCTATCATAATTACGCTTTGGTATGCTTACTATTTAGTTTTCTAAGGATCCCATTGAGAGGAAGAAGATGGAATTAGCGATGTATTCATTATTTGGCATGGTAAAACTTGTGACAAATTGTAGGATCCCAACTTCAAGCTACAAACGAGAGGTCTCAAAGACTTTTGCTACCAAGCTAAGAGATTTAACACTCACTTCAAGATATAAATGAATTATAACCAAGTTTAGAGAGAAAAAAATTACTCTTGGATTATAATAAAGTTCTTGAGTTTAATCCTTGTTCGAAACAAACTAATTCAATTTCTTGTCTAGGATATTGAGGACACATTCTCATAGTAGAGAAGTTTATTGAACCACCATTTATTGAACCAATAAGATGATGTCACTTGTATTTATACCAAGCCACATCCTAAAATATTATTTTCATTATCCCTTTCCTCTCTCAAAAAAATTAGTGAATCTAGACACAACATGATGAAGTTCTTCCACTTGGACACTTGGCACATTCTCATTTGTTGAGGATATGGTTGTTGCCTCATCACACTCATCCTAAAAACTTGATAAATAACACATTATGATGAAAAACCATTTTTGAGCCTTCAATTGTGATGGTGCATCTTCTCAATTGCTTCAAATCCTTTATGTTGTAATATTTTCACTTGGCATCTTCTAGATTATGTTGATCTTGCTCTTCCATTGAACTTGATGAGTATTTCTTCTATGCCTTGATATCTTGTATATTTTCTTTATAGTGTTCCTTCATCTTGAACCAAATCTTGTCCTTAACTTCATATAATCTTTTTTTCAACATTTTGGAACCATTTATGAGCTTAGTCTTGATGTCCTTTAATCTTGGTCTTGCACTTGCTACTTGAATCCATATTGGTAACATGCCACTTGCACTTGAACCATCTAGTTCATGGCAACCTTTCTCTTTTTATCTTTCACCCTTTCATAAAACTCCATGTGTAAGACTTTCATCTTTTAGATCAAAATCATAGCATAGTGATTAATGATGAATTTACTTCAAGATGACAACCTCCTAATGAATTGACTTTATTGCTCAATAATGAAGGTGCCTCTAATGTTTATGTTCTAAATCTCTCATGCTAAAAACTTGATAAATAACATATGATGATGAAAAACCCTCTTTGGATGTTCAATTGTGATGGACCATGTTTTCAATTGCTTCAAATCCTTTATGTTGTAATATTTTCACTTGGCATCTTCTAGATTATGTTGATCTTGCTCTTCCATTGAACTTGATGAGTCTTTCTTCTATGTCTTGATATCTTGAATATTTTATTTATAGTGTTCCTTCATCTTGAACTAAATCTTGTCCTTTACTTTATATCATTTTTTTTTGACATTTTGGAACTATTTATGATCTTTGTCTTGATGTCCTTTAATCTCGGTCTTGTACTTTCTACTTGAATCCATATTGGCAACATCCTTAGTTCGTGGCCACCTTTCTCCTTTTATCATTCCACCCTTTCTTAGAAGTCCATGCATAAGACTTTCATATTTTAGATCAAAATCACAACATAGTGATTAATGATGAATTTACTTCAAGATGAAAATCTCCTAATGAATTGACTTTCTTGCTCAATAATCAAGGTGCCTCAAATGTTTATGCTTTAAATTTGATGTAAAAGTTTGAATAACATACTACATGAACCCACTCTATCATAAAATTATAGAATATGAGCCCTAAGAGTTATAATCAAAATGTAATGAAAACAAAAAGATAGCAAGAATATAGATTTTCATAATGCCTCTGCCCCTTGATTTCATCTAAATTAACATTTTTAGTAGCTAACCCAAATTAAACTATCACAATTAGATTTTAAAGTAAAATGAAAATTTGAATCTTTACACTAAACTTGAAATTAATTAGTTTTAAAAAGTCTGATTTTCAAATCTAGGTTGATTGTTATGCTAAATGCAAAGGAAAAATTTCCTAAACATTTCTAATTTTGATAGACTTGCAAAGTGTTTTCTATTGATATTTTTAGTTTTTACTAAGTTTTACATCAGAGACATCTTTTATTTGATACTCATTGATGTATAAAAGAAATTTATTTAGCCTGATATGATGATTTGTTGTCATAAAGTTGGCTTCACACTCCAAAATGGGAATTCCCAACCTTATAAGAGAAGTTGACATTGTTTGACCAAAATTGGAGGGAAAGCTTCAATCTAGAAGCAATTTGCAACTAGAGGGATCCTATTTTATTCTACCTATCCCATTGGTTATCAAACTTGTGATTCCAATGATGAGGTTCTCTAAAATTATAAATATTTAACAAGTCTACAAAATTTTTGATCTAGTATGGGTTCTTGACTTCAATTGATTTTGAAATGGCCTACAATATTGTCTAGGTGTGGAAGCTCAACATGACATTCTAGTTATATTTTCATCCAAGTTATTGTATTTGTGGTCTTAAAACAAAATTTTAGGTGCCTATTTATACTTCCTAGACCTTACAAATTAGGGGGCCACTTCCTTTTAATTCTATTTTTTCCTCTTGTTGTTGTAGATTAGAAAAACCAAAGTCTATCTTGTATATGCCTTTACCTACCTTATTCAATATAATATCTTTCGAGTCTTTAAAATGATTAGATTCCTACTAGGTTTTTCCATAACTATCTTAAGGGACCATCCTATATGTTGCTTCAAATAAGCTCAAGTTTATCGCATCTACTTTGGCACTCATATGACTATTATAAGCTTGCTACAGTGACACTATTTGATTTTATTTTTTAAAAAACTCTGGCTATTTTCAAAATTTTGATGCCTCAGTCAATTTTTGGACCACATTTTTTGTCGATGGTATGACAAACTTGTCTAAAAAATCTCATTTTCCTAGATATTTCAATGTGGCCTACTGTCGAGAGCATGACAAACACATTGACAATAATTATGTAAATGTCAATCTTTCAACCATAACAATCGTTGAAACCATTGCGTGATTTTCAAACTTTCAACATTTCGTACATGTTGTCTAACATTGCCCTATGACATTAATTGGGATGATTTTCAACAGAGTGGTCCATCGATAAATAGACAGTCATGGACTACATCAAAATTTTGACAAAATTATAGTGACAATTTTTTCGACCTTTGAGCATCGAACTTTTGACCAACTCTCACCAAAAAATAGGTCCAAATTTACTAGTGGTATGTTGTGTTAATCTTCTCATGGGTGTTAAATTGTAACTATCTCTTTCCTTGCACTGTTTCATTTTTAATAACCTGCATATGAATCTTTGAAGGTTGAATTTGAGTTAAGATCTTTGTAGTTTGGGGCCTTTTATTAATGTTATGTTCATCGACAAGTAAAATTGCAACCACAATTTCAATCATGTGCATCACACCCCTTTCCCTTCAACATTTTAATTTTATGCATTCCTTTTGTCTTTTCCTCCCAAGTTTTAGTTTAGATGCATCATGATTGTAAGGAGGCCAACCTTCTTTGGAGATTCAACCTCAAAGCACAAGTCCCACACTTGGAGGTTGTTTCCATGTAACACAAGGTCTCTTGAGGATCATATCTCAAGAAATGATGCATAATTTTGTGTTAGCAGTAACCTTAAAAACTATAACACAATGACAAGTAAGTTGGCTTCAACAGGAGTTAAGATTACTAAAGAAGATAAGGCAACAATTTCACTTTTTGCCTTTCCTAATAGTTGGGATCAGTTGGTTATGGATCTCAATAATTCTATACCAAGTAGGAAATTGGTCCTTGAATATGTGGTATCTTCTTTAATATCTAAGGACTAAAATTTTAAAAATCAAGCAATAGAGGTATAAACTAATAAATTAAAGTACAATAAGAGTAAGTTACACAATAAAACCTAAATATAATTAATACATATTTATTTGAATATTTTTAAAATTTTATTTCTAATTATCTATATATCATTCTAAAAATTTCTATACTATTATTAAATGGAAAGATAAAAGTAAAATAAAATATATGCATAAAGAAAAAATAGAATGAAGTGCACAACAAAACTATTGTAATTTTTATTTTCTATTTTATCTCAAAGAAATTGTGTCTATCCACAATATTTTTCTCCCTTTACAAGCATCGAAATTAAATTTTAATTAATCTCTCTCTCTCTCTCTCTCTCTCTCACACACACACACACACACACACAGATATATATATATATATATAGAATGTGAATGTGGCATATATATTGAAAATAATATAATATTTTAGTATATGCATCTAGAATCTGTTAAATCAAACTTTTATTAAGTAATTTTATGTACTTTATTAGGTCTTTACTAGAAAAGTTAATCTTTGGAAGATTGTTTATGTGTCTAGTTAATTGACCAAATTACCCTATGAGAATATCTTCATGAAGTATGGTAAGAAGCAACTATCCTCACCAAAAATACATAGATCTATTGGAATAAGTAAAAATCATCAAAAGAAAACTTGGATGCCATCAACACTCTCAATGCTACATCACAAAAAAAAATCCACATCCAACTAATCAAGCACATTTGAAACAATCGCTTTTCTTTAAAAAGATTAATAGGTAGAGTATGATTTGCATGTAAGAGGGAATATCACCATTGTACCATTTTAAATAAATTTATCACCTACACACGATAGATGCCACAAACTTTCTTGACTATATTTTACACATATGATGACATATGACAATGAAAATTCTATTTATTTTTCAACTATAATAGTCTATTAGGTAATTATTAATTTTAGTTAATTTTATTGATTAATGGATTGTATAATATATTAGAAAGGGTTGTAGAGTTATCACTAAAAGTTTATAGGAAATATTTTTAAAATAAAAGTGATAAATTATTAAAAGGAAAGTAACTGTGTCATTTTTATGTTTTATAAAAGGTAATATATTTGAACCTAGTGTTTTTCTTTTTGAGGACTATACTATTATCAGGGTTTTTGGATGCTCCTAGCCACCCTCCCACCCCCCATCTTCTTCTAAAGTTTGTGCGAGAAAGGTTAGGAATTGTAGAAATATTTTGGCAACTAATTTCATTAAATAGGGAGTATTTAGGAAAAACTATCAAGAGGGGAACTTTCCTATGTAGGTGTACAAAAGTAGGAGATTTTGAAATAGGGATGAATGCCATTGAAGAAACTAATGCATTCCTTGGGGAATACAAATTGCTAGTAGCCCCTACTAGAATTCATGATCCCTATTGCCTTGAAGAGCATGAGAAACTATACCTTACCTCCAACAAAATGCCTATGGAGGAGGATGTCATTGCTAACAGATTGGATGAGAATGTATGTAGAGAAAGAATGATTAAGTTCTGGGATGTTAGTTTTGAACAAAAGTCGAGGAGATCTAATCCATCTTTCAAAGTATTTCATCTTGAGATGGAGTACTAGGCCATATTAGAAAAATGTGTTGAAATTTTTGATGAAATTTCAGCCCAAGTACCTGAGGAGATCAAAAGAAGGGTGGATCCTGAGTCTATTGAATAGGACATTATTGTAGAGGTTACTAATGATGAAGAGAATTAGCCTAAAAGTTCTAAGTGGGTAGGGTAGAGGAACAAGAAATAGAAAATGGTGGAGATTCCACCAAAGGTTACATAGAAGGCCTTGCAAATCCTCCCAAGGGGTAGCCAATAATTTGATACTGTGAGAAGGAATTTCTTGATAAGTCAACACTGAGGATGAGAAAATGGCCAAGAAACTTGAACTCCAAGCTCAAACGTTTGATGACAGGATCATACAGGCCAATGAATTTATGAGTGATGATAACTTCATCAAAATAGAGGAGTTCAAGGGTTTTATCTTTAAATTAAAGAAAAATGAGTTATCTCTACAAATGAAGCCAGGTGACTCTGATGAGGTGGTTGTTGAAATGGTTCAAAAACTATAAAAATATGACCCTACCAATGAAATCCTCACTATAGAAGAAGCCAACAATCTAGTGCAGAGGAATGGTATGATTGTCTTCCTAGGATGGGACATTAGCTCTTCATTTTTATTGGATCAAATGAGAAGATGAGAAAAGAACATCTCTTTTGAAGATTAGAATTAGATGGGAGAATTAAGAGGCTCTAAGTATAATATTGATCCCTAAACCATGGAAATATGGAGCTTGGTCCAGAACACCAAAAACCTACTAGAAACTAAAGAATACCGTAAAAGGAATGTTATATTTTGGAATGTGCATTCTACTTCCAATAGCTAGATATATGGACTATAGAATTCAACAACAATGATGGGCAAGAACAAAGATAGATGTATTGGAAGAACAACTGGATGGAGCTTATGAGAGGTATATTAAAACTAGGAGGTATTATGAAAGGAAATGAAAAAGACATGTCCTAGAATGGAAGAACCTTTAGTTGGAAAATGAAATGGTAGTACAAAAAACCATAGTCAAATTTGCTAGATAGATTCAAGAATAGGGCACCCAGATAGAGGGTCAAGCATTTGAGATTAAAGGTACATCAGGTTAAGTTATGGTAGTTGATGAGGAAGATTTGGAGTCTAGCAAGGAGATTGAAATTAGAACCATAAATAACTTGTTGGATTACAAGGTAAATGCATTGAAATTTTTCTCCTAGTATGTACACAACAATAATCTTATCTTGCAAGGAGCCAAATATAGGTGTTCAAAGCCAGTTTCTCTGTTATCTCCTCTTTTTACCACATGCAGTCCTTGCACTCTATTTTTTGATAACCTTGTACCTCTATTGGCACAAAAGAAAGATCTACCAAAAGTGGTAATTATAAATACCAGGAAAATGATAAATAAAGTAAGGGATTTGAATGGAATTTTTGTTGGCAAATTGTAATTGATTTAGAATCAAATGAAAGAAATTGCCATAGGAAATCCCAATTTTGCACCTATAATTTTGGATGGTGATGGAGGAGTTACAGACTACATGGAGTAGTCATCCTTTTTTGACAACATTTTGAATCATCCCAGATTTCTAGCATATTGCAATGATGAAAAAAGAATAGTAGTAGTATATGATTTGATTGACATTCTTTACAAGTTAGAAGCTAAAATTTTCAAGATAACTGTAGAGGTTAAGGCAATAACATATGCCAAATGGAACAAACACATCAAGGAATTGAATGCAGTTAGGGATGCCACCTGGCCTGATGTAAAACATAGATATTGGAAGTGATAGAAGATGCAAAATCCATACCATCCGATGATAGTGATTAGATAGTTCAATGATGTAGTTAGAGGTAGAAGAGACAAAATGGGTAAAGAAAAGGCAAGGAAAGTGATAGGAGCTAAAGACCAATAGAAATATGCTCAAGAAACTTGTAGAAAGTATCACCTACCAATTTTTCAACTACAACCTAAATTTTGATCAAAGTACAAAGAATGTTTCTAATGTAATTGAATATGAAATATCTTTGTATTTACTTTCCAATGATTTTTTGACACGTGTCCTCCCATTTGAGACTTGTTGCAATCCTTCCTATAAACTGATTTTCAAGATGTGGAGTGAGGGTCCGAAGTTTGTATATTTTTAGAGTTTATGATATTTTACAGTCAGTCTAGTTATGTTTTGTTACAATTGTCTGATGTATTCAATATTGCCAATCTAGAAATACAAATGAATCTTGAATGATATTTTTGTCATGTCTCGATTTATTCTTGAGTTTACACCAGTAATGTATTGTTTTCAAGGAAGATTAATACAAAGGAATGTTTTGCAATATCTATGTCTCTTATTTTTGTCTCCATTTTCATATACTTGTAATTTTTGGATTGAAATGAACAAGGTTTTTTTTCATTTTAATGCAACTTGGATGGGTTTTATATCTTTTCATTGATTTCTTTTAATTGAAGGAGTTAAGTAAATTAATTGATAGGGTTTCTAGATGTATGGGATGCATATCATAAGAATGAAATTTAGTGTTAACTACTGATAAATTTGATAGCAAGGCAATTAAATAGGTCAAGTTTTATTGGTTAGACTCTATATAGCAATGGATAAGGCATTGATCATCAGTTCAGATGCAAATTGATAAGTTCATGTGATTGCACAAAGTACATTTTAAAATCAAACCAATATTTACATTTCTGTAATGAAAAATTAAACTATTGGTCATTACTTATTTGTAATAGTATCTCTCTAAATTATAGTTAGTTGCTGCAATCAAGGATTCATTGCAAATCTAAGAAGAATTGTTGACCATTTTCTACTATAGAGGATAGATCTAAAGAGAAGAGTGTGAGTGAAGGAGTTTTGAAGAAAAATATCAGATATCCAGTCATTTCAATCCTTAAGGTGTACCTGCCTTGGCCCTGTAAAGCCTAGAGTATAGAGAGTCTCTGTACTTTGTTAATGTTGGTCCAAATCTTAGATGAATTCAATTGAATATAGGAAATAGATAACCCTTAGACCAAGCTTTGTCTCCCACATCTTGGTATTAGGTCTTTTGCAAACTAGTAGTTTTAAAACACCAATACTAAGTTTTATCCTTGTTGCAACTATAGTCGATATTGGATTGCAATATATCTTGTGGTAAACTATTACTTAATTCTGTGATATCTAAAAAAATAAAAAAATACCAAAATGTGAAAGGAAATCACTATGTACCTTCAAAAGTATGGACATTGTCTTGTCCCAATTCTAATGGCATATGCAAGATATATGTTAAACCTTTTATTTCCAAATGTTTGTGCTCGGGTTTCAAATTCCCATCCACACAAAACTCATTATATACTTGGTTGATTTCTAGGGTTCCTAGTTTTTGGATAGAATAGTGATAATATGACCAAATATCATGAATTAGAACTACCTTAGGAGGAATTTGTGATTTAGCTCTAGCTGGCTCAGGTTCTTCCATAATTGTCAAACTCAATTTCAACATTGGGGATTTGCAATCAACATCTCAGACCAAAATTTATGTACCTTTCTTTACTTTGATGGTGGAAGATGCCATAATGCTTAGTAATGCTTCAGATGTATGAATAAATTTTGATGAAATTGCTCTAAATTGCTCTGGGCTTTGGAATACTCTTTACTTAGGTCTAAAAATTTGTAGTGAAATAATAACCTTTCATTTCTCCTTTTAACAAAGTTTTGTCTTTAAGATTGCCATTAATGTATCATACAATATCTAGATCAGTAATAGGTTGTCGAACTTGACTAAGTCTTCAACTTGAAAGACACCTTTGACTCAATAAGGTTTCTAAGCTTGGAAGGAAATTCAAGATGGTAAGAACTTCAAACTCAATAGAGTCTTCAAATAGGTAATAACTTTGATCTCACCATCTCATCCAAACCCTATTAAGTCTTGCAACCTAACCATGCTTGATAAGGTCTAAGACATAACTTCAGTTGTCATCTTAACTTGGTGATCCTTGTGCATCTAGAATGCTGATTGGATCTCTTGCTTGTTGATTGGAATTGATGTGAGATATTTTCTTTTGAATCATAGTTAGATAGTAATCTCCATAAATAACTAGTTTGAAATGGTTGATTCACCCAACTCATTGACTTTGGTGTCAACACTTTCATTACTCTGGCTTGCATTCTTTGGAGACTTCTTTACCCATTGCTACCTCATTTGACTTATGATATTGTTAGCCTTTTCTTTCTTTTCATCTCCAACTCTTACTCGATTCATATAGTTCTTAAAAAGATGTCCAAGTTCTATACATACAAAACATATCTTTGTAGTATCTCTCTACCTCGTGTGATGTTTTATGCAATTTTCTCCAATGTGCCCATACTCACCACAATAGTCACATCTACACCATGTGTTGTAATTCCAACCAAATATAACTTTGGTAATTTGTTCTGTTGGATTCTTTTTCTTGGTCTTGCATTCTCAAGATTTGTGCCCTTTCTTGTATTAATCAAAACACTTTCCTTCAAACTTAGGTTTCTCTATGCATTCACTTGCTCTATGTCTTGATTTGTTGCAACTGTAACACATTCCAATGAACTTTGGTTTATCATTCCTCCAACACTTGTTTGATGTATGTCCTATCTTTCTACAATGATAACATGTAGCTATTTTGTTCTTTTTGAGCTTCTTGTTGACACGATTCACCTTCTTTTATGTATCCTAATCCAACTTTACCTTTGTGTCTAAATTGAGTTTGCAATGGAGGTTACTCCCCTTAATACCATAGACTTATAACAAAAACAAAGAAACAACAAAAAATGTGAGAAAAAAATATGGACTTCTTATTTGTGCTACAAATGTGAAATTACATAATTCACAAGTACAATATGCTAACCAATATGGGCACCTTCATTACAGTAATATGCAAGACAAGTTGTGAACTATCACCTAGAGCCATTCAGGACAATGTTCAAGGGCATTCTTAAATAGGAAATTTTATTCTGCTTAGGAAGATTATAAACATTGAAACTTAATACTTAGGGCCAAAAAACCCCAAAAATACATATAGAGTTGGCCAAATACAACTTTGCAAATTTTTAGATATTTTTGAATAGCCCAACTTTAGAAGGGCATAACCCTCAAACCATTGCTTCAATTGGCTATTACAACCACTTTTTGGAAATGCCAGCCTTTGATCTATAGACTTGGAATGGTATTAGCACACTTTTTTTGAGTTTCCAGACCTCATCCGAGAATTCTAAGGCCTCCAACGGTGAGCTTAAATTTTTTTATGTAAATATTTCCACCGAAAATCTGTAGTAACTTCTTTGATACTTAAGTTAGAGCAATGAGATTTTTATAGTAGGCTTAACTCTAAAATGAACCTTCATATAGAAAATAAGAACATTCTGAGCTTGTATGAAAAACTTACTAAAAATGGCAAGTTCCCATAAATAGTAACCACTCTATCTACTTGTCTTTGTTAAAATAGAAAAGAATAGAAATAAAATATTTCTGATTGATGAAAGATTACTCTTACATCTAGGATGCTCTTGTATTAGACACCTGTGGTAATTTGAGAAGTGACTTTGTCACATCTTAGGTGTTTAGAGGAAAACCAAGATGCTTAACCTCCTCCCTTGCAAGCCATGATGAATCCTCTATTGGACTCCCTTTCCATTTTTTTAGGTATTCCTCATAAGTTATGTTCCTTGTACTTTTTCCAATATGACTATCCAGTATCTCTTCAGTCTCCTTTGTAGCTGAACTAGTTGTTGGAATACTCCACTGTGCTTCTCCAACTTCATCTTCATCACCTCCTTCCTAATACTTTGTCAAATCTAAAATGTTAAATATTGGTGAAATATTCAATTCAGTAGGAAACTCCACTTCATACACATTTCCAAAATCATGCCTTTTCACTATCTTGCATGGTCCAAACTTCTTCATCTTCAGCTTATTAGACATACCCACTAGAAAACAATCCTTTTTCAAATGAACCATGACTTCATCTCCAATCTAAAATTTCTTATACCTCCTTTTCTCATCTACCTCAGCCTTATATAGTGCATTCATCGTTATGATGTGCTTCCTCACCTCCTCATCTAAATGTTCTTCAAATGTTCAACAAATTATTATTTTTTAGCACTACTTATCTCTCCTTTATCCCACTGCTGCAATTTAGAAGCATTTTTGGGATGACTCCCATATAAAATCTAGAATGGTGATTTACTGGTACTCCTATTGACAAAATTATAATATGCAAATTCTACTTGTGGAAAAATCACATCTCATCCTTTTGGCTTATCTCCAACCAAACATCTTAGTGAATTTCCCAAATTGCAAAATAGCTTCTATCTATCCATCAGTCTGTGGATGATGTGATGAATTGAACTTCAAATTTTTCTTCAAATTCTTCCACAATGTTCACTAGAAATACCCAACAAATTTGGTATCTTGATTTGAAACAATACTCTTTGGTAGACCATGTAGTCTTACCACTTCTCTAAAAAAAAACTTTGCCACATGAACAACATCAATAGTCTTCTTGCAAGGAATAAAATGTGCCATCTTTGAAAACCTTTCAACCACCACAAAAATAGAATCATGCCTACATTGTCTCCCCAGTAATCCAAGAATAAAATCCATGCTAACATCCTCTCATGGCTTCTCTGGCACAAATAATGGATGATATAACCCTATATTTTGCTTTACTCATTTCACCATCTAACATACTCTGCAACTCTATAAAAACACTCAAGAACTCTAGCTTTGATCCACTTGATGAAGGGTGCTCCCCTCAATAACAAAAACTCATAACAAAAGTAAAGAAATAATAGCAAATATGAGAAGAAAATATTGACTTCTTATTTGTGTCACAAATGTAGAATTACAAAATTCACAAGTACAATATGCTAACCCACATGGGTGCCTTCATTATAGTAATCTACAAGACAATGCTACAAACTACACTCAGAGTTGTCCTAGACAATGTTCAGGCATTTTTTAAATAGGCAATTTTATGCTGCTCGAGAAGGTTCTAGATGCTCAAACTTAGTACCTAGGGTTGATAGACCCTAACAATACATATAGAGTTGGCTTGATAAATCTTTGACAAATTATTTAGAAATTTTTCTAGCACAACTTCCAAAGGCCATAACTCTCGAACTATTGCTCTGATTGGCTATTGCAACCACTTTTCAAAAATGTCAGCTCTTGATTTACAATCTTGGAATGGTGTTAGTGCCCTTTCATCAAGTTTTTGAATCTCATCCAAGCACTCTAAGGCCTCCAATGGTGAGCCTAAAGATTTTTCTACATATTTTTACATCGAAAATTTGTAATAACTTCTGATACTTAAGCTAGAGCAATGAGATTTTTATGGTAGGCTTATAACTCTAAAATGAACCTTCCTATAGAAAATGTGAACATTCTGAGCTCATATGAAAAACTTGCTAAAGGTAGCAAGTTTCCATCAATAGTACCCACCATGTCTACTAGCCCTTATTAAAATAGGAAAGATTGAAATGAAAATATTTTTGGGTGATGCAAGATTGCTTTTATACTGAGGATGCTCCTGCATCAACAACCCACTACACCACTAGCCCACTTTATTGTTAGTCTCCACTAGCAGCCCACTCTTCCATGTGCTTTATGCACTCCAACACACTTAGCACTCATAGGAGATAAGCCTATAGGTTGTCATCCATTATTGGTTGCTCATATGTGACTATAGTTTTCATGATATTGTTATTTATTTTATGGTGCATTTGTTTATGTTTTAAGCTTGTTCCAAGACCTCTTTAAATAGAGGCCATTTTTAATGTTTTCAAAAAGCAATAAGACTTCTATCTTCTATGTGTCTTTTTTTCTCTTCTCTTATTTCTTTCAAAGTGGGTTGGTGGTGTAGTGGATTGTGGAGTGGTGCAGAAAGTTGGTTTCTATTTTGTGTATAAAAGCTAGATGGATCTGAGCTTGAGAAAGGAAAATATTTGTTGATATTTAACACTATTGTAGTAGTTTGATATTTCTAATGTTTGATTTATTGCAATTCAAAAAGGAATAAAAGCTTATCAAATTGGAGGCTAGTTGATGAGGAGTGTAATGATCAATTGCTAAACTCCACAAAGATGAAGAGAAGTTGCAAGTAATAAGTGTAAAGAAGGTATAAATTTAGTTATCACAAAAAGGAAAAGATTACATAGTATTATGGCTTGTTTAAGACTTGAGTGGTTAGGTTTTCTTTGTAAAAAAAATCTTTAAATTTTGAAGTATAGTTGTAACTGTGAGTATTATTATGGCATCAAGGAGTAGCATAGCTCAACCACACATTCCATTATTTTCTAGTAAAAATTATGAGTTTTTGGCTATAAAAATAAAAAACTTTGTTCTGTTCACAAAGGCATATGGGATCTTATTGAAAAGGGATTTAATGATTCACAAGATGAGTCTAGATTATCACAACAAGAAAGATAAATGGTATGATAATAAAAAAAAGGATGCTAAAGTACTATTTTTTATTCAATAAGCTTTAGATGAATTTATTTTTCTTAAGGTGCCAGTAGCTAAAAAGTCTAAGATAACACAGGATATTTTAGAAACGACATATCAAGGAGCATCAAAAGTTAAGGTTGCTAAATTGAAAACTTTAAGGTATGATTTTGAAAATATTTGTATGAGAGATTTAGATTCAATTGATTAGTTTCTTAATTAGCCAATGAATGTGGTTAATTAGGTTAAATCATATGGTGAAGATTTGACTGATTAAAAAGTTGTTGAAAATATTATTCATAGTTTGCCTAGAAAATTTGATGTCATTGTTGTTGCCATTGAAGAATCTAAAGATTTAACAACACTGGAAATTAATGATTTAATGAATTCACTTTCATCTCATGATTCTAGAATAAAAAGAAATAATAATTCTTCTCTAGAGAATGCTTTTAGATTATAGGTATCTTTTGGCAGAGGAAGAGGAAGATCAAACTACAAAGGAAGAGGAAGAGGTATAAATATAGATAGATGAATGAGTCTAAATCAAGAATAAGTGACAAATCAATCCTCCCAATTTTTAAATAGAGGATGTGAAAGAAGATCATTTTAGAATTCATCATCAAGGTTTGATAAATCTCGAATTCAATGTCATTATTGCAAGAAATTTAGTCACTTTGCAAGTGAATTTAGAAAGAATCTTGAAGAGTTTGACAAACATGGTGCTAATTACTCAGATGTGTCTAATAACAATTCAAGAAGTTTATTCTTAACTTGTAATATTTCTCAAGAAATTTCTAGTAACATATGGTTTCTAGATAGTGGATGTAGTAATCATATGACTAGAAATAAAAAATTGTTTGCTAGTTTAGATGATTCTATGAAATATGAAGTAAAATTGAGAAATGATAGTAAAGTATCTATAATGGGGAAATGTGTTATTAATGTCTTGACAAAAAATGGAGGGAAAATATATATTCCTTATGTGTATTTTGTGCCTAGATTCAAACACATTCTCATGAGTGTTGGACAACTAATGCATAAAGGTTACTCAATTTCCTTTGATAATGATGTTTGTACAATCCTAGATATAAATCCTAGTCGTAGGTTAATTGCAAGGGTCAAGACAACAAGAAGTCGAATGTTCCTCCTCAAGATTCATTGCATTGAAGGAATAAAAGAAATCCACTTCAAGACTTTGTTGTTAGATCATTCATGTCATTTGAGATATGGTCATCTTCATTTTAATGCTTTGAGCTTGTTGCACATGAAAAATATGGTGAAAGGTTTACCAAAAATAATGAATCCACCAAGCTCATGTGAATGTTGTATATTGGCCAAATAACATAGAGAAATCTTTCAAGTAGGAAGTTCATATAAAACAAAAACACCACTGGAACTAATTCACATTGATATATGTGGACCTATGTAGACCACATCTTTAAGAGGAAGTATATGTTTCTTAATATTTATTGATGATTTCAGCAAGAAGACTTGGATATCCTTTTTCAAACAAAAGTGTGAAGCTTTTGGGAAATTCAAGGAGTTTAAAGCTCTGGTGGAAAAACAAAGTGGTCTCTACATCAAGGTACTAAGATCTGATAGAGGTGGTGGATTCAATTCTAAAGAATTTTTGGATATTTGCAGATATCATGGAATTAAGAAATAGTTTCCTACTAGATATACACCACAACAAAATGGTATAGAAAAGAGGATGAACAAAACCACAATAGAAATGGCAAGGAGTATGTTTGTCATGCCCAAAAATCAGAGCAAAAAGACACCAACATTTTTTTAAATAGGTAATAATAACTATGTTTAATACATACAACCCATTGAATACACTACAAAAAGATGATGAAAAGATTAATTTTGAGTTATAAGGTTTCACAATTACTTTAAAGAGTTCTAGGGTTTTAGTCTCTCATTAGAACCTCAATTAGGGTAATGGTAAGTTGAAGTAATCACAGAGGATTTCATTCTTTATTACAAGAGTTAGACAACCATTTGAATTTTGATTACATTTTATAGAGATATAGGGTTGGTATTCTAACACATTCCATGGGTTTGAAACCTTAAGTCCTAATGTTACAGGAACACTTAGTTTGGGTTAAATGAGATGATCAAGCAAATCATAATTAAATTATGATATCATGTTTGAGAATCATTATGGATGTTTTAAGTTTCTAAGTTGAATTTGATTCACAAGTTTTCATTTTTGACACGAAGACAGGAGAATACTACAACATGGGTACATTCAGGTTTTAACCACAATTAATGGGTAAACCAACCCTACTTAGTTAAATTGTATTTCACAAAATTGCATATGATCAATAACATAGTTCCATTAGGTTGTTATGATGCCTTATATTCATTTCAATATGTTAGTCTAATCCCCCAGGTGAAGTAGTCTTGTATCTTTAAGGAGTTGGCCTGTCTCCTTAATACTTGATCTTGATTATAATAAAAACCTATTTAAACATAATTAAAAAATTAAATATGCATCATTAAATCATGTACAACATTCATTTTATTTTTAAAACATAATCCTATACCACTATTAGGTTATCTACATAAGACCCCTTCAATAACCCTTCAAACTTATAATCTTTCCAATTCAAATTAATTAAACTTATAATTAGGAGCCCAATTTTTCGCTCTACTAGGGTTTCTTGCTTCATGCGATCTTTCAATTTTTTGTGCATGACTTTTCATCTAAACTTTCCCTTTTTTAGCTCCACTTGTCACACCGCATTTACTACGAGAGGTTTTTAGGCTAGGTTATAATGGCTCTAGCTAGTGATGAACCAGTTGTTTCTGGTGTTCACGCTATTGCTTCAGACTACCATGGAACCTCCTCCAAACAAATGTTCGTGCAAGTTTTTCCCAAAGGTTTTTCATGAGGTAATCCTAACATTATCCTTCCTTTGCAAGAATTTGATGTTGCATGTGATTGATTAGAACAACACACCTTGATAGGTTATTTTGTGGGTAGGAATCCCCCCGAAGCTATGCTTCAAGAATGGGTTAGCAAGAGTTGGACTCCTCATGGAGTCTAGCTTGACGTTGTGCAAAACTTTACCAAAGGTTTTTAAAATTTTTTTTGCTTCACTAACCCCTCACAGGTAGACGCGGTCTTTAACAACAGACCATGGTTTGTGCATTCTTCCTTGCTTGTTTTTCAAAAATGGTCACGAGGCTTCATAGTCTCGAATGATAAAAATCTTAAGGTTCCTATTTGGGTCAAGTTCCCAGGTTTGACCCTCCCTTATTGGCCTTTCATTGAGTCCATTTCCAAAGTCCTTGGCAAATTTTTCACCAAGGAGCTTGAGAAAATTTTAAATGCCTGCCCGCAACGACATGTTTGTGTAGAGGTGGATCTTTCCAAGGATCTCAAGGATTTTGTAGAGATTTAGATTGGGACTACAACCTTCTCGTAGAAGGTTCTGTACTTGAACCTCCCCAACACCTGTTATAGGTGCCAGTTTGCAGAACACAAGATCAAGGACTACCCTTTGACTATAACTAGGGTCAAGCCCATGCCTAAAGAGGTGCCTATCAAATAGGCTGACGAGAAAAAAGAAGAATGGGTTACTGTTGGGCTTAAGGGCAAGGCTCCCTCAAATCCCTTTCCCCCAAAGTAGTCCTATGCTATAGTTGCCATAGTTCCTCCTTTCCCTATAGGAGTGTCAACTCCATCTAACGTAGGGACACAAGTGGCAGACAAAGGAACGATGCCCAAAATTTCATAGGTTTCAAACCCTGTTGGCTCGTAGGAGATTAAGGTAGCCACCAGGGTTTCTACCTTGGTTGGGGTGCATACTCCTCTTGTTGCCTCTTCCATAGCACCATCAGTGATGTAGTGTTCTCGCAGTCTTCTTGGATGTGTGGAGATACCAAAGGTGAAGCATCAGGCTATAAGTCCAGATGGTTTTCTATCTAACTTCAACCATAATTCTACCTTCTTTTAGAATAGCTACTTCTCTATTGAGGACAAAGATGATATGGAAGAGTTCTCATGAACTTCCTTTCATGGAATGTTTGAGGTCTCATAGACCTCCCCAGAAAGTACTATGTTCAGGATGTCTGTCATAAACTTGGTAATTTAGATTTTCTCTGTCTGTAAGAAGTTAAATTTTTTGGTTTCATGCTTGCTTCGACATGCTGCGTAATTTGGCAGGATGGTGTGCTATTTTCTTCCCAGTACGAAGCTGACTGAGGTGGTGTAGTTACTCTCCTATCCCCTCACCTTCATTCTACTGTTATTTCACATAGTTTTGATCCCACAGATAGAATTATTTGGCTTTTTCTTTCCATTAACAATCATTCTTTTGGATTCATTAATGTTTATGCTTCCAATGATGTTGTGGAAAGATCCCAGCTATGGGCTTGGCTAGCTGACAATTTGCTTCTAGCTTCTTGGGTTATGTGTGGGGACTTTAATATGGTTGAAGTGGCCTCTGACAAAGATGGAATTTTTTTCTTTCACTGGATAGCTAGGGAAAGGCAAGCCTGGTATTACATGCGCAATAAATTGGGCCTTTTTGATCCCAGTACCAACTGCTGCCAAGATAGTGGGGTTTGGCACACTTGATCCAAATTTTGAGCTAGCTTTGATCACATATTAAAATTTCTTGATTGTGCTATGATCATTCTGCAATATTTTTTCTCTTTTTCTGAGGATTGATATTTTCCTATCATTCCCTTGCTAGATGTGATGTTATTTGACCACTCCCGCATATTATTTATCATTTCTTGGAAAACTGTTGTCCTCAAGGTGGCCCACTCTTAGTTCTTCCTCAACACGTCTATTATGTTGCATGCTTCCACCCTCTCACACATCCAACGTGTCTAGAATTTGGATCCATGTCCACATTCCCCAAGGGGATGGATTCAATGGTGGAATGATGCCATTACAAGAATTGCTTAGTTCCTACACATCTATGGGCGTTAGCTAGCTATATTCAAAAAAATTTCTTATGAGGACAACACCCCTGCCCTCAAAAAAGCCTTTGAGGCTCCCACCTTCAACCCCTTTGATGTGGATCTGTAAATTCAGCTTGCCAAGTTTCACCATGACAAGAAAATTGCTAACAACTATGCTGCCTGAGGAGCCCAAATCAAGGCTCATCTCCACTGGTTAGAGGTTGGCGATAAGGCCTCGAAGGAGTTCTTTCAAGCTCTCCTAGCCCGTCATACCAATGTTGGGATTAAAAAGATCAAACATGGAGTAGCTGTTCTGTACAGTCTCCCCCAACATCCTACAAGCACTCATTCATCACTATGAGAATGTCTTTGCTTCATTGGGAACTTTGGTTTCTCAAGAGGAAGCTCTCAAAATGCGTATCTCTGTTACTCCAAACTACCTAGCAATTGAGCAACATGCTTTCTATGAGCAACTTCTTTCCCTCAGCAACGTTAAAGAGGTAGTTTACTCCATAGCGGATGACAAGTCTACTGGGTGTGATGGATTTCCTTGTGAAATTTACAAACACCTCTAGGAGCAAATAGGTCCTAATTTGAACAAAGTCTATCTCAAAGCATATCATTCTAAAAGCTTAGGAGAAATTATAAATAAAGGGAATATCAAATTCATACCTAAAGCTAGTGATCCTAAGGACATATGCAATTGGAGGCCCATTACTCTTCTAAATGTGTCTAATAAGATCATTGCAAAGGTGCTCTCTCTCAAAGTCAAGCACATGTTGCCTTTAATTATGTAGCCTAAGAAAAATGGCTTCTTTAAGTCTACATATATATTTGACAACATCATTTCTATCTAGGAAGGTATGGAATGGGCTCACAATTCCAAGCAGGAGGCTATCTTTTTAAAGATAGATTTTTCTAAAGCCTATGATTGCATTGAATGGCCCTTTATCTTAGCCATGCTTCAAGCTCTAGGTTTTGGTCCCAATTTCCTTTAGTTCATGGAGATGTTTTTTGGTGATGCTAATGCTTGTATTACCATCAATAATTCACAATCTAAGGCTTTTGGACTTTTTCATTCAATTAGGAAAGGTTTCCCTTTAGCTCCAACACTTTATGTCCTTGCTACTGAAGGTTTTGGCTATTTGCTAGCTAATTCTGTGTCTTCAAGGCTGGTTTATGGCATCTCCTTGCCTTGATCTTCCTTCCAGTTAGTCAATGGTCATTTTGCTGATGATTCCTTTCTTACCCTTCTCGAGGATGAAGAAAACATCGAAAATGCTTTAAATTTTTGGACACCTTTTGTCAAGCCTCTAGCTCTACCATTCAATGGCATAAGACACTCTACTACTGATAGTCATTCTTGCCAGTTCCACCTTGGCTCAACTAGTTTGAATGGAAATGGGTTTCTCATGGGGAAATCTTTCACTTTCTTGGCATTCCTTTGCCTTCCAGGCTTCTCCTATGGAGCTTTGGAATGCTATGCTTGCCAAGATTAGCAAAAAGCTCAAATATTGGATCACTAAGCTGCTTTGTCTTGCTGGTAAATTTTAGATTCGTTCAAAGATTTTGGTAGCCACTCATGTGTACTATTCTTCCTATTGGACTCCCTTCGAAGCTTCCTATCTTAAGCTAAAACATTTTCTTCGAGTCTTTCTTTGGGCTTCTAGTTCTGATCATCATGGTTTCCATAGAGTTGCTTGGGATTTTTGTTGTCTCCCAAGAGAGTTTGGTGGTCTTGGCTTGCTCTCCACTTAGAAATAGGGCCTTTCTCTCTATGCTAAATGGATTATTCAAGCTATTTCTAGAGATGAAGCCTAGAAGATTTGGTTTGGTACTGTATTTCTTTCAACTTCCTTGTTAATAGGCTTGCTTGGAAGGGGATTGGTTTTCAAACCCTTCTCATCATGCATGAACCTATGGCCATACAGGGCTCATTTGTTATTAAGAGCATATGGAAAGCTTGGGAAGCTATTAAGCCTTGGCTTCATTGGGTCGGAGATGAGTTATGCAATGGGCTTTCCTTGAATCAATAGAACATTTGGTGGTCTCCCCTATTTTTTATTTAGGGTGCTCCTCTCACCAAGACTCAAGGTGCCAGTGCTTTGCATTTTTTCAAACATGGCATCTGAACTCCTAAGGATCTCTTCTAAAGATTCACCATGAGTTTCAGGTCATGGGAAGATTTGCAAGTCTAGTACCGCCTTTTCCGTACAGATTGACCAAGTTTTGACCTCCTACTATCTTCCATCCTTGTGCACTTAGTTCATAAAGTGGGGATTCAGATTGTCTGTCCTTGGTGGCATGGTTGGAAGTGGTATCCTGCCACTCCATTTTCCAATTATAACCCCCATATGGGGTACAGATGGATTTTGCCCCATCTTTCGATGGTGGACACGCTTAACCAGTGCTGGCATTTGCAATCTTCGCTTTCTCAATGGAGAAAATGCTTTGACACCATTTGGAGTGCTATTATAGCACCCAAGATTGCCCACTTTGCTTGGTTCCTTGCCTTCCAAGGTCTTCTCTTGGGGCCTTGGCTCAAGCACATTGGGGTTCTTGATCCCAGATGCCCTTTTTGTGGTCAACCAGAGTCCTTTTTTCATATATTCTAGTTTTGTAAGCGTGCTCAAAATTATTGGCACTGGATTCATGATTTTCTCAAGCTTTTTAGGCCTCAACCATTTTCATGGCACATGATCTTGCTAGGTGATTCCCCTAGAATTCCTCAGAAGTTCACCCAGATTTGACATACCTTTAGGATGGAAATTTTGTTTTCTTTGTAGAAAGATTGGAATGTTGTTTTGTTCACTCATAGTTTTTTGGACATTAACATTGCTATGTATACTAAGGCATGCATTTGTAACAATGTTATTATGTAGATCCAAGTGCAAGCTAACCAGGTTTCCCTAGAAGTTGTTCACCTGCAGGAGTTGTTAAATCACTAGGGCAATGCTCCTTGCACTATTGCTAGAGTGCCTCCTGATGCTTCGGTTGATGTCTCGATGCCTCGTAGCTACCATTATTGGTGCTAGTCCTTAGGCCTCAACTCACACATGCCATGCTCCTAGGCTTCTCACCACCACTCTCCCAGTGGTGGTGATGGCGAATGGAGGCACCGCTTTCCTTCCCCACCCCATGGGGGTTCTGGCTGGTCCCCGGCTCCTCCTCCTGGTCCTTGATCGACACATTCTGGAAAGTATCCTCACCTGGCCTTGGCAATTTCTCCTCCATGGCCCAAGGTTAAAGATGTGGAGACTGCCACTAATCCTATTGCTACTGATGATGGTTGGTTTATTCCCAGCCTGCTCCACAATCCCATTGATGTGTGGGGTTTTCCTGACAAAGATGATCCTCCTCCTTTGGTGGCACTACTTTGGAAACCTGAGGATGCTTATTATGTTTTTTTTTATGAATAGTTGCTATTTTTGGCTAAGGCCATGTTTTTAAGTCCGACTTCAGCCATGTGAAGTCTTTTGCGGGGTGATCTTGTATCCCCTGGTCCCTTTTTTGTGAATTGTACAAAAAAGGACTATTAATATATTCTTAGTATATTTTTATTAATAGAAAAGGACTATTCATCAAAAAAATTATAATTAAATACATAAAAACACTATAAAAAATTATTCCAATACTTTCCTTAATAAAATAATATAGTTTCACATAATATTCCAACATTTGAAATTACACTAAGTCATACCCCCTTACTTCCTAACATAACTTCTAACACTTGACCCCTTTTATAACCTATGTAACCATTAATAAACACTAATTGAAATAAAATAAAATTCAAATACAACATAGAATAGATTCCTAAATAAAACTAAATTAAATTTACTATATCCCATTTACAATATTTAACACTAAATAAGAATAACAAATACCAATACTAAACTATCTACTTCCTAAACCACTTATATAGAAAACTCCATTTAACACATGAACATACAAAATTAATAAAAAATAATTACTAAATCCTAAATTCACTAAGTAACTACAACTTAACAATTAAACACATACTAATAACACTCCTAACTAACTTTTATTATCCCAACATGCTTATCTACTTACCACTAGCTCCTATGCTCCTCTTACACTCCTTACTCCTAAGAAAATGTCTCGTCCACTTGTTTGGGTGTTCTCCAAGGTGGAGAATGTTGACATAATCCCCACCCCACATTGCCCAAGGCCATGTTCTTGCATTGGTACATGTGGGTAAAAGGTTTTATTGCTGAGTTTTAGTATGGAGAAGGGTAATATTTAAATAGAATATATTTTGCATTAGTTTTTTTTTTAATAATGTTTTTACATATGGGAAAATAAGAAAGTATTTAGCGAATATTCCCTGTCATAATATTGGGAATTAAAATATTTCCCATGTATTTTCCTATGCATCCTATAGATGCATTTCTTGTTTTCAAATGCACATGTGGTGAAAAGTTGCAAATACACACTTTTTTATTTATTTAAAGTTTTCCTTATTCTATGGTAACATTATTAAGTATAATTTAATTATTTAGGGATGAATTAAAAATCACTATAAATGTATTTCCAATAGGATTTCAATATGTTGATTTACCATTTATCCTACTATGTTGAATTTAGATACAACAATAGGGAAATGCTTAATTTTGAACATTGAAAATTTAGATATGATCTTGGGTAACTTATCCATTTTGGATTTAATAACTCAATGAAATGTTATGATTCTACCATCATAAAAAAAAATTCTTTCATGATTGGAATTCAAGCTTACAAGAGTGTGAATTAAGAGGTAAACTAGCTTCTAGCACTAATGCATTTAAAAGCACCAATAGAAGTGAAAATATATTTGAAAACTCATCATCATGCTATATAATTTATTCATAAGATAATCTTCTTTCTCCTTATTGGAAATGAAGTCTAAAACATGGAATACATTTCAATATATTACAAGGAAGTTATGACTTCTTTCCTTCAACACTTCAATACAATTCCTTTTCCAATACAGGGATGCAAGATGTCATAAGAATTTAATGCAAGGAGAAGTCTTCAACAATAGGATGACTCAAGATCTACACTAAAATTCATTCTAAGATTGTTCCATATCAAGGTACTATCTAAGAAATCTACAAATTTACATAAAGATAACCATGGAGAGCTCACCTCCCAACCAAGGCCTTGATGTGATGTCCCACCCCAAGCTTATGAGAACCAAAATCGACCGAGTGACAATCAGATACAATCACATTGACACACTCAACAAAAAAATCTCATCCAAGGTTTGCATAATAGGTTCCATATTGAACCAAGACTAGGGAGAAGGTGGATTTTTCCAAGTAGGACATGTCAATCATGAACATAAATCATATGCCTCTTCCAAGGCTAACAAATCACAATAAACTTATTTGTTCTCTTTCTTTATTTTCCAAAAAAAAAGTTAGCTCGTATTGAAAAGTAAGGACCCATAATACCTTACTTTTCTCCCTCTCCCCATCATGAGAAGAGACTCTGCAATGGCCTAGAGTCCAAGTAAAGTTTTTCTCTTATACATAGCCACTTCTACCCTATTTTAGAGTGAGTAATACCAACACACTCTTAACAATTTTCCCAACAAAACCAAAAAGGAAAACATGAAAGGAAAGGAAATGGAAAGCCCAAAAATACCCATCCCTCACATGTTCCAACAAAAACATGAAATACACACATGCAAAAGATTTACATAAGCAAGAAATGAACAATGCATGAAGAACATGGCCATGAAGAATCCTCCCTTCACAAAGGTTATGGAAACTGAGTTTTGAGATGAGTTAAATCCTTCTTCCTCCTCAATTCCAATCTTGACTCTTTTCTAAATGTAGAGAATGGGTGAACAACCTTAAACTCTCAAAATGACCACTAAATAGGCTTCTAAACTCACCCACCTAAAATGACAATAACTCCAAACTTGACTTAAGCCTTCTAGGGTCTCCATACTTGATCCTACCATCAAGAAAACCTTTTAGGATAAGTGTAAACTTGACTAACCTCATGGAGAATATCAATTTTTGCACTAAAGGGAAATGAGATATTTGAGGGATCATAAAACTCAACAGAAGGATGTAGAAGGGTGCAAAAGCTCCCCAACCCATGCGCATACCCCTTGGGCACTTAGATTACATTAAATTTGGCCTCTAGGATAATTTTATAAACTATATAATTCACTTGAAGTAATTGATCTTTTAAAACCATAGGAATGTAACCTTTCCACTAAACCCTAATTAGGGTAATTAATCTAGGTTACTAACTAATCAGTCTTAGATTAACGGGTTACTCTGCTAACCCTAAATAACATGTTGATACACATATGCATATTATGAGTGTCAAGTGACTACAAGATTCACTTTTACATAACATTTGACACCTTACAAAATACAGAATGATACAGACACATTTAGATTATGATACAAATTAAACACGTAACAATGGGGTTTTAATCACTTTATTGGATTCAACTTTAGTCTTACAATATGCACATAGGGTCAATTATAGATTCTCTAATAAATTCCATGGTTAATTATCCTACACACTCAATTTGAATATTAGTAGTTTGATAACATCACATTCATATATTTAAACCAAAATTTCATAATCACATTGATCAAAATATTAAAAATTTCATTTTAAAAAGCCTTTCTCATTTCTACACACAGATTTAATCATCACTAATCTCATAATTGAATCATCATAAGTTATTCATCAATTTGAATTAAAATACTCAAATAATCATCATTGTGCATACATATACCCAAAACATCATAAACATCATCAATAAAGCATGTTGAACTATTTGGTTGCATATATTCTAATCATCAAGGTACCATAATTAACATCATTATCATAAGCTGAAACACCTCATATCATCATTAGTGCAAATTAGTGTTTAAACATTCAGACAATGTAGTAAGTATTAAACATGAATTTATCAACTGATCCCAATTTCCATTAGGACACCTAGACCATAAAACATTAATTCATATCCATTCAAATATCCTATAGAGGATTTGAGAGAGAAATTTGTATTTAAATAAGTATATACGAGGAGGGGTCTTACATCCTCCCCCATTAGCCTTTGACTTCCTCTAGAAGTTAGACAAATAAAATGTTTGTCCTATGTTAGACCTTGTCTAGACTTATACCAAAATTTACTCCAATAAAAAGAATGATTAATAATTCACATATATGCTCAAGGATGATAACATAATCACCTAGTTATCCTTACTAAAAGCAAGTTCAACCCATACTTCAACATGGGTACACTTCCCAGAGTCAAACACTTCCTAAAACATCCAATTCACACACACACACACACACACACACACACACACACACACACAACATTTTGAATAGATATAAAAATACTTATAGAGTCTCTAATAATAATAATATCATAAGGTGTTCCAAATTTCTATACTCACTCATCGAGGTAACAATTGTATAAGAATCCCTCAAATGAGGTTTCTTATAATGCATTTGGATCTTTATTCAATAGTTAAGCACTTTTTCTCTAGAGTTTTATTGCATATTGCATCTTTGGTAGGAAATCAAATTTTTCCATTTCTACACATGCACCTTTTGCATCTAAAAGTCCATTAGGTTAACTTGTAACCTTAACTAGTTTATATTGGGCTGCAATCCATTACTCATAACAGTCAACAGATAATCACTAGTCCTATTCTCAAAATATTGGGAGAGGGTGGGACATGAATAATCTCACTAATAACCCCATACCCTAATGCTATACATCCACATAATTGTTAGAAATCCCTTTGGTAGACCCATCATATGTCACTTTGCCAAAAAAATTCAAAAGAAAGTGCCTAAATTTTTTAATTCAACATCAAAGATGAAATTGTTGGAAATATAATAGGAGTAATTGAGAGGGGTGGAGTGAATCAATTACCACTAAAATAAATCCAAAATCTCTTAGATGTTAGCACAAAACATAAACTCTACAAAATATTGTTTCTCAGTAGACATAAAGGCACTCAGTTAATACTGAAATAACAACTATAATTCAAAAAATGCTTAACATGAAAATCTTATGATATTATATATGATTAACCTTAATTAACTTAGTTGCATACATGAATAAAAGTGACACCAAGATTTAATGTGGAAACCCAATTTGGGAAAAACCACCAATTGCAACTAATTACTGATTTTCACTCTTATGAAATGAGCCGTGTTAGGAGCCAATCCTATTAAAGGTTATAAAAAATATTTTTTAGGTGTGACCTTGTTAAAAGATTTAATCACCCTATTAGGAGTGGCCCTTTTAGAGGTCTTTAGACACTTCAATCTAGAAATGTCGCCTTGTTAAAGGATTTAGACATAGTTGTTAAGCTAACTCTGTTAAGAGATTTAGATCACTGTTACAATGATTAGAGAGTAACAATGAGATGACCTAATTTTTTTATGTAACTAAATTGCTGATTTGAAATCTTGATTTTGGCTTCAATACTTGATCCTTCCTAATCAAATGTATCTTTGCAGCTCCTTGAGGATATTTTGATTATCCTTCTAATTTGCTTCCTCTAAGCATCTTCTATTCTTCCATACACTTAAATTTGAATTCAACATCAAGGATAATTTTTTTTTGAAATATAAGAGGAGTAATTGAGAGGGGTGGGGTGAATTAGTTACCACTAAAATAAATCCCAGATCTCTTAGATGTCAGCACAAAACATAAACTCTGCAAATTATTATTTCTCAACAAACACAAAGGCACTCGGTTAATACTGAAATAACAACTATCACTTGACAAATGATTAACATGAAAATCTTATGATATTATATGTGATTGACCTTAATTAACTTAGTTGCATACACATAAAATAAATAACATGAATATAAGTGACAACAAGATTTAATGTAGAAACCCAATTTGGAAAAAACCACCAATTGCAACTAATTATTGATTTTCACTCTTCTGAATTGAGCCATGTTAGGAGCCAATCCTATTAAAGGCTATAAAACACATTTTTAGGTGTGACCCTATTAGATGATTTAATCACCCTATTAGGAGTGGCCTTGTTAGAGGTCTTTAGACACTTTAATCTAGAAATGTCACCTTGTTAGAAGATTTACAAATAGTTGTTAAGCTAACTCTGATAAGAGATTTAGACCACTGCTACAATGATTAGAGAGTAACAATGAGATAACCTAATTTTTTATGTAATTGAATTGTTGATTTGAAATCTTGATTCTGCCTTGAATACTTGATCCTTCCTAATTGAATGTATCTTTGCAACTCCTCGAGGATATTTTGATTATCCGTCTAATTTGCTTCCTGTAAGAATCTTCTATTCTTCCATACACTTAAATTTAAATTCAAAATCAAGGATGAAATTTTTGAAAATATAAGAGGAGTAATTGAGAGGGGTGGGGTGAATCAGCTACCACTAAAATAAATCCTAGATCTCTTAGATGTCAGCACAAAACATAAAATCTACAAAATATTGTTGCTCAGCAAACACAAAGGCACTTGGTTAATATTGAAATAACAACTATAACTTGACAAATGTTTAACATGAAAATATTATGATATTATACATGATTAACCTTAACTAACTTAGCTACATACTCATAAAATAAATAACATGAATACAAGTGACACCAATATTTAATGTGGAAACCCAATTTGGAAAAAAACCACCAATTGTAACTATTTACTGATTTTCACTCTTCTGAAATGAGCCCTGTTAGGAGCAAATCCTATTAAAAGTTATAAAACACATTTTTAGGTGTGACCCTATTAGAGGATTTAATCACCCTATTAGGAGTGGCCTTGTTAGATGTCTTTGGACACTTCAATCTAGAAATGTCACCTTGTTAGAGGATTTAAAAATAGTTACTAAGCTAACTCTTTTAAGAGATTTAGATCACTGCTACAATGATTAGAGAGAAACAATGAGATGGCCTAATTTTTTATGTAACTAAATTGCTGATTTGAAATCTTGATTTTGGCTTGAATACTTGATCCTTCTAATTTGCTTCCTTTAAGCATCTTCTATTCTTCCATACACATGCACACTTCCAATCCTCAACTTGATCTTATACTTATATCTTATGCATTGTCAAGTCAACTTGACTACATCTTAAAATAATTAACATTCATCTACTCGATCATCTAGAACCAACAATTAAATCAATTAACTTCAATATGACAAAACAAGAAAATCTTTCATTAGCTAACCCAGCTCAGTGGACACTAACTAAAAAATGATTGCCTTGTGTTAACCAAGTCAATTCGGTTAACACTGCATATTTGCTAACTTCCTTTGGTAACTAAGCGAGCTCAGTTAACATTGGTTCCATCTAAATTTTCCTTCATTAATTGAGTGAGCTCAGTTAAAACTCAACTTCTAACAATTTTTCTTTGATGCCTGAGTGAACTTGGTAGACACTATCTTCTAAACTTGGAAAACATTGGAATGCTCGACAGACACATGAAACTGTCTTCATTGCCCAAGTGAGCTCAACATACACTAATTGGTAAATATATGAAATTTTATGTAACATCAAATACAGTACACAATTAACCAATTGTATTCAACAATCTACCTCTTTGACATTGATAGAAAAGCAACATGTCATAATACAATGAAATTTTAGAGAAAAATAATAGTACGAAAAATATTCTTAGTTTCATTCTGATTCTCATCCATGAGAACTCTCTTTGACTTTAGTTTCTCCCTCTACTAGCAAACACTCTATATTTACTTTGTCTTCAACACCTTCTCTTGATAGAAGAATCTCCCTCTTTGACATCTTTCACAAGTTCTCCCTCTTTGATATCTTCAAGCAAAATTTCAATGATATGACAGTAAACTCTCTCTCTTTGACATCTTATGCAAAAGATAATATTCAGTGAGTTCTAATGAACCTCATGTACAAATTCATATGCAATCTGCTCTTTCATTATTGCATCAACTTGACTAATCTTCAACATGCTTTGGTTGATGCATCACTAAACTTCATTTAGTGAGCTTTAGATAGGGGAATAACACATCACTTACCTCTTAGATACAAAAATGCATCCTTAGGTAATGGTTTAGTGAATATGTCTAAAATTTGTTCTTTAGTATTCACATATTTCAATCTCACCTCTTTATCTTACACCAATTCTCTCAAAAAATGATATTTAATTGTAATGTGCTTGGTGTTGGTATGCATCATAGGATTCTTTGATATATTGATTGCACTAGTATTTTCGCAAAAGATAACCATTAGATCCTTGATTTCTACCTTCATACCTGCCAACAATTTCTTGAACTAAACAATATTTGAATAATTAACTGTTGTAGCAATATATTCTACCTCTGTTATAGACTAAGAAATACATTTTTTCTTCTTACTTGTCCAAGACACTAGTCTTTTGCCAAGAAAGAATGCTCCACCATTGGTATTTTTCCTATCATCAACACTCCCTACCCTATTAGCATCTACGAAGGCTTTCAAATCTAAATTTCCTCCATTCTTGTACCATAATCCATAATTCATAAGGAGTTTAATTTGAGTCTTTCTTCAGCTATACTATGTTTAAGGTATGCATTGCAATAATGATTGCTTCTAGTATTTGATTGCAATATTCTTTTCTATCATCAAAGATCTTGCACAATCCATGATGGATATGTTCCTTCTTTCTACTATACCATTCTTCTCTGGTGTACCAAGGGCTGATACTTGTCTTTTGATTCCTCTTTTAGTGTAGAATTCATTGAACTCATTAGAAATGAATTCACCTCCTCTATCTGATACCATTTGTTACAAGCTATAGTTGCCATTGTACTTAAATATTGACCTATCAATGTCTGATACAACTACTAGACTTATAGAAAATAAGAGGTTGTTAAGTCATGTCATGAACCCTGAAGGGGAACGTTGGTGGTTAGTCCAACAATCCCCTCTCAACATTACTTGAGGAGATTTAAACCTATGACCAATCTTTGATACCAATTTTTAGAAATATAAGAGGAGTAACTGAGAGGAGAGTGGTGAATTAGTTACCACTAATATAAATTCCAAATCCCTTAATTGTTAGCACATAACATAAACTCTACAAAATATCATTGCTCAACAAACACAAAGGAACTTAGTTAATATGAAATAACAATTGTAACTCAAAAAATGCTTAACATGTAAATCTTATGATATTATCTATGATTAACCTTAATTAACTTAGTTTCATACACATAAAAGAAATAACATGAACATAAGTGAGACCAAGATTTAATGTGGAAACTCAAATTGGTAAAAACCACCAATTGCAACTAGTTACTAATTTTCACTCTTTTGAAATGTGCTCTGTTAGGAGCTAACCCTGTTAAAGGTTACAAAACACACTGTTAGGTGTGACCCTATTAGAGGATTTAATCACCATGTTAAGAGTGGCCTTGTTTAAGGTCTTTAGACATTTCAATCTAGAAATGACACCTTGTTAGAGGATTTACAAATAGCTTAAGTGAAATATATTAAGAGATTTAGATCATTGCTACAATGGTTAGAGAGTAAAAATGAGCTAACGTGATTTCTGATGCAACTAAATTGTTGATTTCAAATCTCAATTCTAGATCAAATATTTGATCCTTCTTGATCAAATGTATCTTTGCAACTCCTAAAGAATATTCTAATTATCCTTCTAATTTGCTTCCTCTAAGCATCTTCTATTCTTCCATACACTTACACATTTTCAATCCTCAACTTGACTTTATACTTATATCTTATGCATTATCAAGTCGGCTTGAATACATCTTAAAATAATTAACATTAATCTCCTCTATTGGCTAGAACCAACAAACAAATCAATTAAACAAAATATGTCAAAAAAAGAAAATCCTTTGTTAGTTGACACAGCTTGGTGGACACTAACTCAAAAATGATTTTCCTGTGTTAACCAAGTAAACTCAATTAACACTGCATCGTTGCTAACTTCCTTTGGTAATTGAGTGAGCTTGGTTAACATTAGTTCCATCTAAATTTTATTCGATACCAACTTCTACCAAATTTTATTCGACGCTCGAGTGAACTTAGTAGACAATGTTTTCTGAACTTAGCAAATGTTGGAACTCTCGACAAATACATGAAATTGTCTTCATTGCCTGAGTGAGCTAAGCATATATTGACTAGTATAGATATGAAATTTTGTGTAACATCAAAGACAATACATAATTAAGCTATTGTATTCAACAAAAATATCTAATGCAAAAGTATGAAACAAAAGAAATAAAGATTGGAGACAATAGTAAAGAGTTAATTAAGAAATAAAGACATGTTCCAAAGGCAAAATAGAATCATTAATAATAAATTGGGCTAAGTAGCCCCACATCACATTGCTAGCAAAAGGGAAAGAATACTAAAATAACAAAATCTAAAATCAAACAAATAAGGAAATAAATCCAATTGCTTACAAAATTTTCATTACTAACATAATGAGGTTGTACTACACTCTCTGAGAGAAAAGTGATGCAGAGAGATTTTGAAAACCTTTAGAAAATCAACCTGTACATGCATGGATGCAAATTTCATAAATTATTGTCAACAAAGGGTCAACACATAATGATGTTACCCAATCAAATCTGTAAAGGCATTTGGCTTTCCTGTATCAAGAACATAGACATACAACATAAATAAAGGATGAAACAAATGAGGAATCCAATGGTCATCATGGACTATTGGAGGTCCTTTAAAACTTCTCCATACAAAGGCAACTCTCAAAACAATAGAGAGATCTGACTGATAGGAAATGAAAAGTAAAAAAATGCTAAACTATTAATATCTAATTTTTTAGATTTCTCCTAAAATGAAGATCTCAATACAAATAGAAAAATGTATGTAGAATACTACCCAATCACATCCATACAACACTCAAAACTCAAGAAAATTACAAGAAAACTCAAGGAATTCATTCTATTTACTTTCTCCCAAAAAAGCTCTCCTAAAACTCTCTCCAAAAATCTCTTTACAATATGATCTCCTTTCTCCTTTTGAAAAATCCTTTTAATCTAAATTCCAAGAAAACCATCATAGCTTTCTTGTGGCAATTACATTTTCAATGCCAACACATGATGCTTTAGGAAAATTCATCATTTTCTTCCTTTTGACTTTTCCCAAAAAATATTTTTGAAAATTAGAAACTTATAACACACCCAAATCAAAGTAAAATAAAATCATACTAAGTCCTAAGTGGATAATTTTGGGTAGGCTTACAAGAATGCCACCTAAAAATTTCCACCACATGCAAAAAATATATTTTATTTTAAAACATAAAACTCTAAACTCACACACACACACTAACATTTCTAATTTCTAATTTTAAACTCAAATCTTTTTGATATTTGCTTTGTGCCCATGCATTTTAGTCATATTACATGTTGTCTTCCTGTCACCACCAGACTTCCTACCACAATATAAGTCACATTAATAATGTTACATGCTATCTTCCTGTCGCATATGTCCTCCTACACTTTCTCCTGAATTTCAAAAGTTTCCAAGTCCCTTGGAAACACCTACAAAACAAAGCGTTAGAAAAACATATGGATCCATTCAACTTGACTTTTGGTTTGTACTTTTCCTCCATCAGAAAACTTGGTCTTGGTTGAACTTGTATCTTTTGAATTTTCTCTTTCTACTTTATCTTTACCTTTGGTTTGTCTCCCATTGGTAAAATAAAAATAATTTGTTGCTCACTATGCATCCACTTCATCATATTCTAAATGTGTATGGCTGATACATACACTTGTAACTTCATCACATTCTAAATTTTATTATTGTTGCATACACTTGAATCTATATTTTGAATTTTATGTCTCAAAAATAATTTGTTACCTTGTCATAAACATATTAAGCCTCATATTATTTGTTCATAACATCATCTGATATCTCTTCTTTAAAAACTTCTTCATCCTGAGTCTCCATACTACCACCATTCCTTTGCCATTATCCTATGATGGCTGCAAACTCTTCCCATAAATCAAATTCTTCTTCATGGCCTATTTTTGTACATTCTTTATCTTCATCCTCATTTCATTCCCCTTGGAATTTCACTTCACCATGCATATTTAGGGCTTCATTATTTTCCTCCAAAATCCTATTCATAGGGGTACCTTCCAACATTGTACTTGTTTCTATTTTCAAAGGACATATTACTATTCTAACCATAACTTTATCACACTCAAACCCCATAGGAGTTGCCTCTTTACAACTCTCATAAGCATTTACTAGTTGCACTTCTTCTTGCTGCAATTCAAGTTCTTGCATTTTGTATTCTTTCCCTTCCAAAGGATGACTTACATTTGTTGTTGTTGAGGTTTATGTCCCAACTTCACATACATCTATACTTTGTATGGCTACCTTCTCTACAATTTCATTATCCTCTACCAAAAATTCTTTCACTTCCTCTTTAACTTCATAATGTATTGGAAATGTTATCCTATCAATAAGGCCTAGACTTCTTGATTCCTTCCATTTTGTATCCTCATTCAATGGAAATAAAATCATCTTCTTTCCATCTTTATTGATTGTATATGTGTTCTCTCTACAATCATATATGGTTGACCTATCATATTGCCATACTCTTCCCAAAATCAAGCGACAATCATTTAAAGGCATAATAACACATTTAGTGGTATCAAAATATGGTCCAATATTAAAAGAAATATATGAATTTTCAAAGACATCAATCCATTGTTCATCTCCTAACCCATAGGCTTCTTAAGGTAAATCATGAGGTACTCCTTGAAGATTTAGTTTCTCAACCATTTCTACTAAGATTATATTTTCAAAGGAACTACTGTCAACTTTAACTTTGCATACCCTGTTCTTGCATTTGCACTTTGTTTAGAATATAGAATGTCTTTGGTGATAGCTTTTTATTTTTGCTTCTTCCATTATGATGCAAATATGCACTCGAGAAACCTTTCATGGATATACTCAACTCTAAGGGTTTCTTCAAAGGCTCACACTCATCTATCTAGAAACCTTCACAATTTGCACATTATATTCTACTACAAGAACATAATCTTCTACATGAAAATATAGACATAAACATGCTCTATTATAATTTTCACTACAAAATCTGCTATAGGAGGATCAAATTCTTTAAGAACAAAGAACCAATCTACTTCTCAAAAATTGTAATTTTTCTTTTCCATTTACTATCAATAATAAAACTAGTATCTACTTCTTGTTCTATTGCCAAACATAGCGTACCACACACAAAGGAAATACTCTTCTTTTATTTCTGTAGTCAAAAATACTTTTAAATTTTTGTCTTCTTTCCGCTACATGAACATAGAATGCTTCAGAAACATAAGACATTAAAAGAGGATAAATGTTTTTTTAGCAAAACTCAGCCATCTCATTCTTTCACTTATTGCATTCAAGTAGTAGTGATTCTATATTCATAGTAACAAGAATTTTGTCAAGAAGTTATCCCCTCAACTAAAGAAAACTGACTATACTTTAACCATGACCAAAACAATTTGTCCAACTTGATGCAACTGATTTTAGAATTGGGAATTTATTTCCTGAAAAACTCTTTTAAAAATCTATCAAAACAAGTTGATGATATTCTTTTTGATAGATTGTCATTCAGTCACTTATAAATTTTGGACCCGACAATATTTCAAAGATCACTTTGGTGAAGTTCTATTTAATTTGATCTCCTCCAACATATTCAAAATTTCAGCAAGATCCAATGATTGGTTGGAAAGATATGACCGGCAACACTAACAAAAACTTTCCAACTTGGCACTCACAAAACCATAGCTTAGACTGAAAATGATTTGTATGCATTGACTTTTCCATAAAATGAATGGTGTTCCATTTGGGATTAACAAAATCTCACTTGAAATTCCAAATGAAATATAAACCAAGATGATACCCAAATGAGGGAACTTTCAATACTTTACACATAAATTAGAGAAAGTGGGCTGAATTTAGACCCAAAAATTATTATTTTTCCCTCCCATTCTTTTTCTCCAAACCAATCTTCGATGAACCTGAGAATCTATCAAATACTTTCCTATTCAAACTTAATGCAAATCACAAAAGAAAACATTCCAAAATGGTACCCACATGTTAGAAACTGAGATTGAAAATTTCAAACTTAAGAAGTGTCGACATGCACTAGGTAATTTTCTCAAAAATAAATGAAGGATAAAAACTTGTCATTCAAAAGGAAATTTTATGTGTTCCATGCCAAATTCCCATTAACATGATCATTTCAGTGACCTTCTTTCTCTCCATAATGTGACAACATAGAAGAATGTGATTTTTTTTGTTGTCTTTCCCAAACTTGGCAATAAGATTCAACTCTATGAATCAATATTCTCCACACAATATAGAACCATGCATACAATGCTGAAAATATTCTCACAATCACAAAACATTTTCTTAGCCCAGATCTTTTGTTGGGCTCTGATACCAAAAATGATGCAGATAAACTTTGAAAACCTTTAGAAACTCAACTTGCACATGCATACATGTAGATTTCATAAATTTTTCTCAACAAAGGGTCAACACATAATGATGTTACCCAATCAAATTTGCAAAGGAATTTTTCTTTCCTATATTAAAAACATAGACATAAAACATAAATAAAGCATGAGACAAATGAGGATCCTCCAATGGTTGTCACAGACCATTGGAGGTCCTTTAAAACTTCTCCATGCAAAGGCCACTCTCAAAACAATAGAGATCTAATTTTTAGATTCCTCCCAAAATGAAGATCTAAATACAAATAGAAAAATTTATGTACAATACTACCCAATCACATCTATACAACACTAGAAACTCAAGAAAATTATAGGAAAACTCATGGACTTCATTCTATTCACTTTCTCCCAAAAAAGCTCTCCTAAAAACTCTCTCCAAAAATCTCTTTACAATATGATCTCCTTTCTCCTTTTAAAAAATCCTTCTAATGTAACTCCCAAGAAAACCATCATAGCTTTCTTTTGGTAGTTAACATTTTGAATGCCAACATATGATGCTTTAGGAATATTCATCATTTTCTTCCTTTTGACTTTTCCCAAAAAACATTTTCAAAAATTAAAAACTTTTAACACACCCAAAATAAATTAGAATAGAATCATACTAAGTCCTAAGTGGATAATGTTGGGTAGGATTATAAGAATGCCACCTAAACATTTCCACCACATGAGAAAAAGGACTTTTCTTTTAAAACATAAAACTCTAAACTCACACACACACACACACTAACATTTCAAATTTTAGATTTTAAACTCAAGTCTTTCTGATATTTTCTTGGCGCCCCTACATTTTAGTCATATTGTAGGTTCTCTTCCTATCACCACTAGACTTTTTGTAGCAATATAATTCTACATTAATAATGTTGCATGTTATCTTCCTGTCGCATTTGTGCTCCTACACCAAAAAGGAGGAATCTTAGTCTTCCAAAAATATTGTAGGGATCTTGCATTGAAATTAGATGGTGGTCTAAAGACCATATTGCTCAAATTATGATTGATCCCACATACTATCTATGTAGCTATCTTAATCAATATCTCCCTATAGTTAGGGTTTATTGTACTAAAGGGTGTGTCTAGACTATAAACTCCATTATAGCATGAAAATGTGAGGATAACCATAATGTGTTTCCTTTGATCCTCTTTTTGTTACAGGGGTCTCCTTTCGAAGAACCTAAACATGAGGGGACTTTACTGATAGTAGAGTTGTTTTTTGAGTTGTAGTTACAATACCAAATCTCTTATCTTCAATTTACTATAATTACATACTAGGGCATCCACCTGCAATCTTTCTTAGGTCAAATTCACCACAATACAACACTTGAAGTTGTGTTATTAATCTCACCAAATTTGGTATGATCCTAAATACATACATTATACACACACACACACACACACACACACACACACACACACACACACACACACACACACACACACACACACACACGCACACACACACACACACACACACATATATATATACATGTACATATATATGTATATGTATATGTATATTGTTTCATAGGTCACAAAAGTTCTAATAATCATTCAAGAATGCACTGAATGTTGATGTGCTTATGAATAATCCATATTCCATGTCCCCTAGTCATAATGATTCATGAATCGATCCTTAGGTTGTAGGTTTGTAACTAGGTAGGTATAAAACCATTATTGGAATGTTGTCAATGTTTACTTATTCACTCTTACAACTATCTCCTCACCAAAGGTATAGATCATCATCACTTTTCTTATTATGCCTCATGGCTTGTAATCCCTCAATCACTTAACTATGATACTTGAACCTTTATTTCATATTAGATGTATAATCTTATCACGAATTTATTTTCTCTATATTGAAAGGTTATATTTGATCCAATAATTTCCAATACCAAGGTCTATGAGTATACACTTGATTGTTATCATTAAATATCACTCATGCTTATACAATAAGCCTACTAACATTATTAGACTCACATAACCCAAACTTAGAAGTTTGCATTTTCTATCTTACCAGTTCTACACTTTATGTTACATAAGTCTCACCATTAAGTTACATTATTACCAGCATATTAAAATATAAATACTTCCTAATTAGGGTTCTATTCCTCATAGTAGCCTGAGATACTCTCATTTTTTGTGTATTCCTAGCTATCTTTCTTGTTAAATATCTTCTCTGAATATGATCGAATGCACCCAGACTCTGCTCCTCCGTCAGATTATTAGATGCCTTAGATCTACCCCCACAGTGTTATTTTGGATGAGTTTGGAGTTCACCCATTCTTTCTCCATCATCTTCATGGTTTTTAGACTTGGCTAAAGGCCAACATAGATACCCTTATTTAGCCTACTACTCTTTAGTTGCTATTGCAGACTCCAATCTAGCAACTAGAGCCCATTGTTGGTATGCTCAAATTACTAACCTACTAAGTTTAATTGGAATTGACATTGATCATCTCCCTCCCTAACACTTCTCATTGGATGTTCCTACTCATCTCCTCCCCTCTTGGTAGGAGTTAAATGGGTATGTCAAACTTGACATCTACAGGCAGTATATCATACAAACTTAGGTTGATCCTCTAAGGAGACTATGTCTGAGGATGGATTTCTACAATGAGCACTTAGATATTTGGTATGGGATTATTGCATGCCATGAGTACTTACACATATGTTGGACACATGCCCTACATATCTCCCTTGGTTCCTTCAAGGTGGGCTTGCACTGACTTTGGATCTAGGTCAATCACCATATATTTTCTCAATATTGCAGGGTTATATTTGATCCAATAATTTCCAATACTAAGGTCTAAGATTATACACTTGATCATTATCATTAATTATCACTCATGCTTATACAATAAGCTTGCTAACATAATTAGACTCACATAAACCCTAACTTAAAGGTTTGCATTTTCTATCTTACTAGTTCTACACTTTATGTTAAATACGTCTCACCATTAAGTTATGTTCTTACCATCATATTCAAATATAAATATTTCTCAATTAGGGTTCTATTCCTCATAGTAGCCTAAGATACTCTCATTCTTTGTGTGTTCCTAGCTATCTCGCTTTTTGAATATCTTCTCTGAATATGATCGAGTGCACCCAGACTCTGCTCCTTTATCAAATTACTAGATGTCATAGATCTACCCCCACAGTGATATTTTGGTTGAGTTTGGAGTTCACCCATTCTTTCTCCATCATCATCATGGATTTGTAGACCTAGCTAAAGGTCAACATAGATTCCCTTATCTAGCCTACTACTCTTCAATTGCTACTGTAGACTCCAACCTAGCCACTAGAGCCCATTGTTGGTATGCTCAAGTTACTAACCTGTTGAGTTCAATTGGAATCGAGATTGACCATCTCCCTCCCTACCACTTCTCATTTGACACTCCTACTCATCTCCTCCCGTCTTGGTAGGAGTTGAATGGGCATGTCAAACTTGACATCTATAGGCAGTATATTATACAAACTTAGGTTGATCCTTTAGAGGGACTATGTTCGAGGATGGCTTTCTACACCGAGCACTTCTTAGATATTTGGTATGGGATTTTTGTACACCCTAAGTACTTATATAGATGTTGGA
Source organism: Cupressus sempervirens (assembly GCA_028749045.1). Lineage (NCBI taxonomy): Eukaryota > Viridiplantae > Streptophyta > Pinopsida > Cupressales > Cupressaceae > Cupressus > Cupressus sempervirens. The sequence goes on along the minus strand of CM053791.1, from coordinate 603,986,471 downwards.
AACATGCCTTGCATATCTTCCTTGGTTCCTTTAGGGTGGGCTCACATCAACTTCAGATCTTAGTTGATCACCATATTGCTAGAGAGGATCAAGTGTGTAGACTTTGTACCTTAGCAAAAGTAGAATCTAAAATCCATTTCCTTTTCAGATGCCCCACATACTACAAGATTAGAGGAGATTTTATTTTCTATTTAGAGATTGAAAATCCCTCTCAGATTTTGTCACTTACACAGATCAATGTTGCATTACAATCTATCTTCGTGAGTCCTTCCAACTTTGCGACCATATTTTACAGCTATCATTTCCTAGGAGTTAGACTTAGGCACAACCTATTATGAATTTCTTCTCACCCTTAGCTCCAGCTTAGGGTGTGAAGTGACCATGCATTCCCCTAACATAGGCCATTTTAGATCTGTGAGACCCTATAGGGGACCTCTTCGCTAGTGATGCTCCTCTTGTAGTACTCAGCCTCATCATAGGCCTCTAGTAGCCACTAGCCATATCAACCATTGTTGGACTTTTTCCCCTTTGAGGATGGATGCCCAATCTTTTTTGTGATGTCTCTTTCCTTCTTCTTCATTTATTTTACTCATTCTTTTGTGGATACCATTTGGTGCTTTGTTTGTGAGCTATCTTCTTGGTGTAAGCTTCTAGTCCCATAGACCCAAGTTGTGGTCTTTTATTGGACATTAATAAAATTACTTTATCTATCTTATCTTATCTCACATTAATAATCCTATTGTCTCAAGTTTCCAAATGTTACATGTAGATTCAAATTGAGTTCTTGTTTTCTTTCTAAAGAATACTGAAATAATACATTTTAATTTGTAATAGGTTGGAAGTATCCCAATAGCTTGATAACATGGTATACTTTTCAAGTGTTACCTTCCTATTTACTCACCATTCATTTTATCTATTTAATATTTTAACCCAAAGTTAAAAAATAAGTTAAATTATGAAGATCGTAAGTTTCATTTACTTATGCTGTAATGTCTAAATCATTACTAGTCTAATTCATCACCTCCATACTCAATATGAACTACAGTTCTTCCATGAGTGATTGAGTCAGGCATAATCTAACTTCTACTAAAGATGTGAAACACTTTCTCTCTGATTACTAGGTTATTTACTCATTCCTAGCTACATGATTGAAATTTTTTTTAGGGTTATTAACTTATTTTTCAAATTACAATACAAATAAAACACGTGACAACGAGATTCAAATCACTTTATTGGATTAAAACTGTCTTACAGTTTGCACATAGGGTCAATTACCAGTTCTCTGATAAATTCCATGGTTATTTATCTTGCACACTCAATTTGAATATCAGTAGTTTGATAACATCACATTCATATATTCAAAATAAATTTTCATAATCACATTGATCAAAATATTAAAACTTTCATATTAAATAATCTTTCTCATTTCTACACACAGATTTAATCATCACTAATCTCATAATTGAATCATCATAACCTATTTATTAGTTTGAACTAAAATACTAAAATAATCATCATGGTGCATACATATACCCAAAACATCATAAACATCATCAATAAAGCATGTTGAACTATCTAGTTGCATATATCCTAATCATCAAGGTACCATAATTAACATTATCATCATAAGATGAAACACCTCATATCATTGTTAGTGCAAATTAGTGTTTAAATAGTTCAACAATGTAGTAAGTATTGAATCAAGGAGTATCAAACATGAATGTATCAACTGATCTCAATTTCTAGTAAGACACCTAAACCATAAAATGTTAATTCATATGCATTCAAATCTCTTATAAAGCATTTAACAGAGAAATTCATATTTAAATAATTACATACGAGAAAGGGTCTTACAGTGTTGAAGGCCCAAAATTTGTCTATTAATTTTTTGGCAAAAGCAGTAGAATGTGGCATCTACATCTTGAACAGGTGTCCTACAAAAAGTGTTAAGAACACAATTCCATAGGAAACATGGAATGGTAACCCAATGTCACTCATTTTTGAATTTTTGGGTGCATTTCTTAGTCATTGATTCCATCTAAATCGAGAAGAAAACTAGATGATAAAAGTGAAAAATATAGTTTTATTGGCTATGGTGAAGAATCAAAAGCTTATACCTTGTATAATCCTATTTCAAAGAAATTGATTATTAGTAGGGATGTTGATTTTAAAGAAAAACATTCATGGTATGAAAATATAACAAAAAAGTCACAGGAGCCACCAATATAATTCAAAGTAAAGATGAATCAAAGGAACAAGGTACTTAAGCACATCCCTCTACTCTACCTAGAAACTTTGACAAAAGAGAACTATTTGAGCATCCAAGAAATTCCACTCTAGATTCAAATATAAGTGGTGGATCAGGTTCTACTTCTACATTACCAAAATATAGAGGTAAGAAAACAAGAAGCTTAAATGATATATATGATAAGGAAGAAGAAAATATAGACATATGCTCAAATTTTGTATCATTTTTTTGATATCCTTTATATTTTTAAGAATCAATTAAAGAAAATAAATGGATTGATCCTATGGAGGAAGAGATTGACTATATTGAAAGAAATCAAAGATGGGAATTAATGGATCTCCCAAAAGCAAAAGAATGTATTGGAGTCGAATGGGTTTATACAACTAAATTTGAGTGTGAAAAAGGTAAAATTGTTAAGCATAAGGCAAGACAAGTTGCTAAAGGATTTTTAGAGTAATATGGGATTGATTATAAAGAAACATTTTCTCCAATTACTAGACTTGATACAGTTAGAACTACTTGAGTAATAGTTGCACACAATAATTGGAAATTGTATCAAATAGATGTAAGATCAATATTTTCAAATGGTATTCTTGATCAAGAAGTGTATGTTAAACAACCACCAAGGTATGAGGCTTGTGAGCATGAAAATAAAGTATATAAATTAAAGAAGATACTATATGATTTGAAACAAGCTCTTAGAGCTTGGTATATGAGGATTGATTCATATATGATATGTAATAAATTTAAAACAAGTAACAATGAGGCCACACTATATGTAAAGAATAATGAACAAGGTTTGATGTTGATTGTGTGTCTGTGTGTTGATGATATTATGATATTCATAGGAAATCTACCAATAGAAATGTTTGAATCAGAAATGATGAAAGAATTTGAGATGAAAGATTTGGGGTTGATGAGATATTTCTTAGGAATTGAAGTTACTCAACATATCAAAGGTATCTTCATTTTCCAATCTAAGTATTTAAGAGATGTCTTGAAGAGGATTAAAATGATAAATTGCAATCCAATATCAACTCTAGTTGCAACAAGGACAAAACTTAGCAAAGAGGATAAGGGCTCATATGTTGATCCAACTATGTTTAAAAGACTTGTTGGAAGTTTGATATATATGATAACTACAAGGACAAATTTATATATTGTGTAAGTTTTATATCAAGGTTCATGGAGTCACCACAAAATTATCATTAGCAAGTTAGAAAGAGGATATTGAGATATGTTGTAGGAATAATAGGATATGGCATCCTATATTCCAAAGCTAACAATTTTTGTTTGATTGGTTATACTAAAAGTGATTTTGTAGTTAGCTTTCATTATAGGAAGAGCACATCTGGATATGTATTTCATCTTGGATCAGGTTTTGTGTCATGGGCATCGAAAAAGAAACCTATAGTGACAATTTCATCAGCTAAAGTAGATTATATTGCTGCCACTTCCACCACATGTTAAGCAATATGGATGTGTCAAATCCTATTAGATCTATAACACAATCAATGGAATATACACAAATATTTTGTGATAGAAAATCACAAATTCCATTATCAAAGAGTCATGTATTTCATAAAAGGAGAAAGCATACTATCACTACTTTCTTCAAGGAAAAGAAGATCAACTTCACATGGACATACTTAGATATACTTAGTATTTCTATGTGTTTGTTCATTCCCAAATTGGTTTTGATTGACCCTTTTGGAATGTTTGACATTTTGATCAACTCAAAGAGTTGAGAGCATAGGCCTAGTTACAAGTGAGTCAAAGAAATCAATTTAATTTACTTAGGCTAGATTTTTAACTTTGAAAGCCATAATTTAAGAAAATACAAAAGGTTTAGACTTACATTGATCGAAGCTAGCAAAGGATAGGCACATTTTTAAGGGTCTTCATTTTCTTTCCATGGCCTTTTTTTTGCTTCCTTTATATTTTTAAGAGACCTGTAATAAAAATTTTAGATCTAAATTCATTGATTTGTCATAAATTAATTTTTATTATGAAGAATCATAAACAATTTATTAAACATTGAATTTTGATCAAAAAAATTTGAAATTCTTATTGTTATATTATAGTATCATTCCAAACTTGCAATAAAATTTTTACATCCAAATTCAGTGATTTCTAATATTAAATTATTTTAAAAATGAAAATACACTAAAATTTTATTAAAAATAGAATTTTGATTAGAAAAATCTGAAATGTTTTATGTGATCTCTTGATTTCATGCTAAATCTACAATAAAAAAATAAAAATCTAAATTCTCAGATTTGCAGCATGAATTAATTTTTTTAATGAAAAACATGAATTTTTTTTATAAAAATGTAAAGTTGATAAAAAAAAATCTAATTTTTTTTTGCTACATCAAAGTCAATTTGTCATAAATTTTCATGAAGATTAAAAAAATATATTTAAAAAACTCTCCACAAAAATTATTTGGAAGAAGAAGAGGAGGAAGAGAAAGAAAAAGAAGACGAATAAGAAGTGGAAGAGAATGATGAAGAGGAGGAAGAGGAATAAGAAGAAGAGGAGGGGGAAGAAGAAGAAGAAGAAGAAGAGAGGTCTCTCAAATGCTCCTTCAAATTGCAATCTCTTGCCCTACAGTGGGTGCCAGAAATGTGTACCTACAAATAGTACACTTCAATAGAACATTACAAGGTTAGAGGTTAGCACATGAAAGATATCAATTAAAGCACATAGAAGCCTTAACCAAATTATCTTATTGCTCTCTAACTAAGAAGAGTATGACTAAATCCTCAATTGTCCTTAGAAATGAGTCCCTAATTAGTGAAAATGCATGTCTAATATGAGAGATTCAATTAAATCAATGAGATATGAGTGCAAATTCTAGCTAAATTAATCAAACTGAAAGCCAAGCTAAGATAGAAATTCACTATAATGCCAATGCAACTAAGAAATGAAAGTGATTTTAGTGAAAATGGTGGAGCAGAGTGAAGCTGGGAGGAATTTTGAATAGGATTTTGAATGAGAATATTGCTAAGTTGGGGTAGGGCAACTAGCATGCAGGTCTCAAGTAGGACATGAACGAGGGAAAGGGGGATGCAATAGAAGATGGGGACCCACATGCTTTGTAGCTACACCCAAGAGAAACGATTATCTTTATTCCATTACCAAGGACATTAGGAGGAGGGGCCCTAAGGGCCTAGGGGAGATAGACTAATCTATTTAGAGTCAGACCATCTAGTAAATCCTCTTTTTCTAATATCATTGATAAATCTAATAAGGAGATTTTTGCCTTAAAAGTTCCCACTGAAATTACTGACCATAACATTCTAGGTATGGCTACCACCCTGGTGGGCAAATTTATTAGCCCCTGACTAAATATTGATCTAGTAAGTATTTTAGCCAGAAACAAATGGGAGTTGAAAGGCCATGTTGAAGTAACAACTATGGCAAAAGGCTTTATGTCTTTTGAGCTCTCTTGCCCAGAAGATTACTCTAAAATTCTTTGTGCAGGTAACTAGATGATGGAGAAATCTACTCTTATAATTCAAAAGTAGACTTCCAACCTTGACTTGGATAATGACTTTCTAACCTAGGCCTTAGTGTGGATTAGGTTGTCAGAGATTCCCTTAGAATACTAGCATGAAGATTTTTTTGATGCCATTGCAAACTTTTTTGGGGAACTACTATTTATTGATCCTATCATTATAGTGAAGAAAAGACTCATGTATGCTACAATCTACATTGGAGCGATTGAAGGCTAGGATATGCCTCAAGTGATTGAGTTTCAGTCTCATCTGGGTAGACAGGTATAGTAGATTGACTATGAGAATGTTCCTTTGCCTCCTTCCATTGCAAAAAGGCAAGACATAAAGCAAAGGCTTGCCAAATATTTAGAGAGAAGGAAAAGGCTCATAAAGCTAAAAAAAACCAAGCGAAGAACAAGGACAACCAAAACAAATCCCTGAACCAAGTTGATGCACATAGAAAGGTGTGGAAGGAAAAAGATATAGAAGGAAAGGCCCAGTTGAGAGAAGCTATTGGAGAAACTGACAAGAGGGAACCCCCACTAGAAAATAACACTCTAGAAGGAAGCAAAGAATCTAAGAAGGAGGCACACCAAAAGGCTTCATTGACAAATAGAAAGAGGGTCTTGATAGATGTTGTGCCAAGTCCCAAAATCACCTCATAGGAAAATGGAGGGAAAAATGTGGCTAGTAATATAGTGGGTGTAGGGAAGAATTTCACTGAGGAAACCATAGAGATTTAAACCAATGTAGTCTCTTGTGTTCTAGATTCTCAGGATGGGGATCTTGTGGAGGTGTTGGCATAACCTCTTTCAGAGGATTCCAACTTTAGCACAAACAAAGGGGTCTTCACTTCAATGATCAATCAATTCCTTGAAAGGATTTCAGCCATCACTCCTAGTCACCTTTCTTGGTTGGAGGCCCTCTTTGATAGCTACAAAGAAGTAAATGAACGACCATGAATACTAGTCAAGCATAAGAAAAAGAAAAATAGCAGGGACCCTTTGTTGGTCTCACCTGCAGCCATCAGGAGTAGGGTGAAAGTTCATACTAGAAGAAAATCTAGTACCCCTAGTAGGAAGAACAAGAATCAAACAAGAAAGGAAGAAACAAGGAGGAATATTCTGGATGGGACCTAAAGAACCATCTAGGAATCATGTAGCCAAAATAGAGCATGAAGATCATTTCTTGGAACATTCGTGGACTCAATGGAATCCACAAACAAAAAATTGTTAGGAATATGATTAGGGATCTCATAGGCCAAATTTATTTTCAATTTAGCAAACTAAAATGAAGAAGGAGAAAGTTGCAAAGATTTCCTTTTGTAAAGGAATGATGAACACAACTATTGACTTTGATGGGGCTTCGGGTGGTCTGCTAATAATATGGAAGAAAGCCTTTGAAGCTAACATCATCTTTGATGAAGGTAATATTTTGCTCATGGATTTTTTTTAATCCCAAGGCTTATGATAGATGGTTTCTTTTGAACATCTATGCCCACAATACTAAGAATGGCAGAAGATTTTTTTGGAAAAAAAAAAAGATTTGGTAGCCCAGATGGGTGAATCAAAGGGCATTGTTATGGGGGATTTCAATACCCCTCTCTTGGCTTCTAAGAAGATAGGGGGCTTACCACCTAATGTGGATAGCAGGCAACACTTGGCCAATATGATAAGGAACTTGGCCCTTGTGGATGTTGATCTTCAGGGATGCAAATTTACCTGGTCTAATAGGAGAATTGGTCTAGAGTGCATCTAAGTGAGACTGGATAGAGCCCTTTTAACTTTATATTGGTTCAGTCATTTTTAGTGCAATCTTTTGTCTTTGGTGCATCTTGGATCAGACCACTCCCCAATCTCTCTTACTCTTGATAGAGTTAATAGAAAAAAGGCTTTCCACTTTAGATTTGACAAGATGTGGTCAATGCACCCCGGTCTATTTGACAAAATTAAGGAGTGGTGGGGTATACAGGTTGATGGAATAGCCATGTACAAGGCAGCCAAGAAACTTAGATTCATTAAGTTAGAAATTTGAAAATGGAATAAAATGGACTTTGGCAATATTTTTCATGCTAACGAGAGGATTTTGTAGGAACTTTTTGAAGTGCAGGAAGAGATCCAGACTTGGGCTTATGATGATATTAAGATGAATTTTGAGAAAGAAATCCTTGTTGATCTTCACAATATAGTGTGGAAAGAGTAAATGTTTTGGAGGCACTGGTCTAGGTCGGTTTGGCTAAAGGAAGGGGACAAAAACTATAGATTCTTCCACCTATCCACTATGAAACATAGGGCTACCAATAGAATTTTTGAGATTAAAAAGGGGAATCACACTATTAGGGAAGATAATGAGATAACAGAGGAGGCTATTAGGTACTTTTCTTCTATCCTTACTAAAGACCTTAACTTGGAAGAAGAGGACTAGAATGTTATTCTTAAAACCATTCCTAGTGTTATTAGTGATGCTCAGAATTGGGCCTTAGTGGCTATCCCAAAGCTTAAAGAAATTAAAGAGGTAGTTTTTGCTCTGCCTGCTAAGAAGGTCCCTAGCCTTGATGGTTCACCCACCTTTTTTCTTCTAGATGTATTGGAAAATTATTCAATTTGATCTTGTCAGATTTGCTCAGGAATCTTTCGGTGCCAAGAACTTGCTGAAAGAAATCAATGCTACTTTTTTGGATCTAATCCTTAAAGTCACTAGTGCAAATTCTTTTGGTTCTTTCAAACCTATTAGCCTCTGTAATTTAAAAAAAAATATTTTTGTGAAAGTTTTAAATAATAAAGTTATCAATTTACTTCTAGAGATTATTGCACCTCAATAATTGGGTTTTGTCCCTGGTAGACAAATTCTTGACTCCATCATTGAGGTTCATGACATTATTCATTCTCTTGATCTTGACAAGCAAGAAGGTTTTTTTCTTAAACTTGATCTATCTAAGGCCTATGACAGGATGGATTGGGGGGTTTTGGACCAAATTCTTGAAGCTTTTGGTTTCAACGCTAGCGTGAGAAAGATTATCTCTCAATTGGTTTCCAACTCTTCCTTTGTGGTCATGCTTAATGGGCCCCCCTTTAACTTCTTCAAATCCTCTAGGGGTCTTCATCAAGGCAATCCTTGGTCCCTTATCCTCTTCATCATTATATCTAAAGGTTTAGGCAAGCCCATACATTTCAAAAGGACCAGAGGGGATTTAATTGCCCTGAAACCTTCTTTTGGCCCCTTGGTTTTCACTCACCAACAATTCATGGATGATACCATTTTGGGGGGTGAGGCCTCAATGAGAGAAGCTAGGATTGTGAAAAGCATCCTTAGTACTTCTTCCAAGGCCTCTAGGTAGATTATCAACTGGGACAAGAGTTCAGTGTTCTTCTTCAACACCCCCTTAGGTAGGCAAAAGAAAATTGCTAGCATTTTGGTTGTAATATTGGGGCCCTCCCTTCCATTTATTTGGGCCTCCCCTTGGGGATTGAACCTCCAAATATCATTTGGGACAATCTCATTGATAGATTCAATAGGAAGCTAGTGGGATGGAAAGGCATCACTCTGAGTTAGGCTGGCAAAGTGTTGCTGATTAAATACACTTTGCAGAACTTGCCCACTTATGCCCTTAGCCTCTTCTCTATCCCTTCTAAGGTGGCTGATAATTTAGAAGCTATTTAGAGGAATTTAATGTGGTCAAGCACTAACAAGAACAAGAAGAACTCTTTAAAGGATTGGGAGAACATCTATAGGTCCAAGAAGAAAGGGTGACTGGGGATTAGAAAGCTGAAATAGTTCAATTGTGCCCTACAAGAGAAATAGATTTGGAGACTCTTCAATACCAATGGTGAATGGAGAGATATATTGAAGTTAAAGTATGTTTCTAATCTTAATCTAAAATAGTTCATCAGTGAGGAACTTGACCCTAGGGGCTCTAATATCTAGAATGGCCTTTTGAGGATGAAAATTTTAGCCTTTGAGAAAGCAAAATGACAACTAGGTAATGGTGAAGATATTAATTTTTGGCATGATGACTGGCTTAGATCTAGACCTCTTTGGGACATGGAGCCTTTTAATATATGGGCTAATGTTTGTATAGAAATATTTTGGAGCAGGGTGACTGTAATGTCCCCTTTTAATGTCCTTCAAAATCGCTCCTAGTTTCCAAAGGAAAAAAGGTCTTATGATGACTCTAAGTGCTTGTTCTATAAAAAATGTATTTATTTCCAAGAATATCACCAAATCCTATATATATATAAAACTCATAACTTGGTATAAGATAAAGGATACTTGGAATTGGTTTCTTTTAATTATGTTCCTTCTTATATTCCTTATTAATAGATTTATGCCCCTTTGGTAAATCAACTTAAATATTCCCCTCCCAATCAAAAAAATTGATCACTTGGGATATGTATATCCTTAAATTATTGGCAAGTATAAATCTCCTTCTATATGAGTGCTGTCAGCCTATGGCCTTTGTGCATGTGGTCGGTACCTTGATGTACTGGTGTAGACTCTGACAAAGATGCCTCTGTATGTCACGAAACTGATCACTAGCTGCCCTAATCACTTGCTTCACATTTGCTATATGGTATATGACTATCCTTCATACCTTTGATGGTAATAATAATACTTCCCTTGTTTGGTGTATTGATCAACAAATCCGATGGTTTCCCTCAATCATTTGATGGTATATTCATTTCAATTCTTCTTATTTCCTATCTTTCTATGGAGTTGGGATTATACATTATGGGTTCATTAATGCAAGTGCTAAAGTCAATGTTACCAATGCTGATATGTCATTATTCTCCTTCGCTCTCATCCACGGCTTTTCTACCAATACAAAAATATCTTGTTCTTCTTTGAAACCCAATTGTTGATCTTCCTAAATATTATGCTCGTCAACTCGATAAGCCACGACCCTTCACCCATGCTAGCAATGATGTCATCCATTTCATGCTTTAATGGTGCCAATTTGGTAATTAGTTTATTTATTATATTTGATATAATTAATAATTAATAATTAATATATTTGTAATTATTATATATGCTATTATAATATATTAAATATATGTTATGTAAATATAATATCATATTGTGTTATCACTTAAATTAATTCTTTTATTATTATTATATATTATATTGATTAGTCTATTAATCAATTTATTATTATTATCATTAGTTATTAATATCATATATATTCAAATGTGAATACATTATAATCTTCTTTGGTTTCATAATATTATTATCTATTTATTATTATTCTTAGTTATGATCATTGTCTAATATGTTATTCAAATATTCATATATCCTTAAATTTGGGCTCATGACAGTGACTGACTATAGGATCCATAATGAGTGGATTGATCTAGCTGAGATGTCCCAGGAGCTCAACCCATTGATGGACATGGTTAGGCATATTCGTTTGTCCCATAATAAAGATTCCATTATCTAGGGGGAGATTGTGAATGGCATTTATATTGTGCCCTTTGGCTATGAGAATTTTCAAAACTTTCACCTAACCCCTGTGTTGGCCAAAGCCTGGTACCCAGGGCTCATCCCAAAAATTAATACTTTTTTTTAATAATTTATGCTCCAAAACTATATTCTTATGGTGGATAACCTCACCAAGAGGGGAAATATGATTCCCAATAGATGCATTTTATGCAAAAAATCACTATGAGAGTGTTGAGAATATCTTTATCCAATATCCTTTCATTAGAACTATTTGGCCTCTTTTTGTGTCTTTTTTTCAACATGTCCTAGTGCTTCCCATTCGACATTTTGGGACTCTTTGAATAGTGGTACCTTAGGATGTTAGGGATGACACCATGGCTTTGTGGAACTAGACCTTACCCTATGTGTGCTAGGGGGTTTGAAAAGAGTAGAACAACATAATTTTTAGGAATAAGGAAAAATAGGTAGACGTTGTTATCCACAAATGCCTTAATGCCTTGATGGAAAACTACACCAAAATCAAAGGTCCTAACCCATGTTTTAGTACAAAGGGTAGTGACCATAACAAGAGGGATGGGTACAAATGGACTCTTCTGCTTGAGGGATGACATAAGGCTAATTTTGATGGGGCAGCCAAAGGAAACCCAAGAAAGGCTGAGGTGGGAGGCATCATCAAAAATTATTTTGGTAAAGGGATTGTTGTGGTTACTTCCCCCTTGCAATAAAAACCAATCATTATGCAGAGGCTATTGCGGCTCATCATACTATTAAACTAATAAGAGAAATGGGAGTGAAATATGTTTGGCTCAAAGGAGATTCAAAAAATATTATTGATTGCCTAAATGAGAAGAATAAGACAACATGGATGGCTAAGAATATCATTGATGAATGCATTCAACATCTCAAGGCCCTCAAAAAAACTTGTGTGGCACATGAGTACCGAGAAGCCAATCAAGTGGTAGATAGGCTGGCTAACTGGGTAGTCAAGTACAATGAAGTGGCTAAGTGGATGGATGGATATAATTTCCTATCAAAAATTAATGTGTCAATCAAAAGGGAAAGGATCATGGGTAGATTGGGTATAATAAAAAGTCCATTATGATTCTTAATAAGTTATGAGGAGTGGTCAGAAATATAATGTGTAGAATTATTATGATTTTTAGTGATCTATGGGGAATGTGTATAAATGTGATGTGGAAGTATGACAAAACTCATACCTCTCACATCAACAATATTTCTCAACTTACTTCAAGGATCAATTTTGGGTAAAAAATTCACAATGTGGAAAAAAGGTCTAAGAAAATGAGGAGCAAAAAAGTTTTTTCTAGATTTGAAGGGCTTCGATACTAGATATAGAGCTTTCATAGAGGAAGATTTAATGGTGGTGGAAAGAAATAGGAGTGAACCAGAGGAAGAAGCCCAAAAGTGGCATAAATGTTCCAAGTTGTGGAACATTCTAAAAAAAAGAGGAAATCATGAATTTCATTAAACATCTCCATGATTGGAAACCCTCCATTACTAGGAGTATGGTAAAGAGCTAGAATGAGGGAATAGTTAAAATTTATGGGGTGGATTTCATAGTGATGGAGGATGTCATATTCACTATTACTAGTATTCCCATAATGGGAAAGAAATTCTACAGAGATAGAAAAATCTCAAGACAAGTGGTGGTTGAATTCACAAAGGATCAAGCGAAAAAAAAAGGCGTTGGTGAAGAAGGGAACTCATTATCTTATGAGCTCCATCAAAGATGTTGTGGAGGTTTGTGTTGTGGGTCATCATCAAATATATCTCCCTCAACACCAAATTTGACTACCTTTGCATCCACCACTTTAGGTATGGGGTGAAGATTTCTATTCCCTTCTACTGATACTCTTCTATGAATGAGAACATTAATGATTATCAAGAGAAGCATACTAGGAATCTGACACTCCATGAGGAGCTTTTACTATTAATCTATGAATTCTTTAAGGCTACAAAAATGGGGAAACAAATCAAGAATAGGAAGGAGAGCAAAAAGGGTAGAGGAGACTCTAAAGAGGTTGAAGAGGACTATTTGCCTTCTGATATAGAAGAAAACCTTGAGATGCATATGGATTGGGAGATGGATGATTCCCCATTGTGCGACTCTAGTAAAAAAATCATCAAAATTAAAAGGAAGGAGTAAAAAGATTTTCCTAAACCCAAGTAGGGCCTTGACACATCCTCAAATAGGGAAAATAATAAAAGGGTTGAAGACATGGATATTGGGGGAGAAAGTGCAGAAGTAGAGGAGAATCTTAAAGAAGGGGAGGGTATGGAGAGGAAGAGGGGCAAGCAAAACATCACCACCAAAATATAGAAAAATGAAGAGGATGATGTCACGACATCTTGGGGCCAAACAAGGAAACTCTCTAAGGCCAAGGAGGATAAACAAGGGTTGGAGAAGGAGGGGGTGGATGGGGACCTCAATTAGAGTGATAGGGAGGAGTAGGAGTAGGGCTATGAGGAATTCAAAACTAAAAAATATAGATGCTCAATCACGGGAAATGATAAGAATGTGGTGTGGCAGAATTTTGACACAACTTCTACTAAAATAGGGATCAATTGAGAGTTGATCAAAACTTTGGTCAAAGAGAATGAAGAAGGTAAAATACAAATGGAAGAGTTGATTGACCCTACCCTAGTAATTTTTAGTGACACCACTACAAAAAATCTAGAAATGGATGTCCTCACAATCTCAAAAACAACATGGTGGACAACTTCCACACCACCAAGTTGATTTTTCATGAAATCCAAGAGCTCAAATATAGTGTGAGAAGCTTGGAAAGGGAGAAGTACAGCTTGGAGAATAGGATTATGAAGGAAGAAAAGAGCATGGACAACAAAGTAGAGGAGGTCAAGAACAAGGTCCAAATGATGGAAAGCTCAATGTAGATTATCATGGAGTAGAGCTATAAAATTATCAAAGAGGCTAATGAAATATTAAGTTTCTCATTAACATAGTGGAGGAGCAAAGAATCGGTAAGGAAGAGGACCCTGCTACCCATAGCGGATAGGACCCCTGATGATAGCTCAAGGAAGTGTACTAGATCCAACATGAAGAAGGACACCCTGGAACCTTACCAAAGAACTCTTAGACATGAAGGAGGTGGCTAGTAGATTGCTGAAGCTAGAAATTAGTGCACCAGAAATGTTGAGCGATATCTCCTAAGTGCCCTGGCTTTTCTTGTCTTGACTTGGTTTTTTGTCTTGACTCCCTGGCTTTTTACTGGTTTTATCATTTAGTGTGGGGAGTTGTCTGAGCTGGTCACTTTTAATTTCTTTTCATATTTTAAGTGTTATTTTTTGTTAGTTTATTTAATGTAAGGATATCAGGGCCCTATTAAATCCTATTTTCCTTAATCAAAAACTAAGAAATGAAAGTAATGAAATTATGAAGCTATGAATGTTTGAATACTAAAATTGATAGAATAATTATGCTATGAGAAATTGGATCCTTAGCTCTTAGAATGCCTTGTATTTATAGATTTTTCAAGGGGTTTGGGTAAAGTTATAGATCTTTTCCAATTACTCATGAGGTGAAGATTGAATTAATAAAATAGCAATATACACAAGGCTCACTTTGAATAAAATATTGAAAATGGAGAATCTCACTCAATATTTAAATTACTATTTTTGAGTTCTTGTAAGACCCCTCCTCATATATACTTATTTAAATATGAATTTTCATTATTAAATCCTTTATAGGAGATATGAATGAATATATGAGCATGACAACACAATGGTATAGGGAAATGTTGTTGTTCTTGCTAGAAGACATGTAGAGGACATCAACATAAACTATGACTATCTCACATATAATTATTTTAATGTTGAATATGAATTAAAATTTTATTTCTTAGGTGTCCTAATAGAAATTGAGATCAATTGATATGTTCATATTTTAATACTTCGTCATTTGAGACTTACTATATTAGCTCAACTATTTAAACATCAATTTGACTAATGATGTGATGTAGGAGCATCTTGGGTGTAAGAGTGATCTTTCATCACCCAAATATATTTTATTTTCAGTCTTTTCTATTTTAATAAGAACCAGTTGACAAGGTGGTTACCATTTATGGGAACTTGTTATTTTTAGTAAGTTTTTTCATATGAGCTTAGAATGTTCTCATTTTCTACAAGAAGGTTCATTTTAGAGTTATAAGCTTCCATAAAAATATCATTGCTTTACCTTAAGTACCAAAGAAGTTACAATTTTTGATGGAAATTTTTTTAGAAAAATCTTTAGACTTACCATTAGAGGCCTTAGAGTGCCCAAATGAGGTTTGCAAACTTGATGAAAGGGCACTAATGTGGTATCAAGCCTATAGATTAGAAGCTGACATTTTCAAAAAGTGGTTATAATAGCTAATTAGAGCAATAGTTCATGAGTTATGGCCTTTCAAATTTGGGCTACCTAATATATCTAAAATAATTGTCAAAGATGTATTTGGCCAACTCTATATGTATTGTTAGGGTTTGTCAAACCTGGGTACTTGAGGGTTCCTAAGCCCTCCAAAGAAAAATAAAAGCATTAGAAGAACAAATACGTAGAGGAATGAATCTTCCCATAAGAGATGAAAGTGAGGATGATGACAAAGTAGAAGAAAATTTTGAAGTAGAGGTAGTTCTAAACCCAAAGGAAGAGAGGCTTTTTAGGGCCATCTCCAAGATTGGAAAAAGACCTAAGTTTGAAGCTCACACATTTTTGAGAAATCTTAACCCAGAGAAGCTGATCAATTAGATCAATGAACTGGAGGAGTACTTTGAGTATAAAGATATTGAGGATCCTTGTAGGGTCAAGTTTGCAAAGGAAAGACTAAAGGGACATGCAAAGATCTAGTGATAGGATGTTTAGTTCGAGTGAAATAAAAAGGGAAAGAAAAAAATCACTAGATGGGATCAGATGATAGCTAAATTGAAGTGACAATTCATTCCTGTGGATTATGAGATTGATCTATTGAAGAAAATGCAAGGGTTAAAGCAAGCATAAAAATATGTTCAAGAGTATATCGAAGAGTTCTACTAAGTTCTCATTAGAATTGACCATGTAAAAGCTAATAAGGAGAAAGTTGCACACTATCTTAATGGGTTAAGGCCAAGCATTCAGGATGAGCTGACTCTAGTTTGAATGAATAGTATTGAGGAGGCATACCAATTTTCCCTAAAATTTGAGTAGAAACTGAGTAAGAGGTTTGACAATAAGAATAATAGAAGAGGTCATAGTGGAAGGTCTAGAGGATGATCTTATGGAGGTCATAATGATGATCAAAAGAATGAGGTTGGAAGAAATAGTCAAAACTAGAGGGGAAACAATTCCAATCATTTCCATGATAAAAAAAATACAGATCAAAGAGGAAGAGGTATAGGACAAGGATTTGGAAGAGGAGGATTCTGTGAGAAATGTTATCACTATGGCAAAGAAGGACATAGAGCATTTGAATGTACCCAACACCAAGGAAGGAAAAATCAAAGAACAAAAGGTTAGTCTAGAATTGCACATGTTGATGAAGATGTTAGATCCTCACATTATAAAGATGTTGAAAGAGAACTCCTAGTTAACAAAATATTCTTACTGAGTGGTAAGAATGAACCTAATCAAAGGAGCTTGTTTTGCACAAGGTTTAGATGTGATGGTAAGTGTTGTGATGTGATCATTGATGATGGAAGTACTAGCAATTTGGTGTCAGAAATGATGGTCATCTAATTGAAGCTAAAGAGATAGAAACACCCACATCAATATCTTATTTCTTAGGTGCAAGATGACCAATGGGTCATGGTCAATGAGTAGTGCTTTGTGAAGTTCAAGATTGGAAGCTACTAGGATGAGGTGCTATGTGATATCATACGTATGGACATATGTCATATGTTGTTGGATAGGCCATGGAAGTTTGACAAGCATGTTGTACATGATGGGGGAGAAAATACCTACACTCTGACCAAGGATGGAGTGAACTATTTCCTTCTTTAACCAACTGGCCTGACCTGTGATTAATAAGATTTTTGGGGGTGTTACATAGTAATATGGTTTAGCTCACTACAATCTTACTACATTAAAGATGGGATGGTTGGTTAACCATACTATTTAAGGCTAGCCCCAACAACCCAACATTGTTGAAACCATTGAAGGTTAAAGAAGAAAAGGTATGTAATGCTACCAGAATGTTTTTTTGATTGAAAAGAATTTCTCAAAGGTATGAAGCATTACCATGTGTGTTTTGTTATAATTCCAAAAGATAGTAAAAAGGAAATAGAGGAGGTACCTACAAAAGTTGTAGATATGTTGAATAAGATTTTTTATTAATGTCCAACAAGGGACCAAAAGGGGTTTAAAGGATTGGATATAGTAGAAAGGGAAAATTTCAATAGAGGGAGCACCAAACGGTGTCCACAGAAAGAACATGAAAGAAAAACAAAAAAATCTAACCAAGAAAAAAGAATAAAAATAGCTAAGAACTCTTCATAGGCAAGTAGTTTAAAATGGAAAGATGGACATTAGGGTAATTAGGTACTCTAGAGGATTACCCCTAAGGTCTACTAGAGTGACATTTCTGAGTGTAATCTCTACGAGGCCTTAGAGATTTGGTGTGAACTAAGATAATATAGAGAGATTTCTTCAATCCTCAAGCAGGAACTGTAGGATTGAAGAAAGAGGTGATGAGCTAGATAGGAGTTGATGTTGAGAAAAGTTAGAGTTGTATAGTGTGCTCATGAAGTTCCATAGTCTCCTGAAGATAGAGTACAAGATAATGCTGGTTAATATACCTAAAAAATGAGGAAAGAGACTAGCAATCCCTAAACAAAAATTAGAATCTCCCTTAGATCTCATAGTAAATGGGACAACAAAAAATAAAGTGAGACTTGATCTCAACCTCCCCAAGGTGACAAAGTCAATAGATCTTGTCCTCCCTACTAATCTAGTGATCAGTTTGAATATGTAGTGGGTGAGAACCCACCCTAAAAGATCCCAAGGAGATGCAAAGATTGTGAGTCCAATGACAAGTGAGGTACTAGGGACATAAGATGATCTCATTGTGTGTATCAAGAAAGTTCTTAGCATAGAAGGCCATGGGCGGATGGAGCCCACTTGGGGAATTCCTCCAAGTTGTGATAACAGACTATTTGTAGATGTCAAGTCTAACATGCTCATTCAACTCTCACTAAGGTGGAAGAAGATGAGTTGGAGCATCCAAAGAAAACTAGAAGGGCAAAAGATGATCTAGACTAATACCAATTTAGCCCAAGAGAGCAGAGACCTGGGTGTACCAACAACAAGACTAGTGACTAGAGTTTGAATTCAAAACCTCCATAGAGGAACAATAACCCAAGTAGGAATATTTGTAATGATCATATAGTTTTCTAATATTCTATTAGATAATGTACCTAATGGATTGCCCATAATGAGGAAGATCAGTCACCAGATGGATTTGATTCAAAGAGCCAATTTTCTGAACAAAGTAGTGCATAGGATGACACCAGCAAAAAGTGAGGAGTTGAACAAGCAAGTTCATGAATTGGTACAAAAGGGGTCATTCCAAGAGAGTCAAAGTCCATGTGTTGTACCAGCCATATTAGCACCAAAGAAGAATGGAGAATGGAGGATGTGCACAAATTCTTGTGTTATGAACAAGATCACAATCAAGTACAGATTTCCATTGCTAAGGATGGATGATATTATGGATTCTTTGAGTGGGGTTGAGTACTTCACAAAGATAGATCTAAAGAGTGGGTAGCATCAGATTCATATTAGAGAAGGTGATGAGTGGAAGACTACTTTCAAAACAAGGAAAGGACTATACAAGTGGTTATTCATGCCTTTTGGCTTAAAGAATGCATTGAGCACTTTCATGCAACTCATGAATGAGGTACTAAAGGAGTTTCTAGGTAAGTTTTCATTGTTTACCTAGATGATATTTTGATATTTAGTAAGAAATTGGAGGAGAATTGATCCATATTCACAAGGTGTTTGATAATTTGAGGGAAGAAAAGTTGGTAATAAACTTGAAGAAGTGCAATTTTATAAAGGAGTAGGTGTACCTAGGATTTGTAGTCTTAGAAGGTCTAAAAATGGACCCAGGGAAAGTGAAGGCTATCCTTGAATGGCCTACTCTAAGGAGTGCAACTAAGGTAAGATCTTTTCATGGATTGGCTAGTTTTTAGAGAAGCTTAGAAGAGGTTTTAGTAGTATTTGTGGACCCTTGACTAAAACAATAAGAGGGGATAGCAAAGAATATAAGTGGACTATATGAGTAGATAAGAGTTTTAATTTGTTGCAATATAAAGTTACTAAGTATCTTGTTTTAGCACTTCCTAATTTTAACAAGGTGTTTCAAGTAGACTGCGATGCTAGTGATGTTGCAATAGGAGCTATTTTGAGCCAAGAAGGTAAACCTATTGCTTATTCTAGTGAGAAATTGAATGATGTAAATTGAAAATATTCTATTTATGATTAGGAATTTTATGCTATAGTTCAAGCATTGAAGAAGTGGAGACAATATCTTCTTCCTAAGGATTTCGTTTTGTATTCTGATCATGAAGATTTACAATATTTGAATAGTCAAGGAAAATTGAATCAAAGGCATTTGAAGTGGGTTGAGTTTTTGCAAAGTTATACATTTATTTTGAAATACAAGAGTCAAAAGTCTAATAGATTTGCAAATGCTCTTAGTAGAAGACAACTTTTGCCGATAGAAGTGCAGATAGAGGTGGTTAGGTTCAAGGAACTTAGTACTTTGTATCCAGATGATGTTGATTTTGGTGAAGCATGGAAGGCTTGTACGAAACTTGTTACACTTGATAGGACAAAGTGGTTGGATTTTATGATCTAGGATAGTATGTAGCTCAAAGGAAGCAAGTTGTGCATTACTAGAAGTTCAATGAGAGAGAATCTCATCAAGGAGAAGCATAATGGAGGATTGGTTGGACATTTTGGTAGAGATAAAACCACTGCTTTGGTTGCTGAGAATTATTACTGGCCATAGTTGTAGCAAGATGTGAAGAAGTTTAAACAGAGTTTTAGAGTATGTTAGATGGAGAAAGGAGTAAAGCAGAATATAGGGTTGTATCAACCATTACCTATACCAGAGAAGTTGTGGAAGGATGTCAACATGGATTTTTTTCTTAGATTATTGAGGACACAACATGAGCATGATTCTATTTTGTGGTGGTTGACAGGTTTTCAAAGATGGCACATTTTATTCCTTGCAAGAAGACTTGTGATGTTCATGTGCAAGAGTTGTTTTTTAGAGAAATGGTGAGACTACATGGTTTGCCAAAGATTATAGTTTCAAATTGAGATACCAAATTTGTTGGTTATTTTTGGCATACATTATGAAAGAAGTTGAAGAAAGATTTGAAGTTCAGTTCGTCACATCATCCATAGACTGATGGGCAAATAGAGGCTATAAATCACAGTTTGGGAAACTTGCTAAGATGTTTGGTTGGAAACAAGCCAAAAGGATGGGATATGATTTTACCATAGGCCAAATTTGCATATAATATTTCTATCAATAGGAGTACTAGTAAATCACCATTCCAAATTGTATATGGGTGTAGTCAAAGAAATGCTTTTGAATTGAGGTAGATGGATAATGGAGAGATAAGTAGTGATGAAGCAAAAGATTTTGTTGAACATTTGAAGAACATCCATGAGGGGGTGAGGAATCACATCATAGAGATGAATATACAGTATAATGCTAAGGCATATGTGAAAATGATGTATAAGGAACTTTGGATTGGAGATGAAGTCATGGTTCATTTAAGGAAGGAGCATTTTCCAGGGGGTACATATAATAAGTTGAAGATCAAGAATTTTGGACAATGCAAGAAAGGCAAGATTCTGGAAATAGTTATGAAGTGGAATTGCCTATTGAATTGAATATTTCAACAATATTTAACATTTCAAATTTGACATAGTATTATGAAGGACGTGATTGAGATGAAATTGCAAAAATATAGTAGAGTATTCCAATAGCTAGTTCAACTACAAAGGAGATTGAGGAGATACTGGACAGTCATGTTGGCATAAGTACTAGGAACAAAACTTATGAGGAATATCTAGTCAAATGGAAAGGGAGGCTAGTTAAATATTCATCATGGATAGAAAAGGACGAGATTGACTGTCTTGGTTTTGAACACCTAAGATGTGGCAAACTCACCTCTCAAATTACCCTAATTGTCTGATGCAAAAGCATCCTGGATGTAGGAGCAATCTTGCATCAGCCAAAAATGTTTTATTTTGAATCTTTTCTATTTTAATAAGGACTAGTAAATAGGGTGGTTACTATTTATGGGAACTTGCTATTTTTAGTAAGTTTTTTATATGAGCTTCCAATGTTCTCATTTTCTATAGGAAGGTTCATTTTATAGTTATAAGCTCACCATAAAAATTTCATTGCTCCAAATTAAGTATTAGAGAAGTTATTGCAAATTTTCAATGAAAGAAATTGCAGAAAAATCTTCAGGCTCGCTGTTGGAGGCCTTAGAGTGCCTAGATGAGGTCAAAAAACTTGATGAAAGAGTGCTATCATGGTTTTGAGTCTATAGATTAGGAGCTAAAAGTGGTTATAATAGCTAATTGAAGCAATGGCTCGTGACTTTCAAATTTGGGCTACCTGAAATATCTAATATAATTGTCAATGATGTATTTGGCTAACTCTATATGTATTGTTAAGGTTTGTTGGACCTAGGTATTAAGTTTTAGCATCTAGAACCTTCTTGGGTGACATAAAATTTCCTATTTAAGAAAGGCCCGAGATTGTCTAGAATAACTTTGGGTGATAGTTCACAGCTTGTCTTGCATATTATTGTAATGAAGACACCCATGTGGGTTAGCTTTTTTTATTTATTAATTATGTAATTTCTTATTTGTGCTACAAATAAGAAGTACATATTTTTTTCTCACATTTTCTATTGTTTCTTTGTTTCTACTATGAGTTTATGGTATTAAGGAGAGCACCCTTCATTACAATGATACAAGGTCTTTCACCATATGATGATGATGATGTTGATTATGTTACCTTGATGATTAGGTTATGTGCATTCAGATAGTTCAGTATGCCTTATTGATGATGTTATGATGTTTAAGTATATCTAAGCATAATAATAATTATTCAAGTATTTTAATTTGAATTGATGAATATGTTTTAGATTATGGTAAAAGTAGGTTTTGAAGGGGCCCCAAAATCCGTTAACAACAAGAGAAAAGATATTGAATTAGAACCCACCAGGTAAAAAAAAGTCCTGAAACTTACTGAAAAATAACATCAAAATTAGGTTTTATAGGGACCTAAAATCATAAAAATAGTCCAATAAAAGTATCTAAGTTTTACAAGGACCTAGAACCAAAAAAAAAATTAGAACTAAAACCAGTAAGTAGAACAAAAAATAAGAACCATTTACCATGACCAACAACTAGGACCAGAATAGGAATAAAACCAAAGAACAAGACCCAAAGCTATTATTGCAGCTCCATAATCATCTTGATAGCCTCCTTACCAATCACAACAGTATCTTGGATGGAGTTAGTAGCCAAAGCAACAACAGCTTTCAGGGCTATCTTCTTCCTCAAGCTTTGCCTTGTTGTCTTGCTTGGACCCACAAAAGATATAATTTCTTCATTAGCTCTTTTGCCCAGGCTAGCAATGGTAGCACAAATACTAGAAGGAACCTATTCCATCTTTGTTCCACTTTCCTTTATAAGCATTCTGAGATTTTTCTCATAGTCTTTAGGTTTATTTGGGATATCTCCCATTTGCACCTCCAATTGGATGATTTTGGCACAATTTGTAACCTTGTTGTGTTGCAGAGTTTCCACTTTCTACTTCAACCCCATCAATTCATTATAAATCCATGAATCAACTTGTAGAATAGAGTTAGACTTACACTTGGTAGAATGCAAGAAGTAAAGCTTGGTTTCTCTTTGCAGAGAGTCACTGGTGTCTTTTACAATCTCATGAGGAGGGTAACCAACCTTGTCAATATGTTCCTCCCTTTCCATCTATTCCTCCCTAGTCTCAATAGGGTCCTTATTGTGAACAAGGTCCTCCATATTTTGTTCCTCGATCTACCTAGCAAGTGAAGTAGGTTTAACCACATGATCCTCCTTTCTCTTATCAATAGGATTATCAACTAATTTTTCTTTATCTTTATCACCCCCACTAGAAATATACTCCTTGCCTATCCATCTCTACTTATCCACTCGCTTGCTACTACATCTTGCCCTACACATTGCTAGACATTGAAACAAAATCAAGGTGATCCTTCTTGAGAGCTAGTAATCTCTAAAAAAAATCTAAAAATTGGAAAAAGTCCTAAAAAAAATTGTTACCCTGGTGAAAACCTAGCAATAGGCACCTTGGTAACACCAAAAAAATTGAAAAATCTCAAAAATACGAAAAAAAATAAAAAAGAGAAAAAAATAATAAAAAATTGAAAAACAAAAAAGGTGCCATTGGTGACAACCTAGAAATAGACATCATGGTAGCAAAAAAAGGAAAATACAGCCAAGAAGGTGAAAACTTGGTAAATGGCGCCTCTTGTTCCCAATGCTCCATCTTGCAGCGCATCTTCTGGCTATTCTATACAGTCACTTTCATGCTTTCACTTTCCTAATTTTCTTACTTTACACTTATGTATCCATGGATTGAGTCTTGTCACAGCTCAAGGGCATTCCACTCTAGTATTACACTTTTCTAGATTCTCATCATAGAATCTCCTTCATGACAGTCACCAGTGGTTCTTACTGCATCTGCCTACTATCGCTAGTGTCACTATTTTTGAGACTCTCCTCATAGAATCTCCTTCGTGACAGTCACTAGTGGTTCTCACTGCATCTGCCTACTATCTCTAGTGTCACTCGTTTCAAGATTTTCCTCATAGAATCTCTTTCACAATAGTCACCAGTTGTTTCAGCTATGTCTACCTACTATTGCTAAGGTCATGTCTCTAGGTTCCTTTATGGAAAATCTCTTGCGTCAGTCACCAGTCATCTTGGCTATGTCTGTCTACTATCGCTTAGTATTTCTTAGGTTCTTCATCATGAAGATTCCTCTTTGACCTCAGTCACTAGTCATTCTGACTACGTCTGCCTACTGTCATCACCCTATTGAAGAGATTTCTTTCAAACATGTTCTAGACACTGATACTTGACATCAATCCCAAAACATTTAACTCAAAAATGATATACTTGTTTGGATATGCTGAGCATTTTCTTTGTTTGCTTTATTTTTCTTTATCATATCCCCTCGAATAGCTTGATGATGTCATCTTCGACTAGAGAAGTAATGACTGGGGGCATGATCTTTTCTTTGCTTTTTGTTTGCGATTTAATTCCAATAAGTTGATTTATTCCTATAAGAGGGGTGTCCACTATAAGAACCTCCATCACATATTGGATGGCCATGTGTAGCTCGACTCCTTTTAGACAAATATGCCAATAACATTGGTTCTTCTCCTTGTTTGTTGGAGTAAACTCTTCATGCTACAGTAAATACTGATACTTGTCCTGCTAAGTGAACGTACGGGTCAGTACGAGTATATCTAGCACACTTTTGTCTCAGGTTATGAACGCAAGGGTCATTGCATAAAGAATGAATACTGAATACTTAGCATAAGAGGGATCTCTTGTGTGTTTGGTTTGCCTATCATGCAAGCAACATTTGGGTCATCCTAGCGTTTATGCTCTAATGCTTATGTTAACTTGCTACATTAAAAGGGACAAATGTTCTAGTCATTCTAGCTTCTTGTGCCTTGAATGCTTACATTTAATCCCGAAAAACCGATAACATATGTTATATTCATATTTCCATGATTGCAATGTGAGTGGGAATTGTATAACATATGAGTTTTATTTTATATCTGGTGGTGATTAAATATTGAGGCTTGGTAACCAGACCTAGGGTTGCATTTAACATAGTCTTGCATTACATACTTCATTTGCATAAGCACGCAATTCGATGGTCATTCTATTCCTACCCTTTGTAATGAAGGATTGGGGGGAATCTCCACATGCATCAGATTCCTCCATGGCTGCACAAGCATTTGGTTCATCGATTCACACTCCTCAATGGAATACCTATGACTATCAAACAAAAACATGCAACACTATGTGAGATGTCAATCCATACATATGTATTCTATTTATGTACAACATACATCTCATGTACATCAAAGTAAAGAAAAATAGACAATGACATGTACACAGGAATACTTGACTCAAGATCTCGTATATATATATATATCAAAAGAATGGGTTAGTACAAAAATGGGTGCTACTTGAGCACAATCGATAAAAAATGATACATGTGGTGCTGGCACACCAATCGATACATAGCCAAGGATCAAAATCAAAGATCAGGCACAGAGTGTCTAACTCTATCCCGTACCCTCGCCTCTAGGAGGACCAGGAGCAGCAGGTGGTGGTGGCATATCTAGTCTGGCAAGAGGTCGTGTGCCCCCAGACTCTAGCACATACTTAGAAAAGTGTTGCACCTAGAGTGTCTCATTTAGAACCACACTGGTATATGCAGCATAGTAATACATTGCACAAGCCGAATGAAACTAGATCTCATCTTGTGCTAGCTCCAATCTCTACTCTGTAGTCTCGGTTCACTCTCTCCAAAGATTTGTGTCCTGTTGTCGCTCTACTAGCTGCACATCCCAAATTGCCACTACAATCTTTAACTCTCCCAACTATCGGGAGGCCACATGAACTTGCTCTTAGTACCATCATACCATGTCCTTCACCCTACCTACCAGCTGATCTGGCATATCCTCATCTAACATCTTTGGTGCCTACCACTATGGAGGTGCCTATGGCTGTGGTGGTACCTACTGCTATGGAGCCTCTTGCTAAGGGGCCTCCTCCTCTATCCTCTACCTACAGTGCTGACTCTGTCTAGTCCCACTACCTCTGGCACTTGGGTTTGATCCCATCTGACGTGGGGGGATCTACATCTGCTGAACCCAGTGTTGGACTCGTGACTGCTACTATAGCTAAACTAGCAGTTGTGGTTGTGCCTACTACTGTTGGGGCACTTGTCTCTCTACCTCCCCTGCCATCCCCACTGGATCTATAAAATATGGGAATGGATGGCTGATAAAAAATTCTTGATATGTAGGCATCATCCTGGCATCTACTACCTCTGGCAGGTAGTCCCACTGAACTGCAGCTAAGCTGCGAATGTCTATCATGGATTGCCCTGGATCCATCTGTGCTAGCCAGCTCCACTTAACATCCTTCTACAACCTAGCATAGGCATAGTACTCAGAAAAAATATCCTATGGTCAACCATACTACCACCACACCCATGATATCACAAACCTCTCAATAACTGATGTCGTCCTGCCTGCTAGAGATCGAGAAATGAATATCCATGGTAACTCTCTGGGAGCATCATCCCAATGCTCTATCTCTCGCTAGGGTCACCATACAACAGACACTAGGTCATCAAGACATATCCTCCACTTCTTTGTCTTACCCAAGTGGGCCTGGGTAATATGCCCTCGATATCTGCAAATATAGGGCTCCACGGGCTCTTGGGAATCCTCAAAAATTGACCTACATATGGGAAGATGCTCCCAGGCCCAGATCTGTAACACATCTACTCTGACTACCATGGTCTTCTTCTCTAGGAAGACAACCTCGTGCATCTCATGGAAAAGGTGAGCTAGCATGCAATGACCCCACCCAAAAATCTCAGGTGCCTCTAGCATCCTACAGAGCATGATTGCCCACCCGCACTCCAAACCATGCTATCCTCTGTCAGGACATAGGAATCAGCTCAAAAATATAGCCAACGCTGATGCTAGCCTATGCGTGGGTCTATAATTGTGTATCAGCTCATCCCAGCTGATAGCCCTGCCTCTCAGTAGCTCCCTCCCAAATACAATGGACAGTGCCCCTGTCCCTGCTTGGGGCACTGTATCATAGACAACTCGGGTGCCATGGAAAGGAATCCAAAAAATCCTCCATATTTCCTCTGGAGTGATAGTCATCTCACCCATCGACAAGTGGAAGGTGTTCATCTCTGAATGGAAACACTCAACCAATGCAGTAAGAAGGTCGTGATTCACCATCATGACTAGAATCTGGCAAAAAGAAAACAAACCCAATCGAGCAATGTGTGCCTAATCAGCATCATCAAGACTCCCTAACAACTCCCCATATGGTGGGAAATGCGACCTGAATGTGATGTCACCAAAGACCTCTTGCACGCTCAACAAGAAACAACAAAAGAACCAATCAGTATTAAGATGAAATGATGCATCAGGACAAATTAAAATGTACTTTTTGAGTGCAAAAATCAAACTTTTACACATGACTGTCATAGAATTTCGCACAAAATTCATAAAATCTCATGCGAAATTCTATCAGTTTCACGCAAAAACATTCTTTCTTCGCGCGAAGAATCATGCCTTCGCACAAAAAAAGAGCTATCCATGTGAAGAAAGAACTGTCTACATGAGAAAAGAGATTTTTGCACAAGAAATGAATTGCCTCGCATGAAGAATCTTTTCCTTTGTACGAAACATAATGTCTCCCGCGTGAAGATTCTCGTTGCCATGCATGAAGAAATAGCGAACCCTGTTTCTTTGCGCAAAGAAAGAAGATCTTCATGCAAAAGCTGATAGGTCTCGTGCAAAGAGAGATTTGACCCCTTAAAAACATGCTAAAATGTGAAATAAATGACCTCAAAATGCATAAAAGTGAAAGTACGAAGGAGGGGAACCGATACTCATCGGTGGTCTGTAGTCTGCGGGGCAGCTGTGACATCTGGAGCGCTTAAATCGATGATGTCTCATGCTAACTGTCATGTCTCTCTTAGAGCTCAAATCAATAGAAGACAAAAAGCACAAATGAATTGAAAATGACCCCTTAGACCCTTATATAGCTGTTGACCCAAAATTTTCAAAGTGCTCAGATTTGCACAAAAATCACACCCTTGGCTAATTGGACAATTCTAGATCTACTTTTGGGATCGAATTCAAAATTTGACACACCTAAGAGCCTCAAAAATGCATTTAAAAATTTTGGGGACCGATGCGATCGAACACTTGTGCAGCCTAAATCTTTCTAATACTTGTTGATTCTTGGCATCCTTTCATATCCACATTCTTCATATTTTCAAAAATCATTTTCGAAATAGTCAACTCAAGTCAATCGTGGCTAAATCTGATCAACTTTTGGGCAAACTCGATCTTTGCAACTTTGCAATAATTTCAAATCAACTCTTCTCTTTTCTTCAGATCATTTTTATCTCTTCTACATTCTGCTACAACTCGGATTTCTTCTGTATCTATTGCTATATTATTTCACATTTATTTCTAGTGTGTCATCTTTCGATTTTGCTCTCGAGGGGGCAAGATGATTACATCATTGAATACTTATTGCTTGGGGCATCTTGTTCCAATCTCATGTCCTCATCACTTGGGGCATCTCATCACTCATGGCATCTCTTTCCCTTCTATCTGGCATCTTTGCCATTTATCTTATCTTTTCATCAATTGATCAATCTTATAACAACTCTTCTCAGAGTTCGATGGACAGGTATTGGGACAGTCTAAACCCCTTCTCCTAAGGATCAAGCCTCATTTTGGGGATGATTCTATGACTCATGATTGGACCTTGTTATCTTTTATCAATCTTGGGTATCTAGGTGTTCTACTTGGATCCTTGAAGGTTAATCTCCTTTCTGGAGATAATCTTCTAAATGCTTTCAATCTCAGGTATCTAGGTGTTCTATCTGGATCCTTGAAGATTATGCTCTGTTCTAGAGATAGTCTTCTAAATGCTATTACTCTCAGGTATCTGAGTGTTCTATCTAGATCCTTAAAGGTTAAACTTCATTCTGAAGAAACCTTTTAAATGCTTATCAATTTTAGGTATATAGACGTTCTATTTGGATCCTTAAAGATTACGCTCTATTCTGGAGATAGTCTTTTAAATGCTACCAATCTTAGGTATCTAGGTGCTCTACTTGGATTCCTTGGGATTAAGCTATGTTCTAGAGATAGTCCTTAAAAGCTTATCAATTGGTCTCCATGTCATCAACTTCGAAACCAATCTCATCTTCGCATCATGCTTTCTAATTTTCATCATACTTTCTAATTTTCTTTGAATTGAATGTGTTGCTCGCACATTCATTCAAAGAGGGGCAAAATGTAATACCCCAAAATTGGCTCATTGCCATGATACCAATTCTGGTCTATTTCTAACCAATCCTAAAGTCCTATTCTATTAGGTAAATTCTTATTTGGCTACTCGCTACTTGACTTAATTGTCAGATGCAGAAAATCCTAATCTGCATTCATTATGCTTATTATTTAATTCTTATAGTATTTACTCATATTAGTCACATTAAACCTCTTGATTAATATTTAATTTAATTACTAAGTATTTATACTTTAATTAAATTAAATTATATCCTAAGGCTAATGTACTATGGAATTAAATTTATTAAATTTAATAAATGTGCCTATTTTAATTAATTAAACAAAATTATTTAATTAAATGGGAAGCCATTCCTAATTAATTAAATGAAGTTATTTAATTAAATAAGAAAAGTGTCTCTAACTAATTAAATAGAATTATTTAATTAAATAGAAAAGGTAATTATTAGAGCATATCTCATTTTATTAAATTAAATATCTCACCAAAATCTCTCTTCAGTTCAAAAAAGGAAATTCCTAGTTCACTGTTGATCAAAAAGGAATTGAATCAGTTAACTCCTTATTCTACTCAAATTAAAATTAGTTAACTCCCTTTAATTTGGGAATCTTCCTTTATGACTGAACTTCAACTTTAATCCTGACCGTTGATGGATTTCAGGAAAGTCTATTTAAGAGACCCTCATCTCTTCATTTTGGGGGAGGTTGAATGAGAATTTACATCAAATTGCTGCTGGATTATGCATTCATTTGAGCTCATTATTTTTATAAGATATTCATTTTCTAGTTTAATCTCATTTAGCATAATATGCATACATTTTAGCTTAGCTTTCTTTTACATATTCTTAGATTAAATGTGCATGCTCCATTCTAGATTAATCTGCATTCTCATATAGATTAGTCACATTTTCATTTCTTAAATCCTTCATTCTTAGAGGGTCTGGTTGCTTAACACCACAAATCTGAGGATATCTAACAAGCAATTCCCTTTAGATAGAAAACAACAGGTCACCTTGCTGGTTGATTTTTGGATGAACAATCCAATGTTCATTCTGAGATGAATATGCAAATAAAGACCATGTTGAAGTGTGTGTGTGTTAGCATAGGCTGCATTTTCATGCATACAACTTTGTTCTGAGTTTCGTTCACTTATGGCTTTCTCATTCCCTTTATCATTTTTTCCTTTGGTCTCTAGATACCCTTCTGAATTGGAGCTTAAATTCCCAAAATCTATACCTTCCTCTTCCTCAGGGATATCATTCTCAGGGCTTTTAGTATTCTCAGACTCAAAATCCTCTTCCACAATTTGTTTTTGAGAAACAGATGGTTTAGGTTTAATAACCTTCTCTTTTCCTTTAACATTGTCCTCATAATGTTTATAATGTTTAATGAGTCACCTTCCAACCATAATTTAGGATACCCCAAACCAACAACTAATTTCATAGTATAGAGGGCAGCCATAATTTCAGTAATATGGCTATTAGAATGACCTATAGGAACTGCGATAGCATCTATTACATTTCCCACATGATCTCTCAAGACACCTCCACATCCCACTCTTCCCAGATTACCCTTAGAAGCTCTATCAAAGTTCCCTTTAATCCAACCATTAGGGGGAACATTCCATTTTATGATCAATCTTGGATTATTAGTTTTCAAGTTAGAACCTTCATATCGCAAAGGATTATCAATTTGAAAGGTCTGATCAGTTTTCCTCTAAGTTTTAAAATTCTCCTTTATAGCTCTAATAATATTCTGACCAAGCACCCATCCTAGTAATTCTTTATTTATTTCTTTTCAAATGCCCCACTAGAGATGAGGAATAGTTAATTTTCAAAGAAATTGAACATTAGGATTCTTAGAAGGGCATTTCCAACTTTTAAAAGAGAAATCAACATTGTTTTGATGGACCCAGGTCATACCCCAAAAATTAAGAATCTTCGTCCAAACTTGCTAAGCATAGGAGAAATTCAAAAACAAATGATCTCTATCTTCAAATTCATTTTTTCATAAAGTACACCTATTAACCACATTAATACCTCTTTTTTGCAAATTTTCTAGGGTCATAATTTTATTTTGAAGCAGAATCCAATAGAAAATATTAATTTTGGGAATGAGACCATTAATCCAAGCATGAGACCAAAAAGGTTGGTTACCATTATCCTTAGAGATGAAGATAGTGGAGACATTGAATTTACCACTAGGATCAGCATGCTAGATAATCCCATCCTCAAGAGAAGGATAAAGAGAGATAGCACTAAGAGATAATTGGATGTGATTGAATCCTTGATCAATTTCCTTCAAGTTCACCCAAGAATCATTCTGCCAATAATGACTAACTAATATGCCATATCTCTACTTGCATAAGTCAACTTGAGCCTTATCTTGAAAATATTTAATCAAGGGATGATCCTTTAACCAGATATCTTTCCCTAAGCTCATCTTAATCCCATTTCCAATTTTCCAGGAACACCCTTTTCCAAGAGTATTCTTTGTCCCCTGAACAACTCCCCATATGGAAGAATGATGAATAACATCAGGAGAAGAGAGGAAATTAGGAAGAGATTTAGCATTGAAAAGGTACTTATGTTTCCTTATGGTACTCCACTCTTTATTATCATGGTAAACTCTCCATCCTTGTTTGGCTAAGAGAGCTTTATTCATGCTTCTAATTTTCTTGATTCCCAATCCACCATCCTTGATAGGTTTGCAAACTTGATCCCAAGCAATTAAAGGAATTCTCTTTTTTTCCTCAGTGCAAGTCCATAAAAAAATCCTTTGAATTTTATCAATAGACTCAGCGAATTTTAAAGGAATTCTAAAAAGAATTAAAGCATAAGTTGGTATGCTTTGAAGACAAGCTTTGAGGAGAATTAATTTACCTGCCTGACTTAAAAGATTTCCTTTCCATCCTGCCAACTTCTTACTGAATTTATTAATAAGATCTTCCCAAAAGGAATCAAGAACCCTCAAGCCTAGAGGAAGACCCAAATAGGATGAAGGGAAAGATCCTATAGAACATCCAAGGATTTTAGCAATTTTATTTTGTCTAGGGATAGGGGTGTTGATAAAGAACACAACACTTATTCTAGTTTACCAATTGGCCTGAGGTAGAAGAATATAAATTGATAGCTTGCTTCAAGCTTCTGGCTTCCTTGAATTTAGACTTTCCCATGAAGATGGTATCATCAACAAATTGACTATGAGAAAAAATGAGAGGATGGGAAAAAGGTTGCAAGCCCTTAATAACCCCTCTTTGGACGAAGTCCCCAATGTACCTCCCCAAACAATCAGCCATAATAACAAAAAGGATGGGGGATAAAGGATCACCTTATCTCAATCCTCGAGAAGGATTAAAAAAATGAGAAGAGCTACCATTAACCAGCAAAGTAATAGAAGAGGTTGAAATCAACTGATGAATAAGAACAACAACCTTATGGTCAAAGCCAAAAGCATGTAAAAAGTTTAAGGGGAAATTCCAATCAACTCTATCATAGGCCTTATCAATCTCAACTTTCATAATGAAACCCTAATTGTCAGAACAGGACAAGGAATGAATATTATCATGAGCAGAGATGATGGAGTTAAGGATTTTTCTACCTAGGATGAAGCCATTTTGTTGATAAAAAATGATCAAAGGAATCACAAGAAGTAATCTAGAAGTAATAAGTTTGGATATAATTTTATAGAAAGAATTACAAAGGCTGATCACTCTAAACTGATCAAGAGAGTCTACTCCAATTTTCTTAGGAATCAGGCACAGAAAGGTGGAATTGATTTCCTTTAGCATCTATTAGTTCCATAGAATTCCTTCACAACATCACAAACATATTTTCCAACAAGTTTCTAAAGTTTTAGAAAGAAAAACATGGGAAACCCATCAGGACCAAGTGCTTTATCTCCTCCTGAAGAACAAATAGCTTTGAGAATTTTATCATCCTTAGGAATTGAGCTTAAGATTTTTTTTTGTTCCTTAGAAACCAGTGGAGGGATCACTTTAAGGAAATCATCCTGATGATCCAAATCAATGTTGGGATCAATAGTCATAAGATTAGAGAAAAAAGTCACCATTTCTTCCATGATGTCCTTATCCTCAACAATCTTCAAATCTCCCTTTTTTAGATGTGAAATGTGAGTCTTGGCTCTATGCTTCAAAGTGGAAAGATTGGAAAATTTGGTATTTTTATCTCCTTCACTCAACCATAATAGTCTTGGTCTTTGTCTCTAGTAGATTTCTTCTTTAGTAATGATGTCATGATATTTTGCCAACTTTTCATTTTCTTCTATAACAAGGTCAGGAGTATATCCATCCTTCTAAATTTTATCCTAAGTTTTTTGAATATCCTCCTTTAATGCCAATTTTTTCTCAAAAATGTTCCCAAAGTAGTTCTTATTCCAAATTTTGACTTCCCTTTTGACATTTTTTTAGCTTAAAAGAAAATCTAAAGAGAGTTGTACCTTCAATATCAATACTCCACCATTCTTCCATTTTACTTTCAAACTGTGAGTGCTACATCCACATCTTCTCAAATCTAAAAGGAAAATTCTTCTTAAACATAATCTTTACAACAGTGAAGATAAGAGGGAAATGATCCGAACCAATTTTCTACCAGGCTTCCAACTTACAGATAAAATCTTTTGTCCAATCAGGAGAGATAAGAGTGTTGGTGTTTGAAAATGCTGGAGGGTTTTCAATTATCCTAATGAGAATATAACACATCTAGGGGCAGCTAACTCCCATTTTCAACATGCCCATTTAGACACTAGGCCAACTATAAGGCTAAACCCTTCTTCTTCTTTAGGCTCTGCAAAACATAGGTGGGTGGACCTATAGATTCTTTATATGGTACCAGTTATCAAAGCATACACTAAATCTAATATAAAGTACATAAAACCCTTATTTCTCCTATTAACTCATGTAATAACAGAGATCTATATTAGAAAATTGGAATTCTATGATATTCACAAGCTGAGTGAGGGTATCATATTATAGTTCTTCAACATGAAAGGGAAAAGAATTTGATTAATAATGTTGATATCAGCAAGACCCAAATATAAGCAACAAAACCTAATGATCCTATCTCTTATCAGTGCCTTATCTATTGGGAAATTAAATGAATTATAACCATACATCTTTTGGGAATCTCAGACATATCACTACATCAAGATCCCTGATCTATCCTTCACCTTGTGAACAGACATCTACTTCATATTTGAATCTCATACTCAAATTATCCCATCATGAAATCTGCAAACCCTATGATAAACACCAAGCAATTACATGGCTCTTTGTTCCATCAACAAGACATTTTAACCACATACATTCCAAAATGAAATGCAACCTAATTCATGGTCTTGGTTCATAAATTAGAAGAAATTACACATCCATGAATAAGAGACAAGATTCAGACTAAATTTGAAACCCTTTGCTGCACTTTATTTATTTTCCTTGAAATCAAATACATGAAATACGCAAAAAAATTAACTCACAAGTCACCTAATAGACAAGAACTATTTGTATATAACTTAATTGATGTTCATACAAGAAGAAATGCTGAAGAATAGTGTCTTAGTATTTGGAATCCATCAAAACTGGAACCAAAATATGGTCTCATAGTAATGTGTAAATTTTTTTCGAAGAACTGGAACCCACTAGTTTCTTTGTCACAAAAAACTAGAACTTCTACAAAAGATGAGAGAGAGAAAGATATAGGAGAAGAGTTCATTCTTGAATTTGATCAGGAGATGACAAGTGTCCCTTCAGAATTTCTTCCCAAGAAGCTCAAAGCCTCTCTCTACCTTCTCTCTTCAACTGAATATCAAAATCTCATTACTCGATCTCTACAAGGCAAAAATATTTGAGATCATCGTAACTAATTTTTGATGCCAAGGTGAACTCACAGGGTAAAAGTGAAAAATCAGTTGAAAATTGCCTTTAGAATGCAATAAAACATCACAGAATCAATTTTCTTCATTTTCACATTTCACCAAGCCTTCATATCTGTCCTTTTACCAATTTTGATGATGTATGATGAAAACTGCTCATTCTACTGCCAATACTCCAGATTTCACAAAATGACCTATAGCATGAACTAGTAAGTACTTGTGCAAAAACTGACCTTGGATTCAAAAAATTCAGCTCTTCCCAATTTTGACAGTATATTGGAGTGCCCAATAAAAACTGACCTTGGATTCAAAAAATTCAGCTCTTCCCAATTTTGACAGTATATTGGAGTGCCCAATTTGGTTAAAACTTGCTCTAGTTATGGCTTCTTGAAGATCAGACCTTCATTCATGGCTCCATGGCATTTTGCAAAAATTTAAACTTTTACCAAGGTTTAAACTATACTAAAGCTTCAAACTTTATTTAAAAGAGATGCACATGAGTTCAGACTTCAAATGAGGGAAAATTTTAAAAAAATAAAATTTAAAATTTCCCAAATTCCCCACCATTTTCTATCCAGGTCAAACCTATTGACCATCATGTGACACATGTCAACACAAGATTTGTCCACCTCGCCACTACGTCAGTGACACATGTCATCTTCTCGCTATGTTGCCATGTTATGTTTC
This sequence comes from Cupressus sempervirens, assembly GCA_028749045.1. Taxonomy (NCBI): domain Eukaryota; kingdom Viridiplantae; phylum Streptophyta; class Pinopsida; order Cupressales; family Cupressaceae; genus Cupressus; species Cupressus sempervirens. Next base: position 603,950,522 of record CM053791.1, on the reverse strand, counting down.
TTGCATCTTTCTTATAGCGAATTAATGAGAACCCTCAGATCTGCCATGTGGCATGATTTGGTACATCTCTAGACGTGCTCGCCACATCAAAACCTACCTCAAAATCTATGCCACATGGCACCTTGTGGTTGGTTAGGAACTCCACATCATCGCTATGTCATCCTCACCATGTTAGCGTCACTATCTTGCCATGTGTAACTAGTGAGTATCTTCTCTTAGTGAGATAGCGATGACTGTGGGATCATCCACTTGGAAAAATCTCCTTCTTCGAGCTCCATGTCAGTGTTAGTGCATTTTCATTTAAAATTTTAGTTTATTGCCTCCAACTGATGTGAACTCTAACTGACAAACCACAGGCCCACACAAGCAACTTGCAGCCTTCAAAAGGCCCTATCCTTTAAGAAATCCTTTACTATATGTGTTCTTGTATTTAAAAAACTAAAAGGGCCCTGACATGAACAATGTGGGATAATACCCTTTTATAGTTCTTCCTGCAGCTCTGCTCTGTTTCACTTGATGTTTTAATTTCTTGCTTGCAGCTATCATGCTTGGGTTTTAAGCTCTATTGATATGTGTTTTGGCTTCCCTTGCACCTTTTATAGTCAATTTATAGAATGAGGAATTTGGAGCAATGTGTAGATTTTTGGGCATGACAGACGACACAATTCTTATTTTATTTTTTAAACATGCCCTAAGGATTCTTCATTTGCCTTCCTTTGGTAGCTTCCTCTCCATGGAAAATTCTCATTCTCATATCTTTTCAATGCTACCTTTGGTCTCTTTGCTGCGGGGTGGCTTTGCCTGTGCATGGAGTGTTTTTTAATGCTTGCAACTACTTCTCTCTACAATGCGTTGGCTTTTGGTTTCATGCGCAAACTTCTTTTCTCTTTGTCACCCCTGTTCTTTAGTCTTTCCTGCATACTTGTGGATGTTTTTTAAACATTTTGCTTCTATCTTCATGGTTAATTATTTGCATTTGTTGGCATGTGGACCTCCTTTGTACTAGTGTGGATTCCATTTACAATGTGGGGTCTTGTTCTTGTTTTAAAAAATGCAGATTGCTTTGATGTTGGCTTTGGCCCTCCAAGTAGACCCTTTCCATTATGTGCAGAATGAGGTGTATATGTGGCAACCAACGCAGATGATGAAACCTCATTTGTGGGCAAATGAAAGGCTTCACACATGGACTGGTGCTCTTATTTGATTTTGGGTTGCTTTGGCATCTCCTTCTTAGAATGTATTTGGCACGGGTTTCATCCTGTGACCTGGGCATGGGCTCTCTCTCTTTACTCACAACTTTAATGTCTTTTGCTGCACGTGAAGTGAGTTGGGGATGCTTTCCTTAGCATTCTTTAACTGCCTTCTCAATAGCAACTTATCTTCCATTTTGACCTGAATGATCTTTTATTCATGCTCATTCCACATTGCATGTGGCTCTAAGCTCCCATAATGTGTGTTCTCCTTTTAACAAGGCATAGTCTATTGTATGGGCGTGCTATTCTTGTAGGTGTCAACTTCCTTCATGGTCAATGGATTCTATATGTTGCTTGCCATTGGTCTTTCTTACCAAATGGTGTGATTTGTATTTGCATTGTCTTTGGCACCTCTTTTTATTGACTGCATGAGGGTCTTCTTTGACTGCCCCTTCTAGGCTTATACTTTTATACGTTGCCTCTGACTATTTCTTTGCGTGAACTTGGTCCCTTTTTTTTTTTTATGTGTGAGACCATAAAAAGATAGCTCCCCTTGTAAATACAACTCACATAGGCTCTTTTTAGTGTTGTGAGCTTCTTTTTATGAATGTGAGGCTTACTTTCATCTTGACTGCCTCAGACCTCTTATCTAAAGAAACTACTTCATTTTTGTGTAGGGTCTCCATTCGCATGGTATTCCCTATTTCATAGCTATACCTCTCCTGCCACTCTCATGCTGTGCTAATATCTTCATATCTTCTTCTATACACTCATGCATCAGCTATGGCCATTATTGGCAATGAAAGAGACAAGCTTTTTATCTTCACCTGCACAATGCCTCCAATTTCTTAAATGCATGGTTATGTGGTACATTAATTCTCTCACTTTGCATAGCTGCTGGTCATTAGAAAGTCAACATTGCATCTTGAGCTTGGTGAATAATTTTTTATGCCTTTCAAATGCTCTTCTTGATGCATGGACTTCACCATTATGTGGACTTTTATTCCCAATCTCAACATTACCATGGAATTTTTTCAAATCCAAATCATCATCTAATTTCTCACCCTCTAGAGTCCACTTCTTCCCAGATCTAGGCTCCACTTCATTCTTTTCTAAAAAGTATAGAGGCACACTTTGCAGATATAATGCCCTTTTCTTCCACATTTACTCAACATTATTCTTTCCCCAATAATTTGTGCAATTTTTTGAGATTGACTTATAGGCAGGAGCTATATTTTCTCTTTTATAATTCAAAGAAGAAGATGAAACCATTGATAAGAATCCTTTCATAGTTTTCTTAACTGTATCAACTGCATGTCCAAGCTTTGGTCTCAAACTATGTATATTTCCATCTTGACATAGAGGAGTAATTTTCTCAATCCAATAAATTTAATGGAGATCCTTGAACTAGTGATTACATTCTAAGATGTGACTCCATGGATCCAACTAGTTCAGTTATCACAAATCTGATGAATTTAGCTAGGCCCCAAAGTGGGTCCGGCTAAAAAATTTCGTTTCCAAACAACTAAACTAAAAAATTGATCTATTCACTATCTAATACTCACTGGAGTTAAATTTGAGCAATAACTGATCCTTAAAACTTGTTTTTTATTTTTTACCTTTTCCTACCAACAATCATTTTAATGCCAGGAGGTCCTTTTACTGGCCTTAAAAATTGATCCAAACACATGATCGAGCTTTGAAATCCGACCCACTAGTTATTTGTTTCACATTCTTGCACCCTGTCAAATCTCGTCTCATGAAAAATTCTTACTCCAAAGATATTGACCATCAAAGTTGGCCTCTTAGAACACCTGCAGATAAACATGTCAGAAATCAATAAACTGGGTTTACATTTGGCTTCAAAAACTAGGCAAATTGACACTTTGGAGAACAAAAACTAGGACACTCATTCTCTGTCATGAGGAAATTATGGATCTATGATTTGGGCTCATGAAGAATAACTAGGCGCAAATGGTGGATGGTCAAAGTGAGCTACCTGGATTTGACAACTGGAAACACTAACAGAAAACATTTTTTGCTAACAGAATAGACTTGGAAAAGTGTGCAAACGGATTCGTCATGACTTGAAAACTGGCACACTTAAATTATTTTTAGAGGAAAACATAGTGGTACAATCCATTCAATCTATCCAATCATGTATTTTGAGTTATAACATCATGAACAGGGGTTCGAATCAATTTGCACTTGCTGACACTAGTAAAAAGATAAAAATTGTGTTTGGAATCACATTTGAAAATTGATCAAACGGATTCTTCATAAGCTGAAACTTGAAACATAACAAGTCTTTGACCTCTAAAATACAATGCAAAAGGAATTTAAGCATTTTGATCAACTGGTCAAAATTTATTACAAGTCAAACAGGGCTTCCTAGAAATGTGTGCAATTTGCAAATGTGTGAAAACAGTAAACTACCAACTTTGAGGGATTCAAAACCTAGTCAAATAGATTCAAAATGACTCAAAATATAAAACATAAGTTTTTAGGTATGGAAATTAGACACTCCCAAAGTATCAAGTCATGAAACATTTCTGGGTGTAAGATATTCAGATGCAAACAAGGCCTCCTATCGTTGTTTGACACTTGGGCAAAAATGCAGATTTAACAATTGCTTAAAACAAGACTTCACGGGATGGCTCAGAATGTCAATTTAATTTCATGGAACAAGTGAAAATGCTGAATGAAAGGTTTTAGAAACATTGAACACCTTCTAGGCCTCAAATGGATAGCCAAGTACAAATGCACTTATGGGGCTTAATTTCTCAAATTTTTGAAATGTGACTAAAAATGAAGCATGTAATTTTTAGTCCCAACAATGGCTCTATCTGGGGATGCATGCCCCTTGTAGGCATGTCAAGGATTTAGCTCTCTGGAAGAAGTAGACCACACACCTAACAACAAAAACCTCTCCCGAACAACTTTATTGAAAACAGGAAACAACTACAACTACTATGTACATATGATGACCTCGGGCCACCAAATTTCAACAAAAACCTTTACCTCTATCATATACTTGATTTTCATTCACGTCTTTAGGAGGTAAACTATGATTCTCATTCTCAATTTTACCAATCATATTAGCATCTTGAATCACATCACTTGGCAAAACGAAACAACTTCCTTCATTCTCACAATGCATACATATATCAGCATTAGTCTCTACCTCATGCTCATTATGAGAGAACAAATCAACATGCTCATAAGTACACAAACTGAAGTGAGAATCAAAATCCAACAATGATTCATGCATGCTGATCAAAAACACAAAAACTTCATAATCTACATCATTGACCAAGTTGCATGTACCAACAACTTGCAACTCACCTTGTGTCTCCGGATGTGAAGAATATGTGAAATTTGATCGTTACCTACTTGCAATCATGTCATTCACTAAATCAAATTTATTCTCCACTAAAACCTCTTCACATTCTTCAAATAATTGATTAGTTACCAAGCATGAAAACTCATTCTAAAAGTGTTGATCTAAATTATGCTGATTACAATAATTTTCTTCATCTAATTGAAATTTGGAATACACCTCAAACTTATCTTTACAAGACTTATCATTACATGAAGAAAATCTATAACCTGATTGACAGTATTCACTATTTTCTTCTTCATCACATGAAACATCAAAACAAATTTCTGCAAGATTAGCATGATAAGAATCTGAACCAACATTAGAATTCCCTTCATTAACATTCTCTACATCCAGCAAATCATCATGTGCAGAGACATTTGAGGTACTATCATCTACACCTCCAAAATCTGATAAGGGTTGTTCAGATTCCACATCTCTTTCTACATCAAACTTTGGGGAATTGATTTGACTTAATGAAGAAATATCATGACGAAAAATATGAAGATCATTAGAAAAACTTACTTTCTTTTCAAAATCATGAGCCAAAAAATTAGAGATTTCATCAGGGCTTAAGAAGACTGCATCAAAAATCTTCTCAATGTTGTGATTGTCATCTAGATAACATAAAGAACTTACAACAGCAAGATTGTTAGTATAACAATCTAGAAAATCAGAATTGTTACAACATTCATTCTTATCATAGCAACCCTTACCCTTACTGTTCTTACAAATTTCTTCAACTTCATATTCACTGTAACAAATTTTATTTTCACTTTCATATCCATCTTCATTATGTTGATTGCAATTACCCAATTCACTTGCATTTGAATTCTTCTCTTCAAATTTGGAAGGTAGATTATTTGTCTCTATGGACTCATTGTGTTCATTACTACCTTGGCTTTCAACACATTCATTATCATTAGAAGATATGTCATGAAATCTATAATCACCACTTTCCATCTCCTCAATGAATCTTTTAATTTGCAAAATTATTTGTAACATTATAGGTGTTGGCCAATTGACTGAATCAGGTACTAGAACATCAAGGATAATACTAGGTAGGGAAGATTCCTTAGGTCTACAATGAAAAGGCATCTTACTGATTACTAATTTAAGCCTTAAATAACATTGTTTGGCACTCAAACCTTGAGTACTTCCTACCTCAATTCTTGTAAGATTGACAATCCTTTTATAGACCAGCCTATTCAACATAGCAATGTTATTATTCACAATTTCCAAACTCTCAGAATTTGGTAAACTAATCTCAGATCTAAGATCTAACTCCATCCTAAGATAAAAGTTCTACCTCTTCCTTCTAGTGCTGAAAATCACTGAATAGAGGGAACCACTTTTAACAATTTTTTGACTTCCATGATAAGAAAAGAAAACATGAAAACCAAAATACCTCAAGTGTTGATGCTAAACTTCAATCTGCTGATTTGGCACAGGTGCAAGATTAAAAATCCTCTACACCATTGATCAAAAATTTGTAGAGTCACCACCTCTTTGCAAGAGGAATATAATAATCATTGCTGTGATTCACTTTTTACGCTTCAATTTCACTTAAAAACTTATCAAGAATTCAAACTTCCTTAAAAACTTATAAACTTATCAAGAATTCAAACTTCCTTTCCAAGATCTATCAATAGTTTTAGATCTGCCCATACAACTAAGAGTCCTTCAAAATTTTGCGATAAGAATCAAACTAGGAACATATTGGTATAGATATTTGAGAGTTGCCAAAACTTGCAAATCATTAACACCTTGAAAAGAAAATATACTTTATAAACTAATTCCTGACTCTAAACTATTCTCAACAGTACTTGCAAATTGAACTGATTGGAGATAGACCTATAACAGTCATAGCACACAATTTTAATCCAGTTTTACAACATACTCCTGTCCATGAATAAAGCTAAACTGGGGAACATGAAACTTCAACAAGGAAATAAGAAATGCCTCTTGCTATATATATGCTATATTCAATCTTTTTCATGCCAGAGATTTTGGTTCTTTCTGAATGCAACTCCCCAGCGGAGTCACCATTTTGTTGGTGTTTGAAAATGCTGGAGGGTTTTCAATTATCCCAATGAGAAAATAACACATCTAGGGGTAGCTAACTCCCATTTTCAACATGCCCATTCAGACACCAGGCCAACTATAAGGCTAGACCCTTCTTCTTCTTCAGGCTCTGCAAAACCTAGGTGGGTGGACCTATAAATTCTTTATATGGTACCAATTATCAAAGCATACATTGAATCTAATATAAAGCAAATAAAACCCTTATTTCTCCTATTAACTCATGTAATAACACAAATCTACAGTAGAAAATTGCAACTCTATGATATTCACAAGCTGAGTGAGGGTATCATATTATAGTTCTTCAACATGAAAGGGAAAAGCATTTGATTAATAATGTTAATATCAGTAAGACCCAAATATAAGAAACAAAACCTAATGATCCTATCTCTTATCAGTGCCTTATCTATTGGGAAATTAAATGAATTATAGCCATACATCTTCTATCAATCTCAAACATATCTCTACATCAAGATCCATGATCTATCCTTCACCTTGTGAACATACATCTGCTTCAGATTTGAATCTCATACTCAAATTATCCCATCATGAAATCTACAAACCCTGTGATAAACACCAAGAAATTACATGGCTCTTTGTTCCATTAGCAAGACATTTTAACCACATACATTCCAAAATAAAATGCAACCTAATTCATGGTCTTGGTTCACAAATTAGAATAAATTACACATCCATGAATAGCAGACAAGATTCAGATTGAATTTGAAACCCTTTGCTGCACTTTATTTATTTTCCTTGAAATCAAATACATGAAAGACGTACAGAAAATAACTCACAAGTCACCTAACAGACAAGAACTATCTGTATATAACTTAATTGCTACTCATACAAGAGGAAATTTTGAAGAATATTGTCTCAGTATTTGGAATCCATCAAAAATGGAACCAAAATGTGGTCTCACAGTAATGTGTACATTTTTTCCAAAGAACTAGAACCCACTAGTTTCTCTGTTACAAAAAATTGGAACTTATACAAAAGATGAGAGAGAGAAAGATATAGGAGAAGAGTTGATTCCTAGATTTGATCTAGCCAATCACAGATTTTGAGTTATGACATCATGAATAGGGCTTCCAATTAATCTGCACTTGCTGACACCAATAAAAAGATAAAAACTATGCTTGGAATCACATTTGAAAATTGATCAAATGGATTTGTCATAAGCTAAAACTTGAAACATAACAAGTCTCTAACCTCTAGAATACAACACAAAAGAAATTTTAGCATTTTGATCAAGTGGTCAAAAAGTTATTACAAGTCAAATAGGGCTTCCCAAAAATGTGTGCAATTTGCAAATGTGTGAAAATAGTAAACTACCAACTTTGAGGGATTCAAAACCTAGTCAAATAGATTTGAAATGACTCAAAATCTGAAACATAGGTTCTTGAGTATGAACACTAGACACTCCCAAAGTGGCAAGACATGAAAATTTTCTGGGTGTGAGATATTTAGATGAAAACAAGGCCTCCTGTCACTGTTTGACACTAGGGTAAAAATGCAGATTTAACAATTGCTTAAGACAAGACTTCACGGGATGGTTCAGAATGCCAATTTAACTTCATGGAACAAGTGGATGTGTTGAATGAAAGGTGTTAGAAACATTGAACACCTTCTAGGCCTCAAATGGATAGCTAGGTACAAATGCACTTATGGGGCTTAATTTCTCAAATTTTTGAAATGTGACTAAAAATGAAGCATGTAATTTTTAGTCCCAACAAAGAGCATGGTCTAGCCTTTCCCAAATACACTCATTACCAACTCTCTTTTTACTCCAAGTAAACTAAATTTCATGGAGATTCATATCCATTAAACCCTCTTTGTTTATAAACTCCATTAAGTCCAGTCTCCCTTCCAGTTGAGTAGCATTACCTCCCATTTTCTCATGATCATAGAGAGGAACATTGAAGTCTCCCATAATAATCCATCGTCTAGAATAATCATTACTTTTCAAAACTAAGATGAATTGATGAATATGTTACGTTATATTGATTATGCAATTTGGTTTAAATATAATATCTGTGAATTTTCTCAAACTACTAATATTTGAATTGAGTGTGAAGGATAATTAACTATGAAATTTATTAAAGAATCAGTAATTGATCATATGTACAAAATGTAAGACTAAAGTTGAATCTAATAAAGTGATTTGAACCTAATTTTCAAGTGTTTTATTTGTATCATAATCTAAATGTGTGTGTATCATTCTATAAATTTTGACATGTCAAATGTCTATAAAAGTAAAAATTATGGTGTCACTTGACACTTGTTATATGCATATATATGTCAACATGTCAAATTAGTGTTTAATACAAAGGTTACATTCCTAAGATTTTAAAAGATCAAATATTTCAAGTTAATTATATAGGTCCTAAAATGATCCTAGAGACCAAACTTAATGTAATCCAAGTTCCCAAGGGGTATGTGTATGGGTTGGGAATGTTTTCCACTCTTCTACATCCTTATATTGACTTTTATGACCCTTTAGATATCTCATTTTCCCTTTAGTGCTAAAATTAAAAATCTCTTTGAGGTTAGTCAAGTTTACACTTCACCTAAAAGGTTTTTTTGATGGTAGGAATAAGTGGGAAGGCCTTATAAGACTTAAGTCAAGTATGGAGTTATTTTCATTTTAGGTGGGTGAGTTTAGAAGCCTATTTAGTGGTCATTTTGAGAGTTTAAAGTTTTTTACCCATTCTCCACATTTAGAGAAAATCAAGCTTGGAAATGAAAGGAAAAATGATTTAGCTCACCTCAAAACTTCATTTCCATAACCTTCATGAAGGTAGGATTCTTAACGGCCATGTTCTTCATAGATTGTTCATTGCTTGCTTATGTAAATCTCTTATACGTGTGTATTTCATGTTTGTGTTGTAACATGTGAGGGATGGGTATTTGTGGGATTTCTATTTTCTGTCCTTTCATGTTTTCTATTTTGATTTTATTGGGAAAACTATAAAGGGTGTGTTGGCATTACTCACCCTCAAATAAGGCAGAAGTGGCCATGTATGGGACAAGGGCTTTATTTGGACTCGAGGTCAGTGCAAAGTCTCTTCTCATGATAAGGAAAGGGAGAAAGTAAGATGTTATAGGACCTTTTTGTCAATAGGAACTAATTCTATATTAGAAAATAAGGAGATAATGAATGGAAGTTCACTGTGATAGGCAGTTAATCCTCCTGTGAACCAAGTTATTCCCCCAAAAATGGGAGAATATAATTTACTATCACTAAGAATTTGGTCTTTAGACCAAAAACAAGAAAAAGGTGGAATACTAGAAAGAGAAAGTGTTCCTAAAAGAAATGCGATTCCCGTAATTGGAATATATTTCCTCAAACCACCCATAAGAGCCATATTCTAAGTTTTACTGGGGCAATATCCAACAATGGGTTCCATGGAATGGATGACTGATCTAGATCCTAGGAACAATAATGCCTTGGAATAAGCATGTGTATGTATGCATCCATGCATACATGCATGGATACATACATACATGTCTCTATGTCATACATAGATGCATGGATGTAGGCATCCATGCATGCATAGATGCATGCATGTATGTATGGATGGATGCTGATGGAGACACAACCCAAGAACAAAATGGACACAACAGAAACAAGGAAATTGTATTAACTGGAAAATAAGCTAGTACATTCAGTACAGAGAAAATAAACTTCAAAACATGTCCTATGGGCTTACAATAGCATAAATCTAGAGATAATTTCTTCTTCAGTACCTCCTCTCAAACTCCACTCCGAACTGCCTTTTACAATGCCAAAAATCTCCTTAAATAGACCCCGGAGGGTTAAGGACTAGGAATACATTTTAGAAAGTGCTAGTAGGCATCCATCGACCAAATAGAAGGCTCTAAAAGCTCCGTTAGAAGTCAATGCAAATCTAGAAGAATCCAGAAATGGTAACCAAACTTTCGGGAGGCATAACTTTTGAACCGTAGCTCCGATTGACAAACTGTTTACATTTCTAGAAAGCTCTCAAAGCACTCTATAGCCCTATGGAAAAGATTCACTTGTCTTCCATTTTTTGGCCTTTCTCAAGGTCATTTAATGCCCCTAACCTAACTTTGAAGCATTCTTAGGAGGTCTCCAAAACCCAAAAGACTGTAATAACTTTCAAACTGTGGGGCCTTTTGACCTGATTATTTTTTTGGAATGCTCTAAATTACAATTAAATTTATCTGGCCAATTTACACCTTGTAGTTTGCCAAAATGATGGTACAATTAAATACTAATATTATTTCAAGATTTATACGTATCTCAAGGTGTTCAAATACTTTATCCTAGAACACTGATAGTGGAACTGTGAGAGTTGGAACCTTTATTTGACCCAAATGGGTATCCAAAAATGAAAACATATGAAATAGAAACTAAGTCTACATATATTTTTTTGGGTGACACAGGATTGCCCTTATACCTCTGGATGCTCCTGCATCAGATACCCAGGGTAGATTGAAAAGTGACCTTGTCACTTTATGAATGGTAGAGGAAATCCCAAATGGGAAACCTCAGCTGCTGAAATCCAAGTTGAGTCCTCTATCGGTCATCCTTTCCACTTGAATAAATACTCTTCATACTGCCTATTTCTGGTACTCCTACCCACACGATGATCTAGAATATCTTCTATCTCCTTCTTAGAAGCAGGAATCGGACATGGCTCTACCACCAGATCCTCATCTGCACCATCTTCATGATACTCTATTAAGTCTACAATGTTGAAAATGGGAGAAATGTGAATACCATCTAGCAGCTCCACCTCATATGCATTTTCTGAGTCATGTTTCTTTAGAATTTTGTAGGGGCCAAATTTCTTCATTTTTAGCTTGTTGTAAGTACCAGCTGGAAATCTTTATTTTTGTAAGTGTACCATGACTAGATCCCCTGCTTGGAATTCCTTATGTCTTCTCCTTTGATCAGCCCTAGCTTTATACTCTTGATTCATCTTGGTAATGTGTGCTTGAACCTCCTCATGTAGACACTTGATATGTTCAACAAATTCATTAGCTTCAGCACTTGTCCTCTCCCCTTGTTCTATCTTCCTTAATTCTAGTGCATTCCTTGGGCTACTTCCATATACAATTTGGAATGGTGATTTTCTAGTAATCCTATTTATAAAGTTATTATAAGCAAACTCTGCCTGTGGTAGAATCAAATCCCATCCCTTGGGCTTATCCCCAACTAAACATCTCAGCAAATTGCCCAGACTTCTATTTACCACTTCGGTTTGGCCGTCAGTCTGCGAGTGATGTGTGGAACTGAATTTCAAATCTGTTTTCAATTTCTTCCACAATGTCCTCCAGAAATACCCTACAAATTTAGTATCTCTGTAAGAAACTATACTCCTTGGGAGACCATGTAGTCTCACCACCTCTCTAAAAAACAAGTCTGCAATTTGGATAGCATCATGAGTTTTGTGGGATGGAATAAAATGTGCCATTTTGGAGAACCTATCAACCACAAAAAATATTGAGTCATTACCCCTTTGTGTCGTCAACAATCCAAGAAAAAAATCCATACTTATGTCCTCCCATGGATTTGATGAAATAGGCAATGGCTGATATAGTCTAGTATTGTGGCTAAATCCCTTGGCAACTTGACAAACCTAGCAACTTTGTGCAAACTTCTGCACATCCTGAGAAATTTGAGGCCAAAAATAATGTTCTCTAAGAATGGCAATGGTCTTATCTCGACCAAACTGGCCTGCCATTCCTCCACTGTGTTTCTCCTTAATCAGATTTTTCCTCATGGAACTCTTTGGAATACATAATTGATTGCCCTTGAATAACATACCATCCTAAATCAAATAGTCTAACCACTTAGTTCTATCTATAGCAATAGGCTCTTTACAAGCTTTTCATGCTTCAACAAAATCAAGATCTTCAGGATATAGATTCTTGAGTTCATCAAACCCAACTACTTCAACCTGCATTACTGTAAGCAACAACTATCTCCTACTTAGTGCATAAGCAACCCTGTTAGATTTTTTGCTTCTATGCTTCAACATAAATGTATAGCTCTGCAAGAACTCTACCCATTTCATATGCCTTTGATTCAATTTACCTTGGCTATTTAGGTACTGTAATGCCTGATGATAAGTATACAAAAAAAATTCCTTTGGCAATAAATAATGCCTCCATTTCTTTAAGGCCTGAACTATTGCATAGAACTCTTGATCATAAATAGAATACTTCTTCTTTGCATCATTCAATTTTTCACTAAAATATGCAATAGGCTTACCTTATTGGCTTAATACAGCCCCAATAGCACTGCCACTAGCATCACAATTCACCTAGAACACTTTTCTAAAATCTAGAAGTGCCAACATAGGCTATTCTATCACCTTCATCTTCAGCAATTCAAAACTTCTTGCAGCTACTACAGTCCATTTGAACTCTTTTCTATCCCCTCTTATTGTATCAGTTAGGGGTGCACATATGCCACTGAAATTCTTAATAAACTTCCTGTAAAAACTAACCAAACCATGAAATGATCTTACCTTAGTAGCAGACCTTGGAGTAGGCCATTCCAAGATGGCTTTTACCTTCTTTGGATCCATTTTGAGACCTTCAGGTGATATAACAAACCCCAAATAGACTAACTCCCTTTTTGTAGAGATACACTTCTTCAGATTAATTAATAGTTTCTCTTCCCTTAGCCTTTCAAGGACACTATGAATATGCAATAAATGTTCTTCCAAATTCTTGCTGAAAATTAAAATATCATCCAAATAAACAATAACAAATTTTCCCAAGAACTTCTTAAGTAACTCATTCATGAGCTGCATGAAGGTGCTTGGGGCGTTCGTCAATCCAAAGGGCATGACTAACCACTCATAAAGAACATCCTTTATCTTGAAGGCTATTTTCCACTCATCTCCTTCTCGTATCCATATCTGATGATAGCCACTCTTGAGATCTATCTTTGTGAAGTACTGAGCTCCACTCAAGCAGTCCATAAGATCATCCATCCTTAACAAAGGAAATCGGTACTTGATATTTATCCTATTTATAGCTCAAAGGTTTGTACACATCCTCCACTCTCCATCCTTCTTTGGTGTGAGTACTGCAGGTACTGCACATGGACTTAGGCTCTCCCGAATCAAGCCCTTCCTCAATAGCTCCTAAACCTATCTATTTAGCTCCTCTATTTCAGTAGGAATCATCCTATGAGCAGCCTTGTTAGGCAAACTAGCTCTTGGAATCAGATCTATTTGATGACTGATTTGCCTTATTGGTGGCAATCCTTCTAGAACATTATCAGAGATAATATCTCCAAACTCACCTAGTAAATCTAAAACATCAAGTGGTATTTCACTGCTACCTTCTTTATCTTTCCTAGGAATCAAAGTATAGCATATACACTGATGTTTCATGCCATCTAAAAACTTTCTTCCATCAACAAGACAAATCCTAGCACTGCTACATACCATTTCACCTTCATTTTTCATGGGCTTTAGTTTCTGGTGAACTCCATCCTTTGTTAGAGAGTATGTGTTTGCATGACCATCATGTACTACATGCCTATCAAACTACCACGGTCTACCCAACAATAGATGGAAAACATCCATTGGAATAATATCACAGAGAACTTCATCATGGTAACCCCCAATTTTGAATTTCCCTAGACACTGTTTACTTACTAGGACTTTATGATCGTCTTTCACCCAAGAAATCCGATAGGGCTGGGGATGTCTCTCCCTCTTGAGCTTCAGCTTAGAGACCATCTCCTCTGACACCAAGTTATCTATGCTACCACCATCAATGATCACATCACAACATTTATCCTCACACTTGCATCTGGTACAAAACAAACTCCTCCTTTTTCCTAGTTCTATCTCACCACTTAGTAGGACCCTTTCATTTACCAAGGTCTCTCCTCTTTTTGCATCTTCTAAATGTGATGATTGTGCATCCTCATCCACATGAGCAACCCTAGCTTGACTCTTAGCCCTCCTATTTGTCCTTCCTTGTCGTTGAGGGCATTCAAAGGCATGATGACCTTCTTCATTGCAATGGAAACAAGTACCACAAAAGCCTCCTCTTCCTTGTCCACATCCTCTACCTCTTCCTCTCTGATTTCCAAAATCTTGATCATGGGAGCAGTTGAAACCCTCATTCCTCTAGTTCGTGCTAGTACCCACATCTTCATTTTTCTTTTGGGTTTCATTGCATCCTCCAGATGACCTACCGCTTCCCCTTCCTCCTTGACCCCACCCTCTTTGTCTTCCTTCAAACCTTTTATTCAGCTTCTCTTCAACTTGTAGGGAAAACTGGTATGTCTCTTCAACGCTGGTCATTCTTACAAGACTTAATTCCTCCTGGATGCTAGGTCGCAACCCACTGATATAACAAGCAACCTTCTCCTTATTTGCTTCTGCATGCCATGCTCTAATCAAGAGTCAGTAAAACTCCTCTGTATATTCTTGGACTAATCTTCTTGTTTTCTTTAACCCATGCATCTTCTTAAACAAATCAAGCTCGAAGTCCACAAGAATGAACTGATTCTTCAATTTGTCCACCATGCGATCCCACCTTGTGATCTTCTCCTTTCCTCTTCTATTTTTTTCCAATTGAACCTCTTGCGACCAGATTTTGGCATGGCCTTTTAGTTTGGCCTTTGTAAACTTAACCCTATCTAGGTCCCTGATATCCTCATACTCAAAGTATTCTTCCAATTCATTGATCCAATCGATCAACTCATCTGGTTTCAGATTTCCTGAAAATACACCCACTTCAATTGTAGGTCTTTTCCCAAACTTAGTAATGGCCCTAAAAAGCCTTTCCTCTGCATGATTTAGAACTTTCCTATCAAATTCTCCTTCTGGTCCAATTTCATCTTCTTCATTGTCATCCTCACTTTCATCACTTGCAGCCATAGTTGTTCCTCTACGGAGCTCCTCCTGCAATGCTTCTACTTGACTTTGGAGGGCTCTAACCTCCTTAAGATTAATAGCTCTAGCCCTTCCGCCATGCTCTCTTCATGGAGGCATCTACTAACTCAAACCCACAACCACACAGTCTTGGTGAAAATTTTCTCACAGTCGGTGCTCTGTCTACACACTTAGGACAATCATCTCTGATACCACTTGATGGAGATACAACCCAAGAGTAGAATGGACACAACAGAAATAGAAAAATTGTATTAATTGAAAAATAAGCTACTACATTCAGTACAGAGAAAATAAACTTCAAAACATGCCCTATGGGCTTACAATAGCATAAATCTGGAGATAATTTCTCCTTCAGTACCTCCTCTCAAACTCCACTCCGAACTGCCTTTTACAATGCCAGAAATCTCCTTAAATAGACCCCGGAGGGTTAAGGACTAGGAATACATTTTAGAAATTTCTAGTAGGCATCCATCAACCAAATAGAAGTCTCCAGAAGCTGCATTAGAAGTCGACACAAATCTAGAAGAATCCATAAATGGTAATCAAACTTTTTAGAGGCATAACTTTTGAACCATAGCTCCAATTGACGAACCGGTTACATTTTCGAAAAGCTCTCGAAGTGCTCTATAGCCCTATGGAAAAGCTTTTCTTGTCTCCCATTTTTCAGCCCTTTTCAAAGTCATTTAATGCCCCTAACCTAACTTTGAAGCATTCTTAGGAGGTCTCCAAAACTTGAAAAACTACAATAACTTTCAAACCGTGGGGCCTTTTGACCTAATTCTTTTTTTGGAATGCTCTAAATTACAATTACATTCATCTGGCCAATTTACACCTTCTAGTTTACAAAAATGATGGTCCAATTACATGCTCCTATTTTTTTGAGATTTATACGTATCCCAAAGTGTTCAAATACTTTATCCTAGAACACTGATAGTGGAACTATGAGAGTTGGAACCTTTATTTGACCCAAATGGGTATCCAAAAATGAAAACATATGAAACAAAAACTAAGTTTAAGTACAATTTTTTGGGTGCCACAGGATTGCCCTTATACCTCTGGATGTTCCTGCATTAGATGCATACATACATACATCCATGTATACATGTATATATCTTGTATGTATGCATATACATACATAAAAGATATATACATGGATGTATGTATGTATGCATCCATCCATACATACATGCTTGCATCTATGTATGACATAGATAATGCATCCATCTATGTATGCATGTATGTATGCATGGATGCATACATACATACATCCATGTATAAATGTATATATCTTGTATGTATGCATCCATGCAAATGCATGCATGCATGTATGTATATATGGATGCATACATACATACATTCATGTGTACATGTATATATCTTGTATGTATGCATATGCATGTATGCATGGATGCATACATACAAGATATTTACATGTACACATGGATGTATGTATGTATGCATCCATCCATACATACTGTATGCATCCATGCATGAATGCATACATACATACATCCATGCATCGATGCATGTAAACATGCATACATCCATTCATGCATCTATGTATGAAATAGATACATGTATGTATGTATGTATGCATGCATTGTAATGTCCCGCCTGGAGATCTTTGGAAACAAGGATGAAATACGAGTCAAATTTTTTTTTTTTTTAACAATTATGAATGCACATGACAACATCATACAGAGATCACAATGATCGCAACGGAAGACTTCACCACACTCTTGGCAACCAACAAATCTCCAAACGCCACTACCAAAGTGACACACACAAACAAAGCCAACAATGACAACGCACATGATAACTTATCTCCAAGAGGTCTGAAACCTATCTCAAAAGATTCATCACATATATAAAAATATATCTTAAGTATAAGAAATTAAATATACATCAACTTATACTTAAACGATATATTTTAAACCCCCAAGAGACTAAAAAAAAAACACAAAAAATAGATTCAAGAGAAACCAACAGAATTCAAAATGCAACAACATAGGGTTGAAGAATGCCCAAAAGGGTATCCAAAACAACTCTCAGAAAGTTTGAATCATGAAGAAAAGTGCCCACTGAGGGCACGCGTAGGTTTTTTACAAAAAATGTGTGACACTTTTTACTAAGGGAGGGTGATACTTCTCCTTAAGGCATGTGACACTCTTCCAGTGTCGTACGACATTTCTCAAGAAGGCATGCAACACTTTTTAGCATCGTATGACATTTTTCAAGAAGGCATGCGACACTCTTCCAGTGTTGTACGACATTTCTCAAGAAGGCGTGCGATACTTTACAATGTCGTACAACATAGTTTGCATGGGCATGTGATACATTTTTATGTCGTACAATGCTGATAAAATGTCTCCCATAGAAATACAAAAACACTCCTAGAAGCAAAAAGGACAAAAAAGAGAGCAAAGAACCTCCACACCAGGGAGTACCAGATCCACAAAGGCTCAAGGAATGAACACTAGAGTGCAAGAACAACACAGAAAGAAGAAAACCTATCCATCTAAACTACAGCAGCAAAGAACACACTGAAATAAACATCACAGTGAACTGAACAACCAAACTAAGTGCACGGTTCCTCCCAACCATCAATAGCTTCATAAGACCATCGTGGGTCCTAGCCATCCTCTGCGCATAACATCCCAAGCCACTAACTAGATCGTCAGTACTATCATAATAGGGATGCCACTACTAAAAACATGCAATAATATAAGCATAAGAAAATCTAACATGGTAGTAGTAAAACATAATATAATCTTATAGTAGATAACATCACCTATCACATGCTAAACAACAATAAGCAACAAATATGCTAATACAAAAATTCACAGCATCTAATCATATGCTTAACATCATAATAAGGGAATGCGTCAAACAAAATAACATCATCTAAACATGATATAAAAGCATCCCAATGAAAGCATAAATCACAAGAAAGCATACTCTGGAATCTGAAGTACCAAGTGAAAACATCCAACAACGGTTGTACTGGGACAAAAGATCATGTCTATACACCGGTCCCTAGCAGTGGTGAAGGTAGCTAAGCCTCCCAACCATGTGGCACCTATATCCAAGGCTAAAAGCACAATATCCAAGGCTAACACTCATGCCAGACAGTATGATGGCTGCAACCAAGAACCTAAGACAATGCAAGGAGTAAAGGTCCTGGTCAGACACTCAAAAGGCTACTAAGTAGGGTCTGACATCATGGAGAGTCGCCTGGCATTGACAAGCCCAAGCTCGGATAACATGTGGAAACACTCGAAAGGTACTTCCCTCTCAAGTTACTCCCTTGGAACCATCACACAAAGTTTTATTATCTTAAGTTTTATTACCAGTCACACATTTTTTTTTAATTATCACTTATTCAAGCTCCTCTCAGCCATACCCATGGCGTCATGATCACCAGGCTGCGAGATAGAAGCCCCCTCCATATGCTACCCTACCCTACCTATGCTCATCCTACGACAAGTGCTCATGGGCATGCATACTCCCATCCCAACCCCAATGATTATAACTTCCGACAAATCCATAGAAGATCGGGCCTCGTAAGTCACCCAACAAATGTACATGCATGTACTAGTGTGTGGCGTACCATCATAACAAAGATCATAACCCAAGAAAAGGAATGAGAACACAATGCCAAGAAAACATCCAATCGAAAGCAACACAGGAAGGATGGATTCTACACGAATCCCAAAGCCAATAAAACCATACATCATTAAATCACTCAATCGGCCTCAATCTGAGAGTATGGATTCTACATGAATCCCAATGATGCAACAAGACTAAACATCATGAACTCACTCAACCAGCCTCAATCCAAGAGTATGGATTCTAGACAAATCCTAGCATTCATGAAACAAAAGCGAAGGTCTAAAAGAAAAAATAACAGATAACAAATCACTCAACCGAACACAAAGTCAAGAGTATGGGTGCGACATGCATTCCAATGCAACAAAAGGTGCAAAAGTGGGCTGACTAATATCCAAATGGATCATACAAGTCCACGACCCACATTGTGACACGAAAACTAGAGAAAATAGGGCGACACACGAAATGAGGTAAAAACTCCAAATTTTAGAAAAATTTCAAAATTAAAACCCATTTGACCTTTGGGTTCAAAAACTCTAAAAGTCCAAAAATAAATGGAATCGGACATCGTATGCAAAAACGGCTAGCATAATGGTATAAAATTCCAAACTCTCATCCCAAAAAATAGGGAAATGTTCATACTCACCCAACCGGGTTGAACTAGCATATAGAAATGGAGGGGAACACTAGTTCTCAGCATCCAAACAAATGGCTACCAAAAATAGAAGCAGAAACAATAAAACAGGAAAGCCCTACCTCACAAGCAAAAGGGCAAAATGGGAATCTGAACCATAAAATAAATATCTCGTAGAAGTAGCCGAAAATCGTGGCAATCCAAGGTTTTCCCGAGCTAGATCTAACAAGCCCAACCTCACGATGATCCCACGCCCATAGCTCCCACAACGAACAAAATAGTAAATACTCATGAAGAGGATTTTGGGTTTTACTCTCCAACTTTCCAATTTGAAAGTTAGAAGTGAGGAATTAAATTCCTCTTTCGATACTTATTCACTTTTTGAGTGAATAATCAATTAGGTCAAATAACCAGCCAACCTAGTTAAACTTTGAATCGACCCAAACGAAAATAGGCTATTCCTATAAATAGGAATTCATCTATGGAAAAGCTGGCAAAAATTAAAACAAATCAATTAAAAAGCTCAAAAATCTAAAAACACAAAAATCTCCTTAATAACTTTTGCGACAATGCGAACTTCTAAATGCACAGACACACTTACTGGTCTAATCATATAATGCAAATGAGTTCGAATTTAATAATAAATGCATGCATGTATGTATGCATGAATGCATACATACATACATACATGTATACATATATATATCTTGTATGTATGCATGCATCTATCCATGCATCATAGATGCATGCATCTATGCACACATGCATACATACATAGATGCATGCATGTATGTATGCATCCATGCATATGCATGCATCCATACATACATGTATCTATGTATGACATAGATACATGCATGGATGTATGCATCCATGCATCCATAAATACATGCATGCATCTATGTATATATGCATGTATGCATGGATGCATGCATGCAACCATACATGCATCTATGTATGTATGGATAAATGCATGGATGTATGTATGTATGCATGGATGGATGCATGCATACATAGATGCATGCATGAATGTATGCATCCAGGCATATGCATGCATGTATGCATGGATGCATGCATGCACATACATGGATGCATACATATATATATATATATATATATATATATATATATATGTATACATGTATATATCTTGTATGTATGCATGCATCTATCCATGTATGCATGGATCCATGGATGCAGATGTATGCATACATGCATATGCATCCATACAAGATATATACATGTATGTATGCATGTATGCATGCATGCATCTATGCATACATACATAGATACATGTATGCATGTATGCATGGATGCATGCATGCATGTATATAAGATATATATATATGTATGTATGTATATATGCATCCATGCATACATACATGTATGTATGGATGGATGCATGCATACATGCATACATACATAGATACATGTATATATGTATACATAGATACATAGATATATACATGTATAGATAAATGCATACATGTATACATACATAGATACATGTATGTATACATAGATACATAGATATATCTATGTATGTATGCAATGTATACATAGATGCATGGATCTATGTATACATTGCATACATACATAGATATATCTATGCATGCATACATACATACATACATACATACATACATACATATACATGCATGCATGCATGCATATCTATGCATATGCAATGTATACATAGATAGATGCATATGTATGCATATGTATGGATGCATGCATGCATCCATACATATAGATATCTATGATGGGGACACAACCCAAGAACAGAATGGATACAACAAAAAAGGGAAATTGTATTAACTGAGAAAATAAGCTAGTATACAACAGTACAGAGAAAATAAACTTCAACACATGCCCTAAGGGCTTACAATAGAATAAATCTGGAGATAATTTCTCCTTTCAATACCTCCTCTCAAACTCTACTCTGAACTGTCTTTTACAATGCCAAAAATCTCCTTAAATAGACCTCGGAGGGTTAAGGACTAGAAGTACATTCTAGAAATTGCTAGTAGGCATCCACCGACCAAATAGAAGGTTCTGTAAGCTGCGGTAGAAGTTGGCGCAAATCTAGAAGAATCCAGAAACGGTAACCGAACTTTCAGGAGGCATAACTTTTGAACCGTAGCTCCGATTGATGAACCGTTTACATTTTTGGAAAGCTCTCGAAGCACTCTATAGCCCTATTGATAAGCTTCACTTGTCCCCCATTTTTTTAGTCTTTTTCGAGGTCATTTAATGCCCCTAATTTTAATTTGAAGCATTCTTAGGAGGTCTCCAAAACTCAAAAAATTGCAATAACTTTCAAATCGTGGGGTCTTTTGACCTGATTCTTTTTCTGGAATGCTCTAAATCACAATTACATTCATTTGGCCAATTCACACCTTCTAGGTCACCAAAATGATGGCCAAATTGTATGGTCCTATTTTTTCAAGATTTTCTAGCACACTGATAGTTGAACTGTGAGAGTTAGAACCTTTATTTGACCCAAATGGGTATCCAAAAATGTAAAGACATGAAACAGAAACTAAGTCTAAGTACATTTTTTTTGGGTGACATAAGATTGCCCTTATACCTCTGGATGCTCCTGCATCAAACACCCAGGGTAGATTGAAAAGTGGCCCTGTCACTTTATGGATGGTAGAGGAAATCTCAAATGGGAAACCTCAGTTGTTGAAATCCAAGTTGAGTCCTTGATCGACCATCCTTTCCATTTGACCAAATACTTTTCATACTGCCTATTTTTGGTACTCCTACCCATACGATGATCTAGAATGTCTTCTATCTCCTCCTTCTTAGAAGCAGGAATTGGAGATGGCTCTACCACCAGCTCCTCATTTGCACCATCATCATGATACTCTGTTAAATTTGCAATGTTGAAAATGGAAGAAATGTGAATACCATCTGGTAGCTCCACCTCATATGCATTTCCTGAGTCATGTTTCTTCAGAATTTTGCAGGGGCCAAATTTCTTCATTTTCATCTTGTTGTAAGTACCGGATGGAAATCTTTCTTTTCATAAGTGCACCACGACTAAATCTCCTACTTGGAATTCCTTATGTCTTCTCCTTTGATCAGCCCTAGCTTTATACTCTTGATTCATCTTGGTTATGTGTGCCTGAACCTCCTCATGTAGATGCTTGATATGTTCAACAAATTCCTCAGCTTTAACACTCGTCCTCTCCCCATGTTCTATCTTCCTCAGCTCTGGTGCAGTCCTTGGGCTATTCCCATATACAATTTGGAATGGTGATTTTCCATTACTCCTATTTACAAAGTTATTATAAGAAAACTCTGCCTATGGTAGAATCAAATCCCATCCCTTGGGCCTACCCCCAACTAAACATCTCAGCAAATTGCCCAGACTTCTGTTTACCACTTCTGTTTGGCTATCAGTTTGTGGGTGATACGTGGAACTAAATTTCAAGTCTGTTCTCAAATTTTTCCATAATGTCCTCCAGAAATACCCCACAAATTTAGTATTTCTGTCAGAAATTATACTCCTTGGAAGACCATGTAGTCTTACCACCTCTTTGAAAAACAAGTCTGCAATATGGACAACATCATGAGTTTTGTGGCATGGAATGAAATGTGCCATTTTGGAGAACCTATCAACCACCACGAATACTGAGTCATTACCCCTTTGTGTCCTTGGCAATCCAAGAAAAAAATACATACTTATGTCCTCCCATGGCCTTGATGGAATAGGCAATGGCTGATATAGGCTAGTATTGTGACTAAACCCCTTGGCAATTTGACAAACCTGGCAACTCTGTACAAACTTCTTCACATCCTGTGAAATTTGAGGCAAAAAATAATGGTCTATAAGAATGGCAATGGTCTTATCTCGACCAAAATTTCCTACCATCCCTCCACTGTGTTTCTCCTTAATCAAATTTTCCCTCATGGAACTCCTTGGAATGCACAATTGACTACCCTTGAACAACATGCCATCCTGAATCAAATAGTCTAACCACTTGATTCTATCTACAGCAACAGGTTCTTTACAAGCTTTCCATGCTTCAACAAAATTAGGATCCTCAGGGTTCAAATTCTTGAGTTCATCAAACCCAACTACTTCAACCTGCATTACTATAAGCAACAACTGTCTCCTACTTAGTGCATCTACAACCTTGTTAGATTTTCCACTTCTATGCTTCAACACAAATGTATAACTCTGCAAGAACTCTACCCACTTCATATGCCTCTGATTCAATTTACTTTGGCTATTTAAGTACTATAATGCTTGATGATCAGTATACAAAACAAATTCCTTTGGCAATAAATAATGCCTCCATTTCTTTAAAGCCTGAACTATTGCATAGAACTCTTGATCATAAACAGAATACTTCTTCTTTGCATCATTCAATTTTTTACTAAAATATGCAATAGGCTTACCTTCTTGGCTTAATACAAACCTAATAGCACTGCCACTAGCATCACAATCTACCTGGAAAACCTTTCTAAAATCTGGAAGTGCCAACACAGGCTATTCTGTTACCTTCTTCTTCAGTAATTCAAAACTTCTCACAGCTACTGCAGTCCATTTGAACTCTTTTCTATCCCCTCTTATTGTATTAGTTAGGGGTGCACATATGCCACTGAAATTCTTAATAAACTTCCTGTAAAAACTAACCAAACCATGAAATGATCTTACCTCAGTAGAAAACCTTGGAATAGGCCATTCCAAGATGGCTTTTACCTTCTTCAAATCCATTTTGAGACCTTCAGGTGATATAACAAACCCTAAATAGACTAACTCCCTTTTTGCAAAGATACACTTCTTCAAATTAATTAACAGTTTCTCTTCCCTTAGCCTTTCAAGGACACTACATGTATGCAATAAATGTTCTTCCAAAGTCTTGCTAAAAATTAAAATATCATCCAAATAGACAATAACAAATTTTGACAAAAACTTCTTAAATACCTCATTCATGAGCTGCATGAAGGTGTTTGGGGCATTCGTCAATCCAAAGGGCATGACTAACCACTCATAAAGACCCTCCTTGGTCTTGAAGGCTATTTTCCACTCATCTCCTTCTCGAATCCATATCTGGTGATAACCACTCTTGAGATCTATCTTTGTGAATTACTGAGCTCCACTCAAGCAGTCCATAATATCATCCATCCTTGGCAAAGGAAACTGGTACTTGATGGTGATACTATTTATAGCTCGAGAATCTATACACATCCTCCACTCTCCATCCTTCTTTGGTGCGAGTACTACAAGTACTGCACATGGACTCAGGCTCTCTCGAATCAAGCCATTCCTCAACAGCTCCTGAACCTATCTATTTAGCTCCTTTGTTTTAGTAGGAGTCATCTTGTGAGCAGCCTTGTTAGGAAAACTAGCTCCTGGAATCAGATCTATCTGATGAATGATTTTCCTTACTGGTGGCAATCCATCTAGAACTTTATCAGAGATAATATCTCCAAACTCCCCTAGTAAATCTGAAATGTCAAGTGGCATTTCACTACTACCTTCTTTATCTTTCCTAGGAATCAAAGCATAGCACATATGCTGATGTTTCATGCCATCTAAAAACTTCCTTTTATCAACAAGACAAATCCTAGCATTGCTACATACCTTTTCTCCTTCATTTTTCATGGGCTTCAATTTGTGGCAAACTCCGTCCTTTGTCAGAGAGTATGTGTTTGCATGTCCATCATGTACTGCATGTCTATCAAACTGCCATGGTCTACCCAACAATAGATGGCAAACATCCATCGAAATAACATCACAAAGAACTTCATCATGGTAACTCCCAATTTTGAATTTTACTAAACATTGTTCACTTACCAGGACCTTATGATCATCTTTTACCCAAGAAATCTGATAGGGCTGGGGATGTTTCTCCCTCTTGAGCTTCAGCTTAGAGACCATCTCTTCTAATACCAAGTTATCAGTGCTACCACCATCAATGATCACGTCACAATATTTATCCTCACACTTACATCTGGTATGGAACAAACTCCTCCATTGTCCTAGTTCAATCTCACCACTTAGTAGGACTCTTTCATTCACCAAGGTCTCTCCTCTTTTTGCATCCTCTGAATGTGATGATTGTGTTTGCTCATCCACATGAGCAACCCTAGCTTGGCCCTCAACTCTCTTATTTGTCCTTCATTGTCATTGAGGGCATTCAAAGGCATGATGACCTTCTTCATTGCAATGGAAATAGGTACCACAGAAGCCTCCTCTTCCTTGTCCATGTCCTCTACCTCTTCCTCTCTGATTTCCAAAGTCTTGATCATGGGAGCGGTTGAAACCCTCATTCCTCTGGTTCCTACTGGTACCCACATCCTCATTTTTCTTTTGGGTTTCATTGTGGCCTCCAGATGATCTATAGCTTCCCCTTCCTCCTTGACCGTGCCCTCTTTGTCTTCCTTCAAACCTTTTATTTAGCTTCTCTTCAACTCGTAGGGCAAACTGGTACGCCTCTTCAACACTAGTCATTCTTACCAGAATTAATTCCTCTTGGATGCTAGGTCGCAACCCACTGATATAAAGAGCAACCTTCTCCTTATTTGCTTCTACATGTCTCACTGCAATCAAGAGTCAGTAAAATTCCTCTATATATTCTTGGACTGATCTTCCTGCTTGCTTTAACCCATCCATCTTCTTAACCAAATCAAGCTCATAATCCACAGGAATGAACTGCTTCTTCAATTTGTCCACCATGCGATCCCATCTTGTGATCTTCTCCTTTCCTCTTCTATTTCTTTCCAATTGAACCTCTTGCCACCAGATTTTGGCATGGCCTTTCAGTTTGGCCTTTGCAAACTTAACCCTATCTGGGTCCCTGATATCCTCATACTCAAAGTATTCTTCTAGTTCATTGATCCAATCGATCAACTCGTCTGGTTTCAGATTTTTTGAAAATACACCCACTTCAATTGTGGGTCTTTTCCCAAACTTAGTAATGGCTCTAAAAAGCCTTTCCTTTGCATGATTCAAAAATTCCCCATCAAATTCCTCTTCTAGTCCCATTAGTTCTTCTTCATTTTCATCCTCACTATTGTCACCTGCAGCAACATTTGCTCCTCTACGAAGCTCCTCTTGCAATGCCTGCACCTGCCTTTGGAGGGCTCTAACCTTCTCAAGATTAATAGCTCTGGCCCTTCCACCACACTCTCTTCATGGAGGCATCTTCTTAACTCAAACCCACAACCACACAGTCCTAGTGCAAACTACCTCAAAGTTGGCATTCTGTCTACACACTCAGGAAAATAAGCTCTAATACCACTTGATGGGGACACAACCCAAGAACAGAATGGACACAATAGAAAAGGGAAATTGTATTAACTGAAAAAATAAGCTAGTAAAATAGTACAGAGAAAATAAACTTCAAAACATGCCCTAAGGGCTTACAATAGCATAAATCTGGAGATAATTTCTCCTTTCGATACCTCCTCTCAAACTCTACTCTGAACTAACTTTTACAATGCCAGAAATCTCCTTAAATAGACCTCAGAGGGTTAAGGACTAGGAGTAAATTCTAGAAAGTGCTAGTAGGCATCCATCGACCAAATAGAAGGTTCCAAAAGTTGCGGTAGAAGTCGGCACAAATCTAGAAGAATCCAAAAATCATAACCGAACTTTTGGGAGGCATAACTTTTCAACCATAGCTTCGATTAACGAATCGTTTACATTTCTGGAAAGCTCTCAAAGTGCTCTATAGCCCTATGGAAAAGCTTTTCTTGTCTCTAATTTTTTTGGCCCTTTTTAAGGTCATTTAATGCCCCTAACCTAACTTTGAAGCATTCTTAAGAGGTCTCCAAAACTAAAAAAACTGCAATAACTTTCAAACTGTGGGGCCTTTTGACCTCATTCTATTTCTGGAATGCTCTAAATCACAATTACATTCATTTGGCCAATTCACACTTTCTAGGTCACCAAAATGATGGCCAAATTGCATGCTCCTATTTTTTTGAGATTTTTTAGCACACTGATAGTTGAACTGTGAGAGTTGAAACCTTTATTTGACCCAAAAGGATATCCAAAAATGTAAAGACATGAAATAGAAACTAAGTCTAAGTACATTTTTTTGTGTGACACAAGATTGCCCTTACACCTCTGGATGCTCCTGCATCAATCTATGTATACATTGCATACATACATAGATACATCTATGCATGCATGCATGTATACATAGATATATCTATGAATGTATGCAATGTATACATAGATATATGTATGTATGGATTCATGCATACATACATAGATATATATGTATGCATCTATATACATACATACATGTATGGATGTATGCATCCATGCATGCATGTATGCATCCATACATATATATGTATGCATGCATATACATACATACATACATACATGTATACATGTATGTATGAATGTATACATAGATGCATGCATACATTAAAGATATATACATGTATATATGTATTTATGTATGTATGCATCCATACATACATATATCTAAGTATATATTGCATACATACATATATATATCTATGTATACATGCATGAATGCATAGATATATCTCTGTATGTATGCAATGTATACATAGATATAAGTATATATCTATGTATGCAATATGTATGTATATATGTATGTATACATGTATGAATGCATCCATCCATACATACATGTATCTATGTATACAAACATATTGCATATGCATGCATGCAAGCATGCATCTATGTATACATACATGTGTAAATGTATGTATACATGTATGCATGCATGTATGGATGGATGCATCCGTTCATACATGTATTTATGTATATATAGATGCATGCAAACATATATATGTATATACATATATGTATATGTATGCACGCATATACATACATATATGTATGTATGCACGCATATGCATACATATATGTATATGTATATATATATATATGTATATGTATGTATGCATGACTATGTACATGTATATTTATGCATATGTATATGTATATGTATGTATAAATGCATCATATATATGTATATGTATGTATGCATGCATGCATCCATACATGCATGCATACATACATACACATACATACATACATGTGTGTATGTATATTGCATACATATATGTATGTATGCATGCATCATACGTACGTATATGTATGTATGCAAGCATGCATGCATACATACATGCATGAATACATACACACACATACATGTATGTATGTATTGCTACACATACATGCATGCATGCATGTATCATACATACATTTATGTATGTATGGATGTGTATGTATGTATAGATACATACATCTATGTATGCATGTATGTATGTATGTATTGACACACACACACATGCATGTATATATGGATGGATGCATACATCCATCCATGCATCTATGTATACATGCATACATACATGTATACATGTATGTATGTATGTATGTATATATATGCATTCATATATATATGTATGGATGCATACATACATGCATGCATCTATGCATGCATGCATGCATATATCCATACATGTATATATGTATGTATGCATGCCTGTATCCATACATACGTATATCTATGTTTACATTGCATACATAAATAGATATATCTATGTATACATTGAATACATACATAAATATGAATGCATGCATACATACATATATATATCTATGTATACATTGCATATGCATAGATATGCATGCATATATACATACATATATATCTATCTATGGATACATGCATGCATGCATAGATATATCTATGTATGTATGAAATGTATACATAGATATATGTATATATGGATGCATGACTACATAGATGTATGGATGCATGCATGCATTAATCCATCCATACATACATGTATCTATCCATGCATACGTACATGCATGCATGTATGTATGCATGGATGCATAGATACATACATACATGTATACATGTATATATCTTGTATGTATGAATATGCATGCATGCATGCATACATGCATACATACATAGATGCATGCATGTATGTATGCCTCCATACATACATTTATCTATATATGACATAGATGCATGCATGGATGCATAAATACATGCACACATCTATGTATGACATAGATACATGTATAGATGCATACATTATTCATCCATGCATGCATATGCATGGATGCTTAAATAACTACATGCATCTATGTATATATGCATGTATGCATGGATGTAGACGGATGCATGCATGGATGTAGATGCATGCATCTATGCATGCATGGATAGATGCATGGATGTATGTATGCATGCTTACATACAAGATATATATATGTATACATGTATGTATGTATGCATGCATGGATGTATGCATCCATGCATACATAGGTGCATGCATGGATATATGTAAATACATGGATGCATACATACATGCATTAATCTATGTATGTATGCATGCATGCATGCATGGATAGATGCATGCATAAATGCAAATGCATACATACAAGATATATACAGGTATACATGTATGTATGGATGGATGCATGCATACATGTATACGTACACAGATACATGTATGTATGGATGCATGCATATGCATGGAGTCGAACATACATATGCATACATACAAGATATAAACATGTATACATGTATGTATGTATCCATGCATCCATGCATACATGCATGCATGTATGCATGCTTGGATAGATACATGAATAAATGGATGCATGCATATTCATGGATTTATACGCATATGCATGCATCTATGTATGTATGCATGTATGCATAGATGCATGCATGCATGGATAGATGCATGCATGTATGCATGCATGGATACATACATATGCATACATATAAGATATATACATGTATACATGTATGTATGTATGCATGTATGTATGTATATACCCATGCATGTATGCATGGATGGATACCCATGCATGTATGCAAGCATGGATAGATGCATGCATAGATGCATATGCATACATACAAGATATATACATGTGATGGGAACACGGCCCAAGCACAAAATGGACACAACAGAAAAGGGAAAATTATATTAACTAAAAAAATAAGCTAGTACAAATAGTACAGAGAAAATAAACTTCAAAACATGTCTTAAGGGATTACAATAGCATAAATCTGGAGATAATTTCTCCTTTCAGTACCTCCTATCAAACTCCACTCCAAACTGCCTTTTACAATGTCAAAAATCTCTTTAAATAGACCCCGGAAGATTAAGGACTAGGAATACATTCTAGAAAGTGCTAGTAGGCATCCACTGACCAAATAGAAGGCTCTAGAAGCTGCATTAGAAATTGACACAAATCTATAAAAATTCAGAAACGATAATCGAACTTTCGGAAAGCATAACTTTTGAACCGTAGCTCCGATTGACATATGTATTTTTGCATATGCAATGTATACATAGATATATTTATGTATGGATGCATGCATATATCTATGCATGTATACATAGATATATGTATGTATGGATGCATGCATGCATACATCTATGCATGCATGTATGTATGAATGTATACATAGATATATGTATGTATGGATGCATGCATATATCTATGTATACATTGCATACATACATAGATATATCTATGCATGCATGTATGTATAAATGTATACATAGATATATGTATGTATGGATCCATGCATGCATACATACATATATATGTATGCATCTATATACATACATACATGTATGGATGTATGCATCCATGCATACATGCATACATGCATGTATTCATCCATACATATATATGTATGCATGCATATATATACATACATACATACATGTATACATGTATGTATGCATGTATAGATAGATGCATGCATGGATGCATGCATACATGCATATGCATACATACAAGATATATACATGTATACATGTATTTATGTATGTATGCATCCATACATACATATATCTATGTATATATTGCATACATACATAGATATGCATGCATGCATGCATACATACATATATATATCTATGTATACACGGATGCATGCATAGATATATCTATGTATGTATGCAATGTATACATTGATATATGTATATATCCATGTATGCAATATGTATGTATATATGTATGTATACATGTATGAATGCATCCATCCATACATACATGTATCTATGTACACATACATATTGCATATGCATGCATGCATCTATGTATACATACATGTATAAATGAATGTATACATGTATGCATGCATGTTTGCATACATCCATAGATGCATGCATGTATGGATGGATGCATCCATTCATACATGTATCTATGTATGTATATATGCATGTGTGTATATATATGAATGTATGTATGTATGTATGCATGCATATGCATACATTTATGTATATGTATATAAATATATGTATATGTATGTATGCATGGATATGTATATGTATGTATGCATGCATATGTAGATGTATATGTATGTATAAATGCATCATATATACGTATATGTATGTATGCATGCATGCATACATACATACCCATACATACATACATACATGTGTGTATGTATATTGCATACATATATGTATGTATGCATGCATCATACATACGTATATGTATGCATGCAAGCATGCATACATACATGCATGCATACATACATACACATACATACATACATACATGTATGTATGTATTGATAGACACACATGCATGCATGCATGCATCATACATACGTTTATGTATGTATGGATGTGTATGTATGTATAGATACATACATCTATGTATGCATGTATGTAGGTATGTATTGACACGCACACATGGATGTATACATACATATTGCATACATAGATATATACATATATCTATGTATAAATTGCATACATACATAGATATATCTATGCATGCATGCATGTATACATAGATATATATATATGTATGCATGCATGCATATCTATGTATGTATGCTATATATACATAGATATATGTATGTATGGATGCATACATACATACATACATGTATACATGTATATATCTTATATGTATGCATATGCATGTTTGCATGCATACATACTTGCATGCATCTATGCATGCATGGATGCATACATCCATCCATGCATCTATGTATACATGCATACATACATGTATACATGTATGTATGTATGTATGTATATGCATGCATACATATATATTTATGGATGCATACATACATGCATGCATCTATGCATGCAAGCATGCATATATCCATCCATGTAGATATGTATATAGATGCATACATATATATGTATGTATGCATGCCTGCATCCATACATACATATATCTATGTTTACATTGCATACATAAATAGATATATCTATGTATACATTGTATGCATACATAGATATGCATGCATGCATGCATCCATTCATATATGTATCTATGTATACATACATGTATGCATGCATCCATCTATACATACATGTATTTATCCATGCATGCATGTATGTATTCATGGATGCATACATTAATACATACATGTATACATGTATAGATCTTGTATGTATGCATATGCATGTATGCATGGATGCATGCATCCATGCATGCATACATAGATGCATGCATGGATGCATCCATGCATGCATACATGCATGCATCTATGCATACATGCATACATACGTAAATGCATGCATGTATGTCTGCATCCATGCATATGCATGCATCCATACATACATGTATCTATTTATGACATAGATACATGCATGGATGCATAAATACATGCATGCACCTATGTATGACATAGATACATGCATAGATGCATACATTATACATCCATGCATGCATATGCATGGATTTAGATGCATGCATGCATCCATGCATACATGCATCCATGCATACATCTATGCATGCATGGATAGATGCATGGATGTATGTATGCATGCATACATGCATATGCATACATACAAGATATATAGATGTATAGATGTATGTATGTATGCATGCATGGATGTATGCAAATACTTGCATGCATATATGTATGTATGCATGCATGCATGGATAGATGTGTGCATACATGCATATGCATAGATACAAGATATATACATGTATACATGTATGTATGTATGCATGCATCCATTTATAGATACATGCATGCATTTATGCATGCTTGGATAGATACATGTATGTATGGATGCATGCATATGCATGGAGTCATACATACATATGCATACATACAAGATATATACATGTATACATGTATGTATGTATGCCATCATCCATGCATACATACATGCATGCATGTATTTATGCTTGGATAGATACATGTATGTATGTATGCATGTATGCATACATGCATACATGCATATCCATACATACAAGATATATACATGGACAGATGTATATATGTGTGCATGCATCGATGCATGCATGGATAGATGCATGGATACATGCATATGCATACATACAAGATATAAACATGTATACATGTCTGTATGTTTGCATGCATCCGTGCATACATGCATGCATGCATGGATAGATACATGTATGTATGGATGGATGCATCCATACATGTATACATAAATACATATATTTAGTCATGCATCCATACGTACATATATCTATGTATACATTGCATACATACATAGATATA
This sequence comes from Cupressus sempervirens, assembly GCA_028749045.1. Taxonomy (NCBI): domain Eukaryota; kingdom Viridiplantae; phylum Streptophyta; class Pinopsida; order Cupressales; family Cupressaceae; genus Cupressus; species Cupressus sempervirens. Next base: position 603,916,212 of record CM053791.1, on the reverse strand, counting down.
TCTATGCATGCATGCATGTATACACAGATATATATATATATATGTGTGTATGCATGCATATCTATGCACATGCAATTGATGCATATGTATGTATGCATGTATGCATAGATGCATGCATGGATGTATGCATCCATGGATGCATAGATGCATGCATGGATGTATGCATCCATGGATGCATAGATGCATGCATGCATACATGCATATGCATACATACAAGATATATACATGTATACATGTATGTATGTATGTATGCATTCATAGATACATATATCTATGTATATATTGCATTCATCCATAGATATGCACGCATGCATACATACATATATATATATCTATGTATATATGCATGCATGTATAGATATATCTATGTATGTATGCAATGTATACATAGATATATGTATATATCTATGTATGTATGCAATGTATACATAGATATATGTATATATCTATGTATGCAATATGTATGTATACATGTATGAATGCATCCATCCATGCATACATGTATCCATGTATACATACATATTGCATATGCATGCATGCATGCATGCATCTATGTATACATACATGTATCTATGTATGTATACATGTATGCATGCATGCATGCATACATCTATACATACATATATTTAGGTGTGTATGCATGTATACATAGATGCATGGACGAATGTATGCATCCATGCATGCATGTATGGATGGATGCATCTGTACATCCATGTATCCATGTATGTATACATGCATGCATACATATATATGTATATACGTATATGTATATGTATGCATGCATGTATACATACATGCATGCATACATACATACACATATACACATACATGTACATATGTATGTATATATATGTAAGCATACATATATATACATACATACATACATAAATGTATGTATGTATGTATTGATACACAAACATGCATGCATGTATGCATCATACATATGTATATGTATGTATGCATACATGTATGTATGGATGTGTATATATGTATACATACATACACACATGTATGCATGTATGTATGTATGTAATGACACACACACATGCATCCATGCATGCATGCATCATACATACGTATATCTATGTATGCATACATGTATGTATGCATCCATGCATACATACATACATAGCATACATGCATAGATATATCTATGCATGCATACATAGATGCATAGATACATGTATTCATCTATGTATACATGCATGCATCCATAGATAAATGATGTAGGAGCATCCAGAGGTATAACGACAATCCTATGTCACCAAAAAAAAAAAAGTACTTAGACTTAGTTTCTGTTTCATGTGTTTTCATTTTTGGATACCCATTTGGGTCAAATAAAGGATCCAACTCTCACAGTTCTAATATTAGTTTTCTAGGATAGAGTATTTGGACACCTTGGGATATGTGTAAATCTTCCAAAAAATAGGAGTATGTAATAGGGCCATCATTTTGGTTAAACTAGAAGGTGTAAATTGGCCAAATGAATGTAATTTTAATTTAGAGCATTTCAAAAAAAGAATCAGGTCAAAAAGTCCTACGGTTTGAGAGTTATTGTAGTTTTTCAAGTTTTAGAGACCTCCTAAGAATGCTTCAAAGTCAAGTTAGGGGCATTAAATGACCTCAAAAAGCATTGAAAAATGGGGGAAAAGTGAAGCTGGTCCATAGAGCTATAGAGCGCTTTGAGAGCTTTCTAGAAATGTAAACGGTTCGTCAATCAGAGCTACGGTTCAAAAGTTATGCCTCCCGAAAGTTCGATTACCATTTTTGGATTCTTCTAGATTTGTGTCGACTTCTAAAGCAGCTCTTGGAGCCTTCTATTTGGTCGGTGGATTCCTACTAGCACTTTCTAGAATGTATTCCTAGTCCTTAACTCTTCGGGTCTATTTAAGAAGATTTCTAGCATTGTAAAAGGCAGTTCAGAGTGGAGTTTGAGAGGAGGTACTGAAAGGAGAAATTATCTCTAGATTTATGTTATTGTAAGCCCTTAAGGCATGTTTTGAAGTTTATTTTCTCTATACTATATATACTAGCTTATTTTCTTAGTTAATAAAATTTCCTCTTTTCTGTTGTGTCAATTATGTGCTTGGCTCATGTCCCCATCAAGTGGTATCAAAGGTGTTTTTCCTGAGTGTGTAGATAGAGCGCTAACTGTGAGGTAGTTTGCACCAGGACTGTGTGGTTGTGGGTTTAAGTTAGAAGATGCCTCCATGAAGAGAGCATGGCGGAAGGGCCAGAGCTATTAATCCAAAGGAGGTTAGAGCCCTCCAAAGGTAGGTACAGGCATTGCAAGAGGAGCTCCGTAGAGGAGCCAATGTTGCCGCAGGTGATGACAGTGAGGATGACAATGAAGAAGAAGAAATGAGACCAGAAGGGGAATTTGACGGGGAAGTTCTGAATGAGGTAGAGGAAAGGCTTTTTAGGGCCATTACTAAGTTTGGGAAAAGACCTACAATTGAAGTGGGTATATTTTCAGGAAAACTAAAACCAGCTAAGTTGAACGATTGGATCAATGAACTGGAAGAATACTTTGAGTATGAGGATATCAGGGACCTAGATAGGGTTAAGTTTGCAAAGGAAAAACTGAAAGGCCATGCCAAAATTTTCTGGCAAGAGGTTCAATTGGAAAGAAACAAAAGAGGAAAGGAGAAGATCATAAGGTGGGATCGCATAGTGGACAAATTGAAGAAGCAGTTCATTCCTGTGGACTACGAGCATGATTTGTTCAAGAAGATGCATGGGTTAAAGCAAGCAGGAAGATTAGTCCAAGAATATATAGAGGAGTTTTATCGACTTTTCATTAGAGCAGGGCATGCAGAAGCAAATAAAGAGAAGGTTGCTCGTTATATCAGTGGATTATGACCTAGCATCCAGGAGGAATTAAGTCTGGTAAGAATGACCAGCGTTGAAGAGGCATACCAATTTTCCTTATGAGTTGAAGAGAAGCTGAATAAAAGGTTTGAAGGAAGACAAATAGGGTGTGGTCAAGGAGGAAGCAGTAGTGGTAGGTCATTTGGAGGCCGAAATGAAACCCAAAAGAAAAATGAAGATGTGGGTACCAGCAGAAACCAGAAGAATGAGGGTTTTAACCACTCCCGTGATCAAGACTTTGGAAATTAGAGAGGAAGAGGTAGAAGACATGGACAAGGAAGAGGAGGCTTCTATGGTACCTATTTCTGTTGTAATGAAGGTCATCATGCCTTTGAATGCCCTCAATGATAAGGAAGGATAGATAGGAGAGCTAAGGGCTAAGCTAGGGTTGCTCATGAGGATGAGGATGCACAATCATCACATTTAGAGGATGCAAAAAGAGGAGAGACCTTGGTGAATGAAAGGGTCCTACTAAGTGGTGAGGATGAGTCCTACTGAAATAGAGGAGCTAAATAGATAGGTTTAGGAGCTATTGAGGAAGGGCTTGATTCGAGAGAGCCTAAGTCCATGTGCTGTACCTGCAGTACTCACACCAAAGAAGGATGGAGAGTGGGGGATGTGTATAGATTCTCGAGCTATTAATAGAATAACCATCAAGTATCAGTTTCCTTTTCCAAGGATGGATGATCTTATAGATTGCTTGAGTGGAGCTCAGTAGTTCAAAAAGATAGATCTCAAGAGTGGCTATCATCAAATATGGATACGAGAAGGAGATGAGTGGAAAATAGCCTTCAAGACCAAGGAGGGTCTTTATGAGTGGTTACTCATGCCCTTTGGATTGACAAACGCCCCAAGCACCTTCATGCGGCTCATGAATGAGGTAATTAAGAAGTTCTTGGAAAAATTTGTTATTATTTATTTGGATGATATTTTAATTTTCAGCAAGATTTTGGAAGAATATTTATTGCATATTCGTAGTGTTCTTGAAAGGCTAAGGGAAAAGAAACTATTAATTAATCTAAAGAAGTGTATCTTTGCAAAAAGGGAGTTAGTCTATTTAGGGTTTGTTATATCACCTGAAGGTCTCAAAATGGATCCAGAGAAGGTTTGTTGGGCCATTCGGGATCCTTGAGAGGATAGGACCCGTTGCATACCGTTTAGCTTTGCCACCTAGCCTGTCACGCATCTACGATGTGTTTCATATTTCAGTACTTAGAGGATACATTTATGATGAGTCTCATATTATTGATTGGGATGCTTTACAAGTGGAGTCAGATGGATAGCTAGCACTGGAGCCTATCCACATTATTGCCTGACAGACCCTAGCACTTCGAGGGCGAGAGCTGGACCAGGTTAGGGTCCAATGGGATTGTTATGATGAGGTCATAGCTTCATGGGAGGATGCAGTTCAGATGCGATCTCAGTACTTGTACCTTTTTGATGAACTCCAGGAGAAAGTTCATGTCTAGTGGGGGAGGATGTGAGGCCTCGCCCCGACCCATCGTAGCATAGTGATACATTACTATTATTTTGTTATCTGCGACTCGAGATGTTGAGACATTATCTGATGCTTAGAACATATTTTATTATTTCATGTTGTGTGATGTTATTTCCAGATATATTTGATGATTGTCATTTACTGTTCATGTATGTGTATGTTGACGAAATCAGTAAATGTAGGATTGAGATTTAATTTAAGATATTTCAAATGGTTAAGAATTATGTAGGATTAAGAAACCTTATTGATGTATCTTTTAATTTATGTGAATTCTGAATACGTATACATTTATGTACATGTGATTTTACGGGACTACTGATGTGTGCAATGAGTCTGCAGATATTTAGCCGAGAAACCCTACGGAGGAACAAAACTGATCTCCATGTGCTAATTTTGGAAACCTTGTTGTTCGTAATTCACGTAATTGTATTGTGTGATGTATGTATGCATCGTCCTTGTTCAGTGAGTGTTAATGTTCATAATTATGTTCTTTCAGTGTTGCTTGACACTCGTAAAATGTTTATGTGCCTCGGTGTGCTGTTTAGGGTTAATTGTTTAACCTTTGGATTCAAGTTAGTGTCAATTTTTCTATTAGGTTCTTAATTAGGGTTAGTCATCCCTAATTCAGATTAGTGCTTAATTTGCAAGTTAGAGTTGTTAGATGGACCTATCTCATTCCTAGATTTTATTTGTCTCTAAACCTCTTTCCTTAGGCTTTTAACATGTTTTTATTCTAACCAAAGGGTATGGGTATGGGTTAGGGGTATTTTTCAACCCCTAAGCCCCTTTTTTTGACTGTTGAGGTTACTCAAAAGTCCCCTTTTTGCCTTTGTGCGAAAATTGCAAGTGGTTGTCATGAGTTGTCCTACCCCACCTCCTTTTAGGGTTTAACCATGGTGTAGGTTGAGTTAGGAGTTTCTAGAGTGGCTAGTGGGTGGGGATAGTTATTGCTCCTTTTGGGTGGTTGAGTTGGAGGCTTATTTTAGAGGCCTTCCTTGGACTAGTTTTTTTGTTACCCAATCTCTACATTAGAGAAGTTTTCTTGAAGCTTGAAAGAAGGAAGGGGATACTCTACTCAAACTGGTTAATTTCCATCACCTTTTTGTGAAGGTAGGAAACTTCCATCTCCCTTATTCAGTTTTTATGTTTTGTTTCATGTTCTTGTTACTTTGTTGTTGTTTCACTGTTGTATGGTTGTGGGTATGTTGGGAAGATTTGTAAACCATGTTATTTTGGTTGTTTTCCTTTCTTGTTTATGTTTGCAATTTTGAGTTTCCTTGCATGGGTGTTTTGGTATTACTCACCCTAGGAGAGGGCAGAAGTGACTAATTTTGGGAGAGGTCTGTTTAGTTGGACTCCAACCTGTGTAGAGTCTCTTCTCAGGATGAGAAGAGGGATAAAGGGTAGGGTGTTATGGGCCCCTACCCATCAGCCCAAACCTGGTATGAGTATGGCAAGTTTAAATGGAAGAACGGAAGTTCTTGGTTATTGGCCTCGATTGGGCATCTGAATTGGTGTTGCGTTTGACTTCTCTAGTTGGAAGAATCCACCTCTCCCTAGTCTTGATTCATTTTGAATCCTATTGTGTAAACCATGTATGATTATGCATGCATGATGTTCTTTTGGGTTCTGCTTGGTTGTCACCCGATCTGATATTGGTTTCCTCCAGGGTTCTTGAAATGAGATTCAGAAAACATTACAAACTCCTTGATTATGATCATGAAGAAAATTTGATTAAATTATTGAAATTTGGGATTGAGATCCTATTGTAAATTGTGTTTTTTAAACCTTATTGTTTATGGCAACGAAGCTGGGTTTTCTTCCTGATTCTTTCCCAGCTGAGCCTTGAATCAGGTTTACAAATAAAATTGGTGTTTTGAGCATAATTGTTGGGCATGTGATTAAATTTTGTAACACATTATTTTGGATGGATGCACATGAAAAATTAGGTTGAAATGATGATAGTTTAGTAAGCAAAAATTTCTAGTTCTTTTTATGTTCAAAATGAAAATTATGATTGAGGAAAGAAAACAATGGCTATGGTTGATCTATTGCAATTCAAGTTATTTAGGAGATCAAATTTACCATGCATTATTGTGACCACCACCTTTGTGTAGTATAAGAACATCAAGGAAGAGAAGTCCATCGCCAAAATTTGGTTGTCTCATTGTCTTGGATAGAAACATCTCTCAAGAATTTAGAATACTTGATGTTTGAGTGATAAACAAAAGTAATTTCCAAACTAAATTTGATATCATAGCAGAGATAGTATTCATAGAAATGATTATCCTTGTTGATTATTATTATCATTTTGGTTCTAGTGTATAGTAGCTGTGAATGTACATTCAAATTTAAATTTGCATGAGAATATAATGTCTATCTTTGAGAAAGTGGTTTTTAAACTTCATAATGCATAGATAGGAACAATTCAGATAGTTTCATAGCAAGCCTTATCATGGAATGTATATCCATTGTATTAAGTTTAATGTTTGAATGTTAAGTGAATCACCATTTTTAAAGACTATACTTAATTTATAAATATTTTCAAATTATCCTTGCACTATCGTATATTGAGTATCCTAGATTTCAAAAGAAGAAAATCATGTGTATAACATAAAATGAATAATAGCAAAGAATAACTTGCTGTAGGTGTCCATTTATCTCTTTGGTTTTTGTATGAGGAGAAAATTTAATTTCCCTCATTGCAACAGAGAATCTTTTAAAAGATTCCTTTTATATTTTGATTTAAGAATATAAAATACATTCTAATTTAAATAACATTTTAAATTGTTATGAGTAATTTTTTATTATACTAAATATCCTATTCCTATCCATCCTTGCTATCTGTAAAAATTTTTGCAATCAATGTGTGATGGACGTCAGTTTTGGAGGGAGAGATTTTAATATTTTAATTTGAGTAGGTCATCACATGGGATGACGTCACCCCATGTCCCATCCTCCTGCACATGATAATAGCCTCAGTTTTCTTTGGTTGAAATGAGCCTTTATTGAGTTGCTATCGCAACTCGTGCCTTACCCTTTTTGGCCGCAAGGTTTTGTTAGAGAGGGGGTGGCTCTGCAGTTTGTGGCCTCGGGCAGAGCACTGTCCCAAGGATAGCACTCCTTGGGAAGCGCTTTCCCAAGGGCTAGTGAGGCTAGGGTGTAGGTTAGTGTAGGGGGTTAGGGATTTAGGATAGTATAAGTTAGATTTATTAAAAAAAAATTTTATGAGTTAATTGCTTTAGTTTCATGATTGTTAGAATTAGTTTAGATTAGTTAGTTTAGTTAAATTGTTTTTGTGGTTTAGTTATGTTTGTTTACATTTCAATATTTATATATATATATTTTTAAGTAGTATTAATTTATTAGTATATTTGAGTAATAGTCATTAAAGTTAGATTAATATGTAATTAAGTTTAGAATTATGATTGGTTGGTTATATTAAAGTTAATTCGTTTTATTTTTAGATTAATTTAGTTTTTTTTATATTAATGTTAAATTATTTAGTTTTGTAATATTTTTTTTAGTATTGTTTTAGATATATGTAAAACTGAATATGGTATTTAATTTAAGTTAAATTTTGGTTAGATTTAAGTTAAATCTTAGATTTTAGAGATGTTTGTAGTAAATTGAATCTTGTTAATTTGGTTTTTAATAAATTGATTTATTAAATTAACTCTGTAAAAGATAGTTAGTATTAGATGTAAATATTAATGGGTTTAATTAAGATGGTTAGTCCCATGAATCATATTAGACTAATTAGATGTAAATTAACTTTGTAAAAGATAGTTAGTATTAGATGTAAATATTAATGGGTTTAATTAAGATGGTTAGTCCCATGAATCATATTAGACTTATTAATTATCTGTTTAAATTAATGATCGATATCAATCTTATCACAAAAGTTTTAATAACTTAACAATGCAATCATCTTCATGTTATAACCTTAGGATACAATGTAGGGAACCTATACTAAAACCTCTATCTCAGTCATATCAAATGTAGAGCATGTTTAAATATTAATTATTAATCAAGTTTCAAAAAAAAAAAAATCTGTGTGTTTTTGCCCTCTTAGTTTGGGCATGACATTTTGGTATCAGAGCCCGTGTTTCCACACTAGGAACCTTAAACCATTGTGCTTTCTTAACATAACTCAAACATTTAATTGTGTAGATGCCACCTGTTACTCGTAACTGACGAGGCAAAGGTCGTAGGACTAGGGGTGGTAGAGCAAAACAGGAGGATGGACCTCCACCTCCACCTCCACCACCATCGAACCCGAATAAGGACATTATTGATGCACTCCAGACTTTGATCCGTGTAGTTCAACAGAGAGTGGTACCCATAGTTCAGCCAGTCCCACAAATTCCAGTAGTGAAAGAAGAGGGACCCGGAGGAGGCAGGCCCAGAGTTAGAGAGAGGACTAGGAGTCCCCCACCGAGATAGTTAGAGGGTCAGGGTGAACACGAGGAAGATTCCATACACCAGAGAGGACCCCCTTTTGACAGAACTCCTAGACATGTAGGAGATGACATCAGGGAATTGATTCGACTTGGACCACCATTGTTTACCGGTACCACTGAGGGTTCAGTAGTAGAGGCATGGTTACAGAGCTTACAGTAGTGCTTTGGGTTACACCCTTATGGGAGTAATCTAAAAGCACGCCTAGCAGTTCATCAGTTGAGAGGGGATGCCTCCAATTGGTGGCATCAGGAGGAGATCATTGGTGGAGTGAGGATGGACACCCTCACATAGGAATCTTTCCTGGAAAGATTCTGAGAGAGATACTTGTCAGAGCATTTTTGACAGAAATAGATAGAGGAGCTCCATTCTCTTTATCAGAGAGGCCTTATAGTGGCTCAGTACGAGAGTAGGTTTCTTGAGCTCCTTCCTTATGTGGAATATATGAAGGACAAGAAACTATGGGTGCATCGCTTTATCATGGGTCTGAATTTCTCTCTTCAGGGCCCAGTTAGGATGGCCTTCCCTACCACCTTCAGATAGGTAGTGGAGATAGCACTAGTTGCTAAGGATACTCGAGGTAGGCAGGAGTCACAAGATCAGTCTCAAAACCAAAACTCCTCCTAGCAGAAACCCCCTTGAAAAGGGAATCAGAATTATACAACAGGGTCCTCTAGGGGCCAGCAGTCTTAGCAGCCAAAACTCCAGTAGCAGCAGAAACCTTCTCAGGGTTATCAGGGTTCTAAGCCCAAGTAGTGGCAATCACAGGGTCCTAGGCAGGATCAGAAAGTATAGGCCCCTCAGTCACAGTCAGTAAAGACTCAACAGTCTTCTAGGGGAGGATTCAGCGGATCTAGCAGGTCAGGAGGCCCACAGTAGTCTGGGCCACAGGGTGCACGATCTTATACTCATGGACCATGCTACACTTGTGGTGGCATGGGTCATATAGCTAGGGAGTGTCTGCAGGGACAGGCATCCAGTGGTCAGAGTAGGGCCTTTTCAAAGCCGACAGTTGGTGACATGGGTAGACCCCATAGAGTTTTTGCAGCGGTTGACAACTGCCAAGCTGAGCATCAGGCCATAGTTATCGAGGCTACAGGTATTATACAGGGCCGTATGGTTGCAGTTTTATTTGATTCTGGGGCTATTGACTCTTTTATATCTCCATTTGTGGTGGAGCGTTGCGGGCTAGTGGCAGTTAGACAGGATGTTAGTTGGGAGGTAGAGTTAGCCTTGGGAGCTAGAGTGTTAATTAGTTCCATGGTGCGGAGTTGTCAGATGCAGATTAGAGACATGTCCACTAGGATTGATCTACGCATTACCCCACTGGGTTCTTATGATGTTGTTCTTGGCATGGATTGGCTTTATTCCCACAGCGCCAAGATGGATTGTCGACAGAAGAGGGTGGAATGTGTGAGTGATGATGGTACCTCTAGGGAGATCTTCGGAGTGAAGAGGCCAGTGTCCCTTCGTATGATTTCTGCTATGCAGCTTAGACGGTGCATGCAAAAGGGTTCTCAGTTGTTTTCTATCACTATTAGTGACCGAGAGGAGGATTCAGAAAGGGAGCCATCCCTTGATGATTTTCCAATCCTTCAAGAGTTTTTAGATGTATTTCCTTTAGAGCTTCCTGGTATGCCTCTACCTCGAGCAGTGGATTTTCATATAGACTTAGTGCTAGGAGCTGAGCCAATTTTGAGAGCACCATACAAGATGACTACTCATGAGCTTAGTGAGCTAAAGGCTTAGTTGGAGGAACTCTTAGAGAAGGGGCATATTCGACCTAGTGTGTCACCTTGGGGTGCATCGGTGATCTTCATCAAGAAGAAGGATGGATCACTTAGGTTGTGTATCGATTATCGGCAGTTGAACAAGGTGACCATCAAGAACTGATATCCTCTTCCTAGAATCGATGACTTCTTTGATCAATTGCAAGGTGCCTGAGTATTTTCAAAGATTGACCTAAAATCGAGCTACCATCAGTTGAGGATTGTGGATAGTGATATCCCCAAAATAGCTTTTCGTACTAGGTATGGCCACTACGAGTTCACCGTGGTACCTTTTGGCCTTATGAATGCTCTAGCTATATTCATGAGCCTCATGAATGGAGTATTTCATACCTTTTTGGATAAGTTTTTGGTTGTGTTTCTTGATGACATTCTGATTTATTCTCATGATGAGAGAGAGCATGAAGAGCACCTGAAATAGGTTTTGCAGAGGCTGAGAGAGAATCAATTATTTGGCAGCTTGTCGAAGTGTGCATTCTTCAGACCTAAGATAGATTATTTGGGTCATGTCATATTGGGTGATGGTGTCTCAGTAGACCCATCAAAGATCAGGGCTATCATGGATTGGCCAGCACCCACCAGTGTTACCGAAGTGAGGAACTTTATGGGGCTAGTAGGTTATTACTGATGCTTCATTTCAGGATTCTCTAGATCGGCACACCCCATCACTTCTCTTCAGAGAAAGGGGAAGAAGTACGAGTGGACAGAGAAGTGTGGTAGAGCTTTTGAAGAGCTCAAGAGAGCCCTCACGAGTGCACCAATTCTTGCAGTACCAGATCCTGTTCTAGATTTTGTGGTGTTCACCGATGCATCTTTAGATGGTTTAGGAGCAGTCCTTATGCAGGAAGAGTGACCTATTTCCTTTGAGTCTAGGAAGTTGAAGATGCACAAACTCAATTATCCTACTCATGACCTAGAACTAGCAGCAGTGGTTCATGCCTTGGTGAGATGGTGACATTTCCTTCTGGGTCATAGATTCGAGCTTCATTCCGATCACCAGAGCTTGCAGTACATATTTTCTTAGCCGAACCTTAATGCTAGGCAAAGAAGGTGGATGGAGTTCCTATGTGAGTATGATTTTGATGTACATTACATCAAGGGAAAGGAGAATGTGGTTGCAGATGCCTTAAGCAGAAGGCGCCATAAACTTTCATCTGTGACTACTCACACTGACTTGAGAGAGCGGATCTTATAGCACTTACCAGCTGATGAACTTTATGTAGAAGTAAGTTAGTTAGTACATTCTCAAAGACCTTTGGAAGGGAAGTTTGCATAGTATTCTTTGGATTTCGATGGAATTTTGTGGCATAGGGGACGTATGTATGTACCTTCCATTGGGGGTTTGCGCGAGCTCATTGTACTTGAGGCTCACAGAGCACCTTATGTAGCGCACCCCAGTGTTAAGAAATTACATACAGATTTGAAGCAGTTGTATCATTGGCCAAGCATGAGAGTGCAGATTTTTAGCATAGTTGCAAGATGCCTCGAGTGCCAACGGGTGAAGGCAAAACACCGTCATTCTTGCGAGCTTCTCCAGCCGCATGAGATTGCACTGTGGAAATGGGACACTATATCGATGGATTTTATTGTTGGTCTTCCTATGTCGTCTCGTCGCCATGATGCTATTCTGGTGATAGTTGACACCTTGACCAAGGTTGCCCATTTCTCACCCGTGTGTACTACATTTACAGCACAAGACATAGTTCAGGTGTTCTTGCAGGACATTGTTAGACTTCATGGTGTTCCCCATAAGATCATCTCTGATAGAGACTCTTTGTTCACTTCTTCATTTTGGAGAGAGTTGTAGTCTGCTTTGGGCACTAGGCTCAATTTTAGTACAGCATACCATCCTCAGACCGATGGCCAAATCGAGCGAGTGAATCAGGTTCTGGAGGACATGCTGCATATGTACGTGATGGACCATCAGGTCAAATGGGAGGAATGCCTTCATCTTGTCGAGTTTTCCTATAACAATGGGCATCATTCTTCCATAGGTATGCCGCTGTATGAGGCTTTGTACGAGAGAATGTGCAGGACACCCTTGAGTTGGGATAGGATCGAGGATCGAGTATCTATTGGTCCCCAGTTAGTAAAGGAGATGGAGCAGCAAGTGACCCTGATTAGACAGCGCCTGAAAGAGGCACAGGATAGGCAGAAGAAGTATGCAGATGCGAAGAGGACAGATTGAGAGTATCAGGTTGGAGATAGAGTGTTCTTGAGGGTACGACCACACAAGAGTCCGATTCGATTCAAAAAGGGCTCTAAGTTAGCACCCGATTTGTTGGGCCATTCGAGATCCTTGAGAGGATAGGACTCGTTGCATACCGTTTAGCTTTGCCACCTAGCCTATCATGCATCCACGATGTGTTTCATATTTCAGTACTTAGAGGATACATTTATGATGAGTCTCATATTATTGATTGGGATGCTTTACAGGTGGAGTCAGACTGATAGTTAGCACTGGAGCCTATCCACATTATTGCCCGACGGACCCTAGCACTTCGAGGGCGAGAGCTGGACCAGGTTAGGGTCCAATGGGATTGTTATGATGAGGTCACAGCTTCATGGGAGGATGCAGCGTAGATGCGATCTCAGTACCCATACATTTTTTATGAACTCCAGGAGGAAGTTCATGCCTAGTGGGGGAGGATGTGAGGCCTCACCCCGACCCATCGTAGCATAGTGATACATTACTCTTATTTTGTTATCCGCGACTCGAGATGTTGAGCCATTATCTGATGCTTAGAACATATTTTATTATTTCATGTTGTGTGATGTTATTTCCAGATATATTTGATGATTGTAATTTAATGTTCATGTATATGTATGTTGACAAAATCAGTAAATGTAGGATTGAGATTTGATTTAAGATATTTCAAATGGTTAAGAATTATGTAGGATGAAGAAACCTTATTGATGTATCTTTTAATTTATGTGAATTCTGAATATGTATACATTTATGTACATGTGATTTTATGGGACTACTGATGTGTGCAATGAGTGTGCAGATATTTTTCCGAGAAACCCTACGGAGGAACAAAACTGATCTCCATGTACTAATTTTGGAAACCTTGTTGTTCATAATTCACGTAATTGTATTGTGTGATGTATGTGTGCATCATCCTAGTTTAGTGAGTGTTAATGTTTGTAATTATGTTCTTTCAGTGTCGCTTGACACTCATAAAATGTTTATGTGCCTCGGTGTGCTGTTTAGGGTTAATTGTTTAACCTTTGGATTCAAGTTAGTGTCAATTTTTCTATTAGGTTCTTAATTAGGGTTAGTCATCCCTAATTCAGATTAGTGCTTAATTTGCAAGTTAGAGTTGTTAGATGGACCTATCTCATTCCTAGATTTTATTTGTCTCTAAACCTCTTTCCTTAGGCTTTTAACATGTTTTTATTCTAACCAAAGGGTATGGGTATGGGTTAGGGGTATTTTCCAACCCCTAAGCCCCTTTTTTTTACTTTTGAGGTTACTCAAAAGTCCCCTTTTTGCCTTTGTGCGAAAATTGCAAGTGGTTGTCATGAGTTGTCTTACCTCACCTCCTTTTAGGGTTTAACCATGGTGTAGGTTGAGTTAGGAGTTTCTAGAGTGGCTAGTGGGTGGAGATAGTTATTGCTCCTTTTGGGTGGTTGAGTTGGAGGCTTATTTTAGAGGCCTTCCTTGGACTATTTTTTTTGTTACCCAACCTCTACATTAGAGAAGTTTTCTTGAAGTTTGAAAGAAGGAAGGGGATACTCTACTCAAACTGGTTCATTTCCATTACCTCTTTGTGAAGGTAGGAAACTCCCATCTCCCTTATTTAGTTTTTATGTTTTGTTTCATGTTCTTGTTACTTTGTTGTTGTTTCATTGTTGTATGGTTGTGGGTATGTTGGGAAGATTTGTAAACCATGTTATTTTGGTTGTTTTTCTTTCTTGTTTATGTTTGAAATTTTGAGTTTCCTTGCCTGGGTGTTTTGGTATTACTCACCCTAGGAGAGGGCAGAAGTGACCAATTTTGGGAGAGGTCTGTTTAGTTGGATTCCAACCTGTGTAGAGTCTCTTCTCAGGATGAGAAGAGGTATAAAGGGTAGGGTGTTATGGGCCCCTACCCATCAGCACAAACCTGGTATGAGTATGGCAAGTTTAAATGGAAGAACGGAAGTTCTTGGTTATTGGCCCTAATTGGGCATCTAAATTGGTGTTGTGTTTGACTTCTCTAGTTGGAAGAATCCACCTCTCTCTAGTCTTGATTCATTGTGAATCCTATTGTGTAAACCACGTATGATTATGCATGCTTGATGTTCTTTTGGGTTCTGCTTGGTTGTCACCCGATCTGATATTGGTTTCCTCTAGGGTTCTTGAAATGAGATTCAGAAAACATTACAAACTCCTTGATTATGATCATGAAGAAAATTTGATTAAATTATTGAAATTTGGGATTGAGATCCTATTGTAAATTGTGTTTTTTAAACCTTATTGTTTATGGCAACGAAGCTGGGTTTTCTTCCTGATTCTTTCCCAGCTGAGCCTTGAATCAGGTTTACAAATAAAATTGGTGTTTTGAGCATAATTGTTGGGCATGTGATTAAATTTTGTAACACATTATTTTGGATGGATGCACATGAAAAATTAGGTTGAAATGATGATAGTTTAGTAAGCAAAATTTTCTAGTTCTTTTTATGTTCAAAATGAAAATTATGATTGAGGAAAGAAAACAATGGCTATGGTTGATCTATTGCAATTCAAGTTATTTAGGAGATCAAATTTACCATGCATTATTGTGACCACCACCTTTGTGTAGTATAAGAACATCAAGGAAGAGAAGTCGATTGCCAAAATTTGGTTGTCTCATTGTCTTGGATAGAAACATCTCTCAAGAATTTAGAATACTTGATGTTTGAATGATAAACAAAAGTAATTTCCAAACTAAATTTGATATCATAGCAGAGATAGTATTCATAGAAATGATTATCCTTGTTGATTATTATTATCATTTTGGTTCTAGTGTATAGTAGCTGTGAATGTACATTCAAATTTAAATTTGCATGAGAATATAATGTCTATCTTTGAGAAAGTGGTTTTTAAACTTCATAATGCATAGATAGGAACAATTCAGATAGTTTCATAGCAAGCCTTATCATGGAATGTATATCCATTGTATTAAGTTTAATGTTTGAATGTTAAGTGAATCACCATTTTTAAAGACTATACTTAATTTATAAATATTTTCAAATTATCCTTGCACTATCGTATATTGAGTATCCTAGATTTCAAAAGAAGAAAATCATGTATATAACATAAAATGAATAATAGCAAAGAATAACTTGCTGTAGGTGTCCATTTATCTCTCTGGTTTTTGTATGAGGAGAAAATTTAATTTCCCTCATTGCAACAGAGAATCTTTTAAAAGATTCCTTTTATATTTTGATTTAAGAATATAAAATACATTCTAATTTAAATAACATTTTAAATTGTTATGAGTGATTTTTGATTATACTAAATATCCTGTTCCTATCCATCCTTGCTATCTGCAAAACTTTTTGCAATCAATGTGTGATGGACGTCAGTTTTGGAGGGAGAGATTTTAATATTTTAATTTGAGTAGGTCATCACATGGGATGACGTCACCCCATGTCCCATCCTCCTGCACATGATAATAGCCTCAGTTTTCTTTGGTTGAAATGAGCCTTTATTGAGTTGCTATCGCAACTCGTGCCTTACCCTTTTTGGCCGCAAGTTTTTGTTAGAGAGGGGGCAGCTCTATAGTTTGTGGCCTCGGGCAGAGCGCTGTCCCAAGGATAGCGCTTGGGAAGTGCTCCTTAAGAAGCGCTTGCCCAAGGGCTAGTGAGGCTAGGGTGTAGGTTAGTGTAGGGGGTTAGGGATTTAGGATAGTATAAGTTAGATTTATTAATTTTTTTTTTAAGAGTTAATTGCTTTAGTTTCATGATTGTTAGAATTAGTTTAGATTAGTTAGTTTAGTTAAATTGTTTTTGTAGTTTAGTTATGTTTGTTTACATTTCAATATTTATATATATATATATATTTTTTTAAGTAGTATTAATTTATTATTATATTTGAGTAATAGTCATTAAAGTTAGATTAATATGTAATTAAGTTTAGAATTATGATTGGTTGGTTATATTAAAGTTAATTCGTTTTGTTTTTAGATTAATTTAGTTGTTTTTATATTAATGTTAGATTATTTAGTTTTGTAATATTTTTTTTTAGTATTGTTTTAGATATATGTAAAACTGAATATGGTATTTAATTTAAGTTAAATTTTGGTTAGATTTAAGTTAAATCTTAGATTTTAGAGATGTTTGTAGTAAATTGAATCTTGTTAATTTGGTTTTTAATAAATTGATTTATTAAATTAACTTTGTAAAAGATAGTTAGTATTAGATGTAAATATTAATGGGTTTAATTAAGATGGTTAGTCCCATGAATCATATTAGACTAATTAACTATCTGTTTAAATTAATGATCGATATCAATCTTATCACAAAAGTTTTAATATCTTAACGATGCAATCGTCTTCATGTTATAACCTTAGGATGCAATGTAGGGAACCTTTACTAAAACTTCTATCTCAGTCATATCAAACGTAGAGCATGTTTAAATATTAATTATTAATCAATTTTCAAAAAAAAAAAGTTGTGTGTATTTTTTCCCTCTTAGTTTAGGCATGGCACACTTCAAGAGCTTTCCAAAAATGTAAACAGTTCGTCAATCGAAGCTATGGTTCAAAAGTTATGCCTCTTGAAAAATCGGTTACCATTTTTGGATTCTTCTAAATTTGAACAAACTTCTAACGCAAGTTTTGGAGCCTTCTACTTGGTCGGTGGATGCCTGCTAGCACTTTCTAGAATGTCTTCCTAGTCCTTAACCCTTCGAGGTCTATTTAAGGACATTTATGGCATTGTAAAAGATAATTCAAAGTGGAGTTTGAGAGGAGGTAATAAAAAGAGAAATTATCTCTAGATTTATGCTATTGTAAGCCCATAGGGCATGTTTTGAAGTCTATTTTCTCTGTACTTGATGTATTAGCTTATTTACAAAGTTAATAAAATTTATATTTCCTGTTGTGTCCATTTTGTGCTTGGGTGGTGTCCCCATCAACCAAGGGTCATGAACTCACTCCACCGACATCAATCCAAAAGTATGGATTCTACACAAATCCCAATGTCCATGAAACAAAGAAAAGGTTTAAAATAAACCATAACAGGCATAAAATAACTCAACCGAATACAATGTCAGGAGTATGGATGAAACATGCATCCCAAGGAAACATAAAAGTGCAAAAGTGGTCTGACTGATATCCAAACGGATCATCAAGGTCCACGACCCACATTGTGCCAAGAAAACTCGAGAAAATAGGGCGGCATGCAAAATGAGGTAAAAACCTCAAATTTTAGAAAAATTGCAAAATTAAAACCCATTTGGCCTTTGGGCACAAAAATCCCAAAAGTCCAAAAATAAATGGAATCAGACACCGTATGCAAAAATAGCCAGCATAATGGCATAAAATCCCAAACCCTCATCCCAAAAAATAGGGAAATGTTCATACCTACCCAACCAGGTAGAACTAACATAAAGAAATAGAGGGGAACACTAGTTCTGAGCCTCCACACAAATGGCTACCAAAAACAAAAGTAGAAACGGAGCAGAAACAATAAAATGGGAAAGCCCTACCTCATAGCCAAAAGGGCAAAATGGGAATCTGAACCATAAAATAAATAGCTCGAAGAAGTAGCTGAAAATTGTGGCAATCCAAAGTTTTTTCGAGCTGGATCCAATGAGCCCAACCTCACGACGAACCCACGCCCATAGCTCCCACAATGAACAAAATATTAAATCCTCATGAAGAGGATTTTGGGTTTTACTCTCCAACTCTCTAATTCAAAATTGATTAGTGAGGAATTAAATTCCTCTTTGGATATTTATTCACTTTTCGAGTGAATAATCGATTAGGGAAAATAACTAGCCAACCTTGTTAAACTCTGAATCAACCCAAACTAAAACAAGCTATTCCTATAAATAGGAATTCATCCATGGCAAAGCTGCAAAAAATTAAAATAAATCAATTAAAAAGCTCGAAAACCCAAAAACACAGAAGTCACCTTAATGACTTTCGTGACAATGTGAAAGTCTAAATGCACAGACATGCTCACTGGTCTAATCACATAATGCAAATGAGTTCAGATTTAATAATCACTAAAAGGTTTAATTTAAACATTTAATAAAGGATACATCGACCATATAAGACCGATATTGGTAAAATATGAAAGGTTGAATCACTAACTCCATGTGCCACTGCCAAGGATATAAATCCTACACACTAAACAACATGATCAAGTATAATTGCATATAATAACATAGACGAAGCAATAAATGTATTAAATCACCTAATTTAACAATTTATTTAATTATATTAAAATAATCTATTTACATCACTCACATTCGCATAAAGTATAACAACGTAGGAATGAAGTAAATAATCATAGCATTAAATCCATTACATAATATAATCAGAGGTATGTCCAAATACTAGATAACTAGATATCATCATAAAACACACTGTCATCTCAAAATGGCATCATCATGTAATATGATTAACTGAACAAAATAGTAGTCTAATATCTATGATACTGAAATCAAGGTATAACATCTGACCCTTGGGTCATCTCAAATGTAAAGCATCACATGAGTAACAAATATCTAAATAATAAGAAATATAAGAAGGTAAATGTCCGAAACACATAACCAAATAATCCAACAAGAACAACCCATTTTAATTACTTAAGCATTTAATAATGATTTTTTATAGAATCAACAAAAGGACACTTAAAATACAAAAGCAAACATAGTCATAAACATGACTAACCACTACTACAGGAACCTAGTCCAATGTAGTGTGGTAAAAAGAAAATAGTCCAATTTTTGCACACATCTCAAGATAATCACGAAAATACCTCATGATATCACATCGATCCTGGTAACCACTGGCACAAACCATAGTGAACCTTAAATCACATCATAATCTCATAGATCAGCAAAAGCATAAACAAAACAACTGAAACAAAAACATAAATCTAAACACGTCGACGGTGTAGACCACTCAGTGTCACAATCATGATCCATCACAACAAAAGATCAACAAGGTTGCATCCATCAAGATGACTTATAGAAGTAAAATGGGAGAGGCACTACAATGTATACATACATATATATCTATGTATACATGCATGCATGCATAGATATATCTATTTATGTATGCAATGTGTACATAGATATATGTATGTATGGATACATGCATGCATGCATACATACATACATATATCTACGTATACATGCATGCATGCATAGATATATCTATGTATGTATGCAATGTATACATAGATATATGTATGTATCGATGCATGACTACATATATGTATAGATTCAAGCACGCATGCATCCATACATACATGTATCTATTTATACATACATGTATCTATGTATGTATACATGTATGCATGCATCCATCCATACATACATGTATCTATCCATGAATGCATACATGCATGCATGTATGCATGCATCTATCCATGCATGCATAAATATATCTATGTATGTATGCAAATATACATAGATATATGTATGTATGGATTACATATATCTATGTATACATTGCATATGCATAGATATGCATGCATGCATCCATCCATACATACATATATCTATGTATACATTGCATATGCATAGATATGCATGCATGCATATATATATATATATATATATATATGCATGCATAGATATATCTATGTATGTATGCAATGTATACATAGATATATGTATGTATAGATGCATGACTACATATATGTATGGATGCAAGCATGCATGCATCTATACATACATTTATCTATGTATGTATATATGTATGCATGCATCCATCCATATATACATGTATCTATCCATGCATGCATACATGCATGCATGTATGTATGCATATGCTTGTATGCATGCATCTATGCACACATGCATACATACATAGATGCATGCATGCATGTATGCATCCATGCATATGCATGCATCCATACATACATGTATCTATGTATGACATAGATACATGCATGGATGTATGCATCCATGCATACATGCATATGCATGGATGCATTAATACCTACATGCATCTATGTATATATGCATATATGCATGGATACATGCATGAAACCATGCATGCATCTATGTATGTATGGATAGATGCATGGATGTATGTATGATGTATGTATGCATGCATACATGCATATGAATACATACAAGATATATACATGTATACATGTATGTATGTATGTATGCACATATAGGCATCCATGCATTCATGCATACATACAAAATATATACATGTATATATGTATGTATGCATCCATTTATGTTCATGCATGCGTCCATGCATACATGCATGCATATGCATGGATGCATACATACATGCAAGCATCTATGTATGTATGCAATGTATACATAGATATATGCATGCATGATGCATGCATCCATCCATGCATACATATATCTATGTATACATTGCATAAGCATAGATATGCATGCATGCATACATACATACATATATATATCTATGTATGCATTGCATATGCATAGATATGCATGCATACATACATACATATATATATCTATATATACATCCATGCATGCATAGATATATCTATGTATGTATGCAATGTATACCTAGATATATGTATGTATGGATGTATGACTGCATATATGTATGGATGCAAGCAAGCATGCATCCATACATACATGTATGCATGAATCCATCCATACATACACGTATCTATCCATGCATGCATACATGCGTATGCATGCATGTATGTATGCATGAATGCATACATACATACATACATGTATACATGTATATATCTTGTATGTATGCATGCATATATCCATGCATGCATAGATGCATGCATGGATGCGTGCATCTATGCACACATGCATACATACATAGATGCATGCATGTATGTATGCATCCAAACATGCATGTATCTATGTCATACATAGATACATGCATGGATGTATGCATCCATGCATACATGCCTATGCATGGATGCATAAATACATGCATGCATCTATGTATATAGGCATGTATGCATGGATGCATGCACGGATGTAGATGCATGCATGCATCTATCTATGTATGGATAAATGCATGGATGTACGTATGATGTATGTATGCATGCATATATGCATATGCATACATACAAGATATATACATGTATACATGTATGTATGTATTCATGCATGGATATATGAACATACATGCATCCATGTATCCATGCATGCATACATACAAGATATATACATGTATATATGTATTTATGCATCCATGTATGTGCATGCATGCATATGCATGAATGCATACATACATGCATGCATCTATGTATGCATGCATCTATCAATGCATGCATGGGTATGCATGACTGCATACATACATACATACATACATGTATACATCTGTATATCTTGTATGTATGCATATGCATGTATGCGTGCATCTATCCATGCATGCATAGATGTATGCATAAATATATCTATGTATGTATGCAATGTATACATAGATATATGTATTTATGGATGCATGCATGCATGCATCCATCCTTGCATACATATATCTATGTATACATTGCAAAT
Organism: Cupressus sempervirens; assembly: GCA_028749045.1. Taxonomy (NCBI): domain Eukaryota; kingdom Viridiplantae; phylum Streptophyta; class Pinopsida; order Cupressales; family Cupressaceae; genus Cupressus; species Cupressus sempervirens. The sequence continues at coordinate 603,893,928 of CM053791.1, read as the reverse complement.
ATATATATATATGCATGCATGCATAGATATATCTATGTATGTATGCAATGTATACATAGATATATGTATGTTTGGATGCAAGCATGCATGTATCCATACATACATGTATCTATGTATACATACATGTATCTATGTATGTATACATGTATGCCTGCATTCATCGATACGTACATGTATCTATCCATGCATGCATGTATGTATGCATGAATGCATACATACATACATACATACATTTATACATGTATATATCTTGTATGTATGCATATGCCTGTATGCATGCATCTATGCACACATGCATACATACATAGATGCTTGCATGTATGTATTCATCCATACATACATGTATCTATGTATGACATAGATGCATGCATGGATGGATGCATCCATGCATGCATGCATATGCATGAAAGCATAAATACCTGCATGCATCTATGTATATATGCATGTATGAATGGATGGATGCATGGATGTAGATGCATGCATGCATCAATGTATGTATGGATAGATGCATAGATGTATGTATGATGTATATATGCATGCATACATGCATATGCATACATTAAAGATATATACATGTATACATGTGTGTATGTATGCATGCATGGATGTATGCACATACTTGCATCCATGCATGCATACATACAAGATACATACATGTATACATGTATATATGTATGCATGCATCCATGTATGTGCATGCATGCATGCATACATGCATGCATATGCATGGATGCATACATACATGCATGCATCTATCCATGCATGCATGTTTGCATGATTGCATACATACATACATACATACATGTATACATCTATATATCTTGTATGTATGCATGCATAGATGCATGCATAAATATATCTATATATGTATGCAATGTATACATAGATATATGTATGTATGGATGGATGCATGCATACATGTATACATACATAGATACATGTATGTATGTATACATAGATACATAGATATATACATGCATAGATATATGCATACATGTATACATACATAGATACATGTATGTATATATAGATACATAGATATATATATGTATGGATGCAATGTATAGATATATATATGCATGCATGCATACATATATATCTGTGTATACATTGCATACATACATATAGATATCTATGCATGCATGCATGTATACATATATATATATATGTGTGTGTGTGTGTGTGTGTGTGTGTGTGTGTGTATGCATGCATGCATATCTATGCATATGCAATGTATACATAGATATATGTATGTATGGATGCATGCATGCGTGCATGGATATATCTATGTATACATTGCATACATACATAGATATATCTATGCATGCATGCATGTATACATAGATATATGTATGTATGTATGCAATGTATACATAGATATATGTATGTATGGACGCATGCATGCATCCATACATACATATATCTATGTATGTATGCATACATAGATAGATATATCTGTCCATGCATGCATGTATACATAGATATATGTATGTATGGATGCATGCATGCATACATATATATATGTATGCATCTATATACATACATACATGTATGGATGTATGCATCCATGCATGCATGTATGCATCCATACATATATATGTATGCATGCATATATATACATACATACATACATGTATACATGTATGTATGCATGTATACATAGATGCATGCATGGATGCATGCATACATACAAGATATATACATGTATACATGTATTTATGTATGTATGCATCCATACATACATATATCTATGTATATATTGCATACATACATAGATATGGATGCATGCATGCATACATACATATATATATATATATATATATATATATGCAATGTATACTAGATATATGTATATACTTATGTATGCAATATGTATGTATATATGTATGTATACATGTATGAATGCATCCATCCATACATACATGTATCTATGTATACATACAAATTGCATATGCATGCATGCATCTATGTATACATACATGTAGTGCCTCTCCCATTTGACTTTTGTAAATCATCTAGATGGATGCAACCTTGCTGATCTTTTGTTGTGATGGGATCTTGATTTTGACCCTAAGTGGTGTAAACTATCGAGGTGTTCAGATTTATGTTTTTGTATTAGTTGCTTTGATTATGCTTTTGTCTGATCTTTGAGATTATGATGTGATTTTTGGTTCACTGAGGTTTGTGCCAGTGGTTACCAAGATCGATGTGGTATCATGAGGTTGTTTCGTGATTACCTTGAGATGTGTGCAGAGATTGCACTGTGTACTTTTTACCATGCTACACTAGACTAGGTTCCTATAGCAGTGGTTAGTCATGTTTGTGACTGTTGTTGCTTATGTGTTTTAAGTGCCTTTTTAATGCAGTTTAATCAATCATTATTAAATGCATAAGTAATTAAATGGGTTGCTCTTGTTGGATTCTTTGGTTATGTGTTGCAGACATTTACCTTGTTATATTTCTGATTAGAGAGATATTTGTTACTCATGTTATGTTCACATTTGAGAGGACCTAAGGGTTAGATGTTCTCTTTAATTTTAGTATCATAGATTTTAGACTACTATGCTATTTAGTTAATCATATTGCATGATGATGCCATTTTGAGATGACAGTATGTTTTATGATGATATCTAGTTATCTAGTATTTGGACATACCTCTTATTTTGTTATCTGATCGAATTAATGCTATGATTATTTACTTCATTCCTGCATTGTTATGTTTTATGTGAACGTGAGTGATGTAAATAGATTATTTTAATATAATTAAATAAATGGTTAAATTCGATGATTTAATTCATTATTGCTTTGGCTATGTTATTATATGTAATTGCACTTGATCGTGTTGTTTAGTGTGTATGATTTATATCCCTGGCAGTGGCACATGGAGTTAGTGATTCAACTATTCATATTTTACCAATGTCATCCTTATATGGTCGACATATCCTTTATTAAATGTTTAAATCAAAAACTTTTGGTGAATAGTAAATCCAAACTCATTTGCATTATGTGATTAGACCAGTGAGTGTGTCTATGCATTTAGAAGTTCACATTTGTCGTGAAAGTATTAAGTGTTTTTTATGTTTTTGGGGTTTTCAGGTTTTAATCTTTTTAGATTTAATTTTTGACAGCTTTTCCTTAGGTGAATTTCTATTATGGATAATAACCTATTTTCATTTGGGTCGATTTGGAGTTTAACTACTCAAGCTAGCTATTTTCTAGAATCGACTATTCACCCAAAAAGTGAATAAGTATTAGAAAAGTGATTTCATAAATCACTTATCACGATTTGGAAATTGAATTTTGGAGAGCAATTTGGAAATCCTCTTCTGTAGGATTCTTGTTTTGTTCATTCTGGGAGATGTGAGCGTGGGATCTTTGTGAGGTTGGTCTCATTGGATTTTGCTCAAGGAGTTCTTGCTTTTTCGTCAGTTTCAGCAGTTTTGGCAGATTGATAATTTTATCGTGCGGGTTTTGGTTTCTGCCCCTTTTTCCATCAGGTAGGGCCTTCCTATTTTATTGGTTTTACTCCATTTCTACTTTTGTTTCTTGTAGCTATATGTTAGGGGGATGAGAACTAGTGTTCCCCTCCATTTCTATTTGTTGGTTCTGCTCGGTTGGTCGTGTGTGAATGTTTTCTCTATTTTTTAAATGGGGGTTTGGGTTTTTATGCCGTTATGCTGGCCATTTTTGCATACGGTGTCTGTTTTTATTTATTTTTGGATTTTTGGAGATTTTTTACCCAAACGCCAAATGGGTTTTAATTTTGAAATTTTTTCAAATTTTGTGGTTTTTACCTCATTTTGCGTGCTACCCTATTTTCTTAGGTTTTCTTGGCACAATGTGGCTCATGGACCTGGATGATCCATTTGGATATTAGTCAGACCACTATTGCACTTTTATGTTGCATTGGGATGCATTTTTCATCCATACTCCTGACATTGTGTTCGGTTGAGTGATTTTATACCTTGTGTTATTGTTTCTTTTAGACCCTTGCTTTTATTTCATGAACGCTAGGATTCGTGTAGAATCCATACTCTCGAGTTGAGGCTGATTGAGTAAGTTCATGATATTTGGTCTTGTCGCATCATTGAGATTCATGTAGAATCCATACTCTTGAATTGCGGCCAGTTGAGTGATTTTATGATGTATGGTTTTATTGGCTTTGAGATTCATGTAGAATCCATCCTTCCTGTGTTGCTTTTAGTTGGGTGTTTCTTTGCATTGTGTTCTCATTCATGTCCTTGTGTTGTGATCTTCATGATGGTGGTGCACCACACGAGTATGTGCACATACATTTGTTGGGTGACTTGCGAGGCCCGATCTTCCATGGATTTGTCGAAAGTTATGATCATTGGGGTTGGGATGGGAGTATGCATGCCCATGGGCACTTGTCGTAGGATGAGCATGGGTAGGCTAGGGTAGCATATGGAGGGGGCTTCTACCTCGCAGCCTGGTGATCATTGTGCCCAGAGGGTTGGTGAAGGAAGCTTTAATTAAGTGAAAATTAAATAAATGTGTGAATGATAATAAAACTTAAGATAATAAAAAGGTTTGGGGTGCTAAAGCCCTTCTGTTGAGGGATGTTGAATCTGCACAAGTCCTAGCTTGGGCTTTTTGATGCCAAGCGACTCTCCATGATGTTAGTCCCTACTTAGTAACATTTTGAGTGTTTGATCAGGACCTATACTGCTTGCATTGTCTTAGGTTCTTGGTTACAACCATCATACTGTCTGGCGTGAGTGTTAGCCATGGATGTTCTTTTGTGTGTTTGTGGTTGGATCTTTATGTCCATCAGCATGGCGGGTGTGGACCTACAGGTGCCACATGGTTGGGAGGCATAGCTACCTTCACCACTGCTAGGGACCGGTGTATAGAGATGATATTTTGTCTTAGTGCGACCATTGCTAGATGTTTTCACTTGGTACTTCAGGTTGTGGAGTATGCTTTCTTGTGATTTATGCTTTCATTGGGATGCTTGTATATCATGTTTAGATGATGTTAGTTTATTTGATGCATTCCCTTATCATGATGTTTAGCATATGATTAGATGATGTTATTTGATTTAGTAGTATATATGTTGCTTACTACCATTTAGCATGTGATAGGTGATGTTATCTACTATAGGATTATCTTATGCATTATCACTAGCATGTTAGATTTCCTTATGCTATTATTGTTGCATGTTTTTAGTAGTGATGTCCCTATTACGACAGTATCGACGATCTAGTCGGTGGCTTGGGATGTTACACATGGGGGATGGCTAGGACCCTCGATGGTCTTATGATGCTATTGACGGTTGGGAGGAACCACGTACTTAGTTTGGTTGTTTTGTTCTTGAGATGTATTTGTGTTCATTACGATGTTGCTTTTGTTCACTGTAATGTTTATTTTAGTATGTTCTTTACTGTTATGGTTTAGATGGATAGATGTTCCTCTTTCCTTTTTGTTGCTGCTCTCGAGTGTTCATTCCTCGATGCGCGTGGATCCGATACTCCTTGGTGTGGAGGTTCTTTGGTTGGTTCTTCACCTTTCTGAGTTCTGGAAGTGTCTTTATTTTCTATGGGTGACATTTGTTCAACATGGTGCGACAGTTTAAAAAGTATCGCACACCCGTGCAAACTATGTCATACGACACTGAGAGAGTGTCACACGCCTTCTTGAGAAATGTCATATGATGTTGAAAAGTGTCACACGCCTTCTTGAGAAATTTTGTATGACACTAAAAGAGTGTTGCATGCCTTAAGGAGAAGTGTCGCCCTCCCTTAGTAAAAAGTGTCACACAGTTTTTGTGAAAAACTTGCGTGTGCTATCAGCGAGCACTTTTCTTTGTGATCTGAACTTTCTGAGAGTTGTTTTCGATACCCTTTTGGGCGTTCTTCGACCTTATGTTGTTACTTTTGGAATCCTGTCGGTTTCTCTTGAAATCCAATTTTCGTGTTTTTATTTTTTTGTCTCTTGGGGTTTAAAATATATCGTTAAAGTATAAGTTGATGTATATTTAATTTTTTATACTTAAGATATATTTTAATATATGCGACGAATCTTTTGAGATAGGTTTCAGACCTCTCGGAGACAAGTTATGGATTCTAGGAAATTTCAGGGCTTCAAAAATCCAGACTTAGCCAATTTTCAGGGCTTCATGATTTCAGGCTTAGCCAAAATTAAAATTTCTACATTTTACCCAAGCTTGATATTTTGTTGATGAGTGGTTGTTTCTTGTGCCCTCATCATGTACATTGTCGTTGTTGGCTTTGTTTGTGTGTGTCAGGTTGGTAGTGGCGTTTGAAGATTCGTTGATAGCTGGGATTGTGGTGAAGTCTTCCGTTGCGATTGTTGTGATCCCTATATGATGTTGTCTTGTGCATTCATACTTGTAAAAAAAAAAAAATCTTAGCTTGTATTTCATCCTTGTTTCCAAAGATCTCCGGACGAGACATTACAATACATGTATAAATGTATGTATACATGTATGCATGCATAGATGCATGCATGTATGGATGGATGCATCTGTTCACACATGTATCTATGTATGTATACATGCATGTATATATATGTATATGTATGTATGCATTCATGCATCCATACATGCATGCATTCATACATACACATACATACATACATGTGTGTATGTATATTGCATACATATATGTATGTATGCATGCATCATACATACGTATATGTATGTATGCAAGCATGCATGCATACATACATACACATACATACATACATGTATGTATGTATGTATTGATACACACACATGCATGCATGCATGCATCATACATACGTTTATGTATGTATGCATACATCTATGTATGCATGTATTTATGTATGTATTGACACACACACATGAATGTATACATACATATTGCATACATAGATATATATATGTATGCATGCATGCATGTATATCTATGTATGTATGCAATATATACATAGATATATGTATGTATGGATGCATACTGATGCATTCTGATGCAGGAGCATCTTGCATTGAAAAATTAAATTATTAGAAAAAAAAAATAGAGGAAAAAAAAAAAAAAAAAGGAAAAAAAAAAAAATTGTGGAGGAGAGAGAAAGTGACGAAAATTAGAGGAGAAATAATAAAAAATAAAAAGGAGAAAAGAAAGGAAAAGGAGATTTCTATTTTCAAGGTGCATGGGTGGCATAAATAGAAAATAATAAAAATAGTTGTCATTCCATTAATCGAGGTGTGTAGGTGGCAAGTTCCTTAAATCATGCATTTAATATTTGTTGGGTGCTTAGTTGTATTTGGGTGGGAATTTAATATTTATTTAAAGGTAGTTGTATTTACCTTTTATCCCACATTGCTTGTGTTTGTAATGTCTTGGGTTAGAAGTGCCTATTTAAGAAAGGCTTATAATCATTTGTAATCAAGTTCAAGAAATGGAAGCTCTTCTAATGGAAGTTGGAGAAATGGAAGCTCTTCTAATGGAAGTTCGAGAAATAGAAGTTCTTGAATTGTAAGCTCTTCAAATGTAATCTCTTCTAATGAATTTCAAGTATTAATAGAATTTTTATGAAGCATTTTTTCATCTCTCTCTATCTCCATATTGTTGCATTTTTGGTTGTGAGTTGGTACGGGTGGTGTGGCCCCTCATCAGTGGTATCAAAGCAGGAGTTCCTGAGTGTGCGGACAGATCACCGAACGTGAGGCAGTTTGCACCAGGACCTTGAGTTGGTTGAAGTTTGTCAAGAAGTTCTTGATTGTGTAGATAGATCGCCGACTGTGAGGCAGTTTGCACAAGGTTCTTGTGTTGCATGAGATTTGTCTTCTAAAGATTGATTATGGAGAAGAGAAAGAAGAAGATGACTTTTGTGATTGGATGGATTCTGAGGATTCCTCGACTTGAGAAATTTAGAGCAAGAAATCAACAATCATTGCTAGTTGATTTGCAGAAGCAAGTGAATGAATTAAAAGCTGAGTTGCGGAAACGAAGAGCATGTCACCAGAAAAGAGATGTTGATAATTCCTTGGATGTGGAAAAGAAAGATGATCCAGTGGAAGAGCAAGCAGATGAAGAGAAAATTATTTGCGAACCAGAAGTTGAAGAAGATGAAAGAGAAGAGGAAGAGCATAAAGATGACGAGATTTATGAACCTGAAATAGATCAAGATGATGTGAAGATTGCAGCAATGGAGGAAGAATATAGTGCTTTCGTTGGAGATCAAGCAAGTGGAGTAGTTACGTGCATTGTTGATGACATAAAAGAGGCAAGCAAAGATGAAGATGTCAAACAGGTAAATTCTTATGAATCATGGGATGTTGTCTTTGATATGAGTTTAAAAGATATTGATGATTTTTTGCATGAGGATCTTGTTAGTCATGTATGGTATGCAAAGGAAGATTGGTATGGTGTTGTTGGATTTATTACAGGTGTGATTAATTCAACAAGATTGAATGAGGATGAGATTTATGCTTGGATAGAGTTCATTGCAAAGGAGAAATTTCAGCATCGGATACTTGTTCCAGCTATGTGTTGGAGGAAGAGGAAAAAAAACTTTCAACAATGGCTACTTCATTTTGTGAATCCATATTCACAAAATTTTTCCTACCATGGGAGTCGGATGCAGGAGCATCATGCATCAGCAAAAAAAAAAAAAATGTGGAAGATTTGCATGTTGGTTTTTCTTGTCCCTATTGAGGTCGTAGCTTGTGGTGAAGATGAAGATGGATGTATATCTTTCTTTTGGCATCAAAGTGTGGGACACACTTTTCTATCTATCAAGGGAGTCTGATGCAGGAGCATCTTGCATGGAAAAATTAAATTATTAGAAAAAAAAAATAGAGGAAAAAAAAAAAAAAAAGGAAAAAAAAAAAAAAAATTGTGGAGGAGAGAGAAAGTGACGAAAATTAGAGGAGAAATAATAAAAAAATAAAAAGGAGAAAAGAAAGGAAAAGGAGATTTCTATTTTCAAGGTGCATGGGTGGCATAAATAGAAAATAATAAAAATAGTTGTCATTCCATTAATCGAGGTGTGTAGGTGGCAAGTTCATTAAATCATGCATTTAATATTTTTTGGGTGCTTAGTTGTATTTGGGTGGGAATTTAATATTTATTTAAAAGTAGTTGTATTTACCTTTTATCCCACATTGCTTGTGTTTGTAATGTCTTGGGTTAGAAGTGCCTATTTAAGCAAGGCTTATAATCGTTTGTAATCAAGTTCAAGAAATGGAAGCTCTTCTAATGGAAGTTGGAGAAATGGAAGCTCTTCTAATGGAAGTTCGAGAAATAGAAGTTCTTGAATTGTAAGCTCTTCAAATGTAATATCTTCTAATGAATTTCAAGTATTAATAGAATTTTTATGAAGCATTTTGTCATCTCTCTCTATCTCCATATTGTTGCATTTTTGGTTGTGAGCTTGTAAGGGTGGTGTTGGCCTGTCATCACATACATACATACATACATACATGTATACATGTATATATCTTGTATGTATGCATATGCATGTATGCATGCATACATACATGCATGCATCTATGCATGCATGGATGCATAAATCCATCCATGCATCTATGTATACATGCATATATACATGTATACATGTATGTATGTATGTATATATGCATGAATACATATATATGTATGGATGCATACATACATGCATGCATATATCCATATATATATATATATATATATATATATATATATATATATATATATATATATATATATATATATATAGATGCATACATATATATGTATGTATGCATGCCTGCATCCATACATACATATATCTATGTTTACATTGCATACATACATACATACATACATACATACATACATACATATATATATATATATATATATGCAATGTAAACATAGATATATGTATGTATGGATGTAGGACTGCATTGATATATCTATGTATACATACATGTATGCATGCATCCATCCATACATACATGTATCTATCAATGCATGCATGTATGTATGCATGGATACATACATACATATATACATGTATATATCTTGTATATATGCATATGCATGCATGCATGCATCTATCCATGCATGCATAGATTCATGCATGGATGCATGCACACATAGATTCATGCATGGATGCATGCATACATGCATACATAGATAGATGCATGCATGTATGTATGCATCCATGCATATGCATGCATCCATACATACATTTATCTATTTAAGACATAGATACATGCATGGGTGGATGCATCCAAGCATGCATATGCATGGATGCATAAATACTTGCACACATCTATGTATGACATAGATACATGCATAGATGCATACATTATGCATCCATGGATGAATGCTTAATTACCTGCATGCATCTATGGATATATGCATGTATGCATGGATGTGGATGCATGCATGCATCTAGGCATGGATGGATAGATGCATGGATGTATGTATGCATGCATACATGCATATGCATACATACAAGATATATAAATGTATACATGTATGTATGTATACATGCATGGATGTATATATGCATGCATGGATGAATGTAAATACATGCATGCATATGCATGAATTCATACATACATGGATGCATCTATGTATGTATGCATGCATGCATGGATGCATGCATGGATAGATGCATGCATACATACAAGATACATACATGTATACATGTATGTATGTATGCATGCATCCATGCATACATACATGCATGCATTTATGCATGCTTGGATAGATACATGTATGTATGGATGCTTGCATATGCATGGATTCATACATACATATGCATACATACAAGATATATACATGTATACATGTATGTATGTATGCATGCGTCCATGCATACATACATGCATGTATGCATGCGTCCATGCATACATACATGCATGCATGTATGCATGCTTGGATAGATACATTTATGTATGGATGCATGCACATGCATGGAGTCATACGTACATGTATGCATTTATGTATGTATGCATGGATGCATAGATGCATGTATGGATACATACATATGCATGCATGTATGCATGTATGGATACATACATATGCATACATACAAGATATATACATGTATACATGTATGTATGTATGCATTTATGTATGGATGTATGTATGTATATATGCATGCATTTATGCATGCATGGATACATACATGCATCCATTCATACATACATGCATGCATGTATGCATGCATAGATGCATATGCATACATACAAGATATATACATGTGATGTGGACATAGCCCAAGCACAGAATGGACACAACAGAAAAGGAAAAATTATATTAACTTGAAAAATAAGCTAGTACAAACATTACAGAGAAAATAAACTCCAAACCATGCCCTAAGGTTTTACAATAGCATAAATCTGGAGATAATTTCTCCTTTTAGTACCTCCTCTCAAACTCCACTCTGAACTACCTTTTACAATGCCAGAAATTTTATTAAATAGACCCTGGAGAGTTAAGGACTAGGAATACATTCTAGAAAGTGCTAGTAGGCATCCACTGACCAAATAAAAGATTCTAGAAGCTGTGTTAGAAGTCGATGCAAATTTAGAAGAATCCAAAAATGATAACTAAACTTCTGAGAGGCATAACTTTTGAACCGTAGCTCCAATTGACATATGTATCTATGCATATGCAATGTATACATAGATATATGTAAGTATGGATGCATGCATGCATATATCTATGTATACATTACATACATACATAGATATATCTATGCATGCATGCATGTATCAATGTATACATAGATATATGTATGTATGGATGCAAGCATGCATACATCTCTGAATGCATGTATTTATCAATGTATACATAGATATATGAATGTATAGATAGATATATGTATGTATGCATGCATGCATGCATACATACATATATATATGTATGCATCTATATACATACATATATGTATGGATGTATGCATCCATGCATGCATACATGCATATGCATACATACAAGATATTTACATGTATTTATGTATCTATGCATCCATACATAAATATATCTATGTATATATTACATACATACATAGATATGCATGCATGCATGCATAGATATATCTATGTATGTATGCAATGTATAGATAGATATATGTATATATCTATGTATGCAATATGTATGTATATATGTATGTATACATGTATGAATGCATCCATCCATACATACATGTATCCATGTATACATACATATTGCATATGCATGCATGCATCTATGTATACATATATGTATAAATGTATGTATACATGTATGCATCCATGCTTGCATACATCCATAGATGCATGCATGTATGGATGGATGCTTCCATTCATACATGTATCTATGTATCTATACATGCATGCATACATATATATGTATATACGTATATACTTATATGTATATGTATATACATATATACATATATATGTATATGTATATGTATATACGTATATGTATATGTATGCATCATATATACGTATATGTATGTATGCATGCATGCATCCATTCATGCATGCATACATAAATACACATATATACATACATGTTTGTATGTATATTGCATGCATATATGTATGTATGCATGCATCATACATACGTATACATACATACATACATGTATGTATGTATATATATGTAAGCATACATACATACAGATACATGCATACATGTATATATGTATGTATTGATACACACACATGCATGAATACATCCATACATACATACATACATGTATACATGTATATATCTTGTATGTATACATGTGCATGTATGCATGCATCTATGCATACATCCATACATACATAGATGATTGCATGTAATGATGCATCGATGCATATGCATGCATCCATACATACATGTATCTATTTATGAAATAGATACATTCCTGCATGGATGGATGCATCCAAGCATGCATATGCATGGATGCATAAATACATGCATGCATCTATGTATGGCATAGATACTTGCATAAATGCATACATGATGCATCCATGCATGCATGCTTAAATACCTACATGCATCTATGTAGATGCATGCATACATGCATGGATGTAGATGCATGCATGTAGGTATTTAAGCATGCATGCATGGATGTATGTATTCATGCATACATAAAAGATATATACATGTATACATGTATGTATGTATGCATGCATGGATGTATGTATGCATGCATGCATAGGTGCATCCATGGATGTATGAAAATACATGCATGCATGGATAGATGCATGCATACATGCATAAACATACATACAAAATATATACATGTATACATGTATGTATGTGTGCATGTATCCATGCATTTATAGATGCATGCATTTATACATGCATGCATTTATGCATGCTTGGATAGATACATGTATGTATGGATACATGTATATGCATGGAGTCATATATACATATGCATACATACAAGATATATGCATGTATGCATGGATGTAGACGCATGCATGAATGCATGCATGCATGGATAGATGCATGGATGTATGTATGCATGCAAAGATGCATATGCATACAAACAAGATATATACATGTATACATGTATGTATATATGCATGCATGGATCTATGCAAATGCATGCATGCATATGCATGGATGTATGCAAATACATGCATGCATATGCATGGATGTATGCAAATACATGCATGCATATATGTATGTATGCATGCATGCATGGATGCATGCATGCATCCATGGATAGATACATGCATACATACAAGATATATACGTGTATACATGTATTTATGTATGCATGCATCCATGCATAAATATATGCATGCATGTATGCATGCATGGATAGATACATGTATGTATGGATGAATGTATGCATACATGTATCCATAAATACATATATGCAGTCATACATCCATACATACATATATGTATGTATACATTGCAAACATACATAGATATATCTATGCATGCATGCATACAAAGATATATATATGTATGTATGCATGCATGTATATCTATGCATATTCAATGGATGCATATATATGTGTGTATGGATGCATGTATGCATGCATATATCTATGTATACATTGCATACATACATAGATATGTATACATGCAATGTATACATAGATATATGTATGTATGGATGCATGCATGCATACATATATATGTATGCATCTATATACATACATACATGTATGGATGTATGCATCCATGCATGCATAGATGCATGCATGTATATATGCATCCATACACATATATGTATGTATTCATATATATATATACATCCATACGTACATCTATACATGTATGTATGCATGTATACATAGATGCATGCATGGATGTATGCATGCATACATGCATAGATGCATGAATGGATGTATGCATGCATACATGCATAAATGCATGCATACATATATTATGGATGCAATTTATACATTGATATATGCATGGATGGATGCATGCATACATAGATATATGTATGGATATATCTATGTATGGATATATGTATGTATCCATACAGGCATACATACATGCATATGGATGGATGCATGCATTGCATACATACATAGAGAATCTATGCATGCATACATAGATAGATATGTATGGATGCATGCATGCATACATAGATAGATATGTATGCATGCATATATATACATACATGTATACATGTATGTATGTATGTATGCATCCATACATGCATACATACATGCATATGGATGGATGCATTCATTACATACATACATAGATATATCAATGCATCCATAGATAGATACATGCATGCATATATATACATGTATACATGTATGTGTGTATCTATTTATCCATACATGCATACATACATGCATATGGGTGGATGTATGCATTGTGTACATACATAGATACATAGATAAATGTATACATGCAAACATGCATACATTCATATACATATATATGTATGCATACATGCATATGGATGCATGATACATGTATGTATAGATGTATGTATGCATGCATGCATCCATCCATATATGCATGCATGCATACATACATAGATACATTTATGTATGCATCCATAGATGCATGAACGTTTGTATGCATGCATACATGCATATGCATACATAGTAGATATATACATGTAGATATATCTATGCATGCATGCATATATATCTATGTGTGCATGCATACATGCATATGCATACATGCCAGATATATACATGTAGATATATCTTTGCATGCATGCATGCATAGATATATCTATGCATCCATATCTATGCATAGATGCATGCGTAGATATATATATGCATGCATGCATTTATACATACATGTATCTATGCATGCATTTATGGATGCATGCATCCATGTATAGATATATGTATGGATATATGCATGCATGCATCCATCCATACATACATGTATCTATGTATCCATACATATTGCATACATGTATGCATGCATTCTTCCATACATACATGTATCTATGTATACATACATATTGCATACATAGATATATGTATATATGTATGCATACATATCATCCATCCATACATACATGTATCTATGTATACATACATATTGCATACATAGATATATGTATGTATGTATGCATAGATACATACATACATATATATGTATGCATACATGTATACATACATATATCGATACATATATCTATGCATGCATGTATCCATACATATATATATCTATATATGCAATATGTATGTATACATAGAGACATTTATGTATCTATGTATGCATGCATGCATGCATACATATATATGGATGCATACATGTATACATACATAGATACAGGAATGTATACATACATACATGCATGCACGCATCCATACATACATATATCTATGTATGAAATATGTATGTATACATAGATACATGTATGTATGGATGGATGCATGCATGCATGTATCTATGGATGTATGCATGCCTGCATCCATCTATCCATATGCATGCATGCATACATACATAGATACATGTATGTAAGGATGTATGCATGCATACATACATATATATGTATGCATACATGTATACATACATAGATACATGTATGTATACATAGATGCATAGTCTCATAATTTCTCAAATTTAGTATTACTACAAAGAGTTTAGAGAATAGAATCCGATGTAATTTGAACAGGCAAAAAAAGAGCTCATATGTAAAAGTTACGCTCGGTCAAAGTTTAGGTCAACAAGTAGACTAAAGGGCTAGATAAAAGGTGAAATTAGGCTATCTCAAAAGTGGTCAACAATGGATTTCAAAATGAAGAGCCTGATGAGAGCTTTCCAATAACATTCATTTCATCAAAAATGAAGATCAAATGTGAAAGTTATAATAGTTTGAAGTTCAGATAAAAGTGTGGATTTTGATGATGTTAGCATGATATCATAAAATCTTAAAAAGAGGGAAAATTTTCAAATTCAAATTTAAATAGTTATTTAATTCAAATTTAAGAAAAGGGATAATGAGATTTGAACTCCCAACCATTACCCTCCTAATATTAAGGTCAACCAATAGGTTATTTATGGCATATGTAATTTTAGAGGAAGAGTTGTTATGTATCCATAAAAAAATCTGCCCAACCTTATTTAAATAATGTTATTTGTTAAAACAAACCCCTATTCATGGAGTAAACTCACAACCATAAATTGGTAAAGGGGGATATTCGAATTTATGTAACCAAAATAGGGGATTATGTTGGTTAATTATTTTAGCCCATTTTTGGCTAAATTTCATGTATAAAAGGAGGGGATTTAGAAGAGATGAACAATTAGCTTGGAAGGAAAATTTGCTCTTGCAGGAAAGTTTTGTAATTTTTGAGAGAGTTTGTAGGTGAGAGATTATTGTAAGCATGAAGTTATTATTTTCAAGTGCAAAAGAGAGAGAAACTGTAAAGGTTGAAGCTTGGATGTTGTAAGAAGGCGTGTTTTGCCTGGAAACATTAATAAAGCGGTCCCCAAATTGAGAAGTGAACCTAGAGACGTAGTCCTAACCTGATCAACTCTGTTATAAAATTGTTTGCATCTCTTCTATCTATTTCTTATTTCTCTCATTTTTTTAAGTTATGTTCTTGATTTTATGTTATTAAACACATTCTTTAAATCATAAATCTTCTTGTAATTTCAACGGTTTAAGATACATAACCATGCAATTACTGCCTAGATTAGGAATTAAATATGTAATTTGGATTAAGTTAAAAAATTGTAAATCCTAGTTTATAGATCAAGTTTGGTATTAGAGCCTATTCTTGCTGAGAAATTGCAGGTGGTGAATGTTAACCAGGTTGAAGTTGAAGCAAGGAGAAGGTGAACTTGAAGAGTTCAATCCAAAAATTGGAAAAAGAAGGATTTTTCCTCAATCAGAGATGGAATCTGAACAACATATTTCTGAGTTTGATGCAGAAGCATTCCAAAGATCTTTTGTGGAATTAAAGGCTTTGGTCAACATTCTTCTCCAAGAGAGACATGAACAAAAATTAAGAAAGGCGGATAAGGCTAAGAAGAAAGAAGAAGTTAAATCCTCAGCAAAAGATGGAAAAGGAAAAGGAGAAGGAAATGGTAGTGACCCTCCTGAACCTTCATCTCCATCCTCTTCATCTTCTTCTTCATCTTCTTCTTCTCTATCTAATTCTTCTAAAAAGAAACATTCTGTGAAGAAATCCTTGTTAAAGCTTGATGTAAAGTTTGATTTGCCTATATATAATAGTGAATTGGATGCTGAAAATTTGGATAATTGGCTTAAGCAGATCAAAGTGTATTGCAGGGTTCAAAATATTTTGGATGATTCTTTCAAAATCTAGCTAGCTACTCTCAGAATAGGAGGTACTGCATTAGTCTAGTGGGAGAGTAAAATCCAGGATGATCTTCCTACACATGGTAAAATCACTTCATCTTGGTATGAATTTACTTCTGCTTTGAAGAAATAGTTTTATCCATTGGGTTATATGCAACAAGCCATTATAGATTGGCAAAATCTTAGGCAAGGTAAAGGGCAGTTTGTGGAAGAGTATACACAGGTGTTTAGGAAGAAGGCATTAACTCTTGGAATTCCTCTTTATACCCAAGATACTTTATTAAAGTATATAGGTGGAATGCATTCATATTTGAAGCATACAATATTGATGTTTAGTCCTTCTAACTTTGATGAAGTATGTGTTCAAGCGACTCATATTGAAGCAGGTGGAGGAAATGTAAGTTTTAGTTCAAAGAAGGAATTTTCTCCCCCTAACAACATCAAGAAAGGAAAGAAGGTAGCCGTAGTGAAGAAAGAGGAAGGTGACAAACCTACATGTTCGCATTGTCAGAAGAAAGGACATGTAGAAAAGAAGTGTTAAAAATTGCATCTAGAATTGAAACCAAAGTGGTTTAAGGATCATAAGGGTAAGCAAAAGTCTACGGTTGTTGTTCAGGATCTTGGATTAGATTCTAGTGATGAAGCAACAATATCAGCTATGGGTTTGAAAGGTAAAATTTTTGTTGATTCTACCACTGATGTTTCATCTAGTTCCACTTCAAAAAGTCATGTTGTTCTTGAAGATAGTAAAAGGTGTGAACTTCTTCATATAAGGGTGATTTCAAAGAAAACTAGAATTGACACATTGATAGATAGTGGGTCCCAAGTTAATCTAATTTTAGAAGAAATTGTTAAACAATTGGGATTGGAAACTAGGTCACATAGAAGACCTTATCCATTAGGTTGGGTGTGCAATGATAATAGATTGTGAGTTACTAAGAAATGTAAGTTAAGATTTACAATAACATCTAAGTTCATAGATGAGGTTGAATTTGATGTGGTTCCAGTTGATATCTATGGGATTGTGTTGGGTAGCCCATAGTTATATGATAGGAAAGCTATCTTCTACAGGGAACATAACAAGTATCATTTGTTTAAAAATGGGATTGAATACATTATAAGAGCTCATCACATGAAGAATGGAGGATCAATTGTAAATACAGGACATTTGAAAATGATTGTAAATGCAAGCAGTAAACTGACTCTCATGTTTGTAGCAGCTAGTGAGGATCAGGTGAAAGCATAATCAATTCTTCAGCCAGTAATGGTAAAAGAGGATTTGAAAGGCTCATTTTCTAACAATGTTTCTGTACGAGAGATTCAAAATGTTGATACTCTTTCCATTTCATCAGTTATTTCAATTTTGTTACTTCTACTTCTACTAGTTGATGCTATGTGGGTGATGGATGTAATAGTGGAAACCGGTGGATTTATGGTTAATTATGTCAACAATGCTATCTCATATGTATTTATGTTTGTGGTGGGTCATATGTTCAAATTCCCAATAGGACATACAAATGATACTCGGCAAGTGGGGCAACATTTTCCTTGATCAAAATGTACATAAAAAAAGACTTTTGGTGGTCCAAAAGCTACTCAGTGGGGAGGAATGATCCAGGTGGATCCAAAAGGCAAAAAATTCAATAGTTTGATAATCTCTCAAATATAGTATCACTACAAAGAGCTCAAAGAATAGAACCCAATGCAACTTGAACAAGCAAAAAAGGAGCTCGTATGAAAAAGTTACGCTCAGTCAAAATTTACGTCAACACGCAAAGTAGAGGGTTACATAAAAGGTGAAATTAGGCTATTTCAAAAGTGGTCAATAATGAATTTCAAAATGAAGAGCCTAATCAGAGCTTTCCAATGGCACTCATTTCATCAAAAAAGAAGATCAAATGTGAAAGTTATAACAGTTTGAAGTTTAGATAAAAGTGTGGATTTTGATGATGTTAGCATCACATCATAAAATCTATCCATACATACATGCATGCATACATATTCATCCATGCATATATCTATGTATGCATCCATACATACATATATCTATGTATACATTGCATAAATACATAGATATATCTTTGCATGCATGTATACATAGATATATACATGTCTGTATGCGTGCATGCATACATGTATATGTATGCATACATGTATGGATGCATGCATGCATACATATTCATTCATACATATATCTATGTATGCATGCATGTATGCATTCATACATACATATATCTATGTACACATTGCATACATACATAGATATATCTATCCATGCATGTACACATAGATATATACATGTATGTATGCATGCATGAATCCATACATATATATGCATGCATACATGCATACATACATTCATACATACATACATACATATATATATATATATATATATATATATATATATATATATATATATACATTGCATACATACATAGATATATCTATGCATGCATGTATACATAGATATATACATGTATGTATGCATGCATTAATGCATACATGCATGTATACATGTGTATATATATATATGTATGTATGTATGTATGTATGTATGTATGCATGTATACATACATGCATGCATGCATACATACATAGATACATGTATGGATGGATGTATGGATGCATGTATCCATACATATATCTATGTATACATGCATGCATCCATACATACTTATATCTATGTATGCATGCATGCAAACATAGATATATCTATGTATGCATGTAGGCATGCATGCATGCATACATACATATATCTACGTATGCAATATGTATATACATACATACATGTATGTATACATGTATACATAAATGCATGCATTGATGTATGCATATATGCATAGATGCATATATGTATGTATGCATCCATGCATAGATGCATATATGTATGTATGCATCCATACATATATATGTATGCATGCATATACATACATACATACATACATGTATGCATGTATGTATGCATGTATATATAGATGCATGCATGGATGTATGAATGCATACATACAAGATATATACATGTATACATGTATGTATGTATGCATCCATGCATGTATGTGTGCATCCATAGATGCATGCATATACATGTATGTATGTATGTATATATGTATGTATGCAAGCATGCATATCTTTGTATGTATGCAATATATACATAGATATATTTATGTATGGATGCATGCATGCATACATACATATATATGTATGCATCTATATACATAAATACATGCATGCATATATGATAGATGCATGCATGGATTGATGCATCCATGCATAGATGCATGCATACATACATATGCATACATAAAAGATATATACATGTATACATGTATGTATGCATCCATGCATGCATCTATATATGACAAAGATACATGCATGGATGTATGCATCCATGAATGCATGGATGTATGCATAGATGCATAAATACATGCATGCATCTATGTATGACATAGATACATGCATGGATGTGTGTGGATGCATAAATACCTACATGCATCTATGTATGTATGCATGCATAGATGTTGATGCATGCATACATGCATGCATGGATAGATGCACGGATGTATGTATGCATGCATACATACAAGATATATACATGTATGTATGTATGCATGCATCCATGATGTATGCACATACATGCATGGATGCATCCATACATGCATGTGTCTATGTATGTATACATGTATACATAGATGCATGCATGGAGCATATGCATGGATGCATACATGAATGCATGCATCTATGTATGTATGCATATATGCATAGATGAATGCATCCATGCATGCATGCTTATGCATACATACAAGTTCTATACATGTATACATGTATGTATGTATGCATGCATCCACAGATACGTGCATAGATGCATGCATGTATCCATCCATGCATGCATACATACATACATATATACATGTATGTATGTATGTATGTATCTATATGCATGCATACATGCATATATATATATGTGTGTGTGTGTGTGTGTGTGTGTGTGTGTACATGCATGCATGCATAGATATATCTATGCATGCATACATGTATACATAGATATATGTATGTAGCATGCATCCATGCATAGATATATCTATGCATGCATGCATGCAATGTATACATAGATATATGTATGTATGTATGCATGCATGCATGAATAGATATATCTATACATGCATGCATGTATACATGTTTGTATGCATGAATAGATATATGTAAGGATATATATGCATACATCCATCCATCCATACATAGATAGATGCATGCATGCATGCATGGATGTAGATGCATGCATGGATAGATGCATGAATGTATTTATGCATGCATACATAAAAAATATATACATGTATGCATGTATGCATGCATGGATGTATGCACATACATGCATGTATGCATGCATGGATGTATGCACATAAATGCATGCATGCATATGCATGGATGCATCCATAGATGCATGCATCTATGTATGTATGCAACGAGCATATGCATGGATGCATACATACATGCATGCATCTATGTATGTATGCATATATGCATAGATGAATGCATCCATGCATGCATGGATAGATGCATGCATACATACAAGATCTATACATGTATACATGTATGTATGCATTCATCCATAGATACGTGCATCGATGCATGCATGTATGTATCCATGCATGCATGCATAGATGCATGCATGCATGTATGCATGTATGGATGCATACATACATACATGCATACATGTATGTATGTATGTATCTATATGATTGCATACATGCATACATAGATATAGATATATATATATATATATGCATGCATGCATAGATATATCTATACATGCATGCATGTATAGATATATCTATACATGCATGCATGTATACATGTTTGCATGCATGCATAGATATATGTAAGGATATATATGCATGCATCCATTCATACATACATGTATCTATGTATGTATACATGTATGCATGCATCCATCCATACATACATACATACATGTATACATGTATGGATGCATAATGTATCTATGTACATGCATGCATATGTATGTATGTACATATATATATTTATGTATACAAACATGCACGCATAGATATATCTATGCATGCATGCATGTATCTATATATGTATGCATGCATGCGATACATGTATGTATGAATGTAGGCATCCATCATGCATGCATGCATCCATCCATAGATCCATCCATATATCTATGCATGCATGCATGCATCAATACATTTATCTATCCATATATCTATGCATGCATGCATATATCTATGTATATATGCATGCATGCATAGATATATATATGCATGCATGCATAGATATATGTATGTATCCATCATGCATGCATGCATGTATACATAGATATATGTATGGATATATGTATGGATGCATACATGCATACATACATTTATCACATACATGCATGCATGCATCCATCCATACATGCATACATGCATACATACATAGATACATAGATGCATGGATGTATGTATGCATGCATACACCCAAGATATATACATGTATACATATATGTATGTATGCATGATTGAATGCACATACATGCATGCATGCATCCATGCATACATGCATGCATATGCATCTATGTATGCATGTATGCATAGATGAATGCATCCATCTTGCATGGATAGACGCATGCATACATGCATATGCATACATACAAGATATATACATGTATATATGTATGTATGCATCCATGCATACATACATGCATGCATGGATAGATACATATATGTATGGATGGATGCATGCATACATGTATACATACATGGATACATGTATGGATGGATACATGCATATGCATGGATGCATACATACATTCATGCATGTACGTATGTATGCATGGATGCATAGATGCATGCATACATGCATATGCATACATACAAGCTATATACATGTATGTATGTATGTATGTATGTATGCATCCATACATACATCCATGCATGCATGTATGCATGCATGGATAGATACTTGTATGCATCGATGGATGCATGCATACATGTATATATACATAAATACATGTATGTATGGATGCATGCATGCATGCATCCATACATATATGCAGTCATGCATCCATACATACATATGTCTATGTATACATGCATGCATGCATGTATACATAGATATCTATGCATGCATGCATGTATATATAGATATATGTATGCATGGATGCATTCATGCATATGCATGCATCCATACATACATGCATGCATCCATCCGTACATACATATATCTATTTATACATTGCATACATACATAGATATATCTATGCATGCATGCATGTATACATAGATATATATATGTATGTATGTATGCCTACATGTATATCGATGTATGTATGCAATGTATACATAGATATATATATGTATGGATGCATGTATACATACATGCATATATATATATATATGTATTCATCTATATACCTACATACATGTATGGATGTATGCATCTATGCATGCATAGATGCATGCATGTATGTATGCATCCATATATATGTATGCATGCATATATATACATACATATATACATGTATACATGTATGTACGCATAGATGCATGCATGGATGGATGCATCTATGCATGCATAGATGCATGCATGTATGTATGCATGCATACATACAAGATATATACATGTATACATGTATGTATGTATGCATCCATGCATACATGCATGGATACATACATATATGTAAATATGTCATACATAGATGCACGCATGTAGGCATCCATGCATGCATAGATGCATGCATGTATGTATGGATGGATGCTGATGGAGACACAACCCAAGAACAGAATGGACACAATAGAAATTAGGAAATTGTATTAATTAAAAAATAAGTTAGTACATTCAGTACAAAGAAAATAAACTTCAAAACATGCCCTATGGGCTTACAATAGCATAAATTTGGAGATAATTTCTCCTTCAGTACCTCCTCTCAAACTCCACTCCGAACTACCTTTTACAATGTCAAAAATCTCCTTAAATAGACCTCGGAGGGTTAAGGATAAGGAATACATTTTAGAAAGTGCTAGTAGGTTTCCACTGACCAAATAGAAGGCTCTGGAAGCTGCATTAGAAGTCGATGCAAATCTAGAAGAATCAAAAAATGGTAACCGAACTTTCGGGAGGCATAACTTTTGAAACGTAGCTTTGATTGACGAACTGTTTACATTTCTTGAAAGCTCTCAAAGTGCTCTATAGTCCTATGGATAAGCTTCACTTGTCTCCCATTTTTTGGCCCTTTTTGAGGTCATTTAATGCCCCTAACCTGACTTTGAAGCATTATTAGGAGGTCTCCAAAACCCAAAAAATTGTAATAACTTTCAAACCGTGGGGCCTTTTGACCTGATTCTTTTTTTGGAATGCTCTAAATTAAAATTACATTCATCTAGCCAATTTAAACCTTCTAGTTTACCAAAATGATGGTCAAATTACATACTCTTATTTTTTCAGGATTTATACGTATCCCAAGGTGTTCAAATATATTATCCTAGAACACTGATAGTGGAACTGTGAGAGTTGGAACCTTTATTTGACCCAAATGGGTATCCAGAAATGAAAACATATGAAATAGAAACTAATTTTAAGTACATTTTTTTGGGTGACATAGGATTGCCCGTATACCTCTAGATTGAAAAGTGACCCTATCACTTTATGAATGGTAGAGGAAATCCCAAATGGGAAACCTTAGCTGCTAAAATCCAAGTTGATTCCTCTATCGGTCATCCTTTCCACTTGACTAAATACTCTTCATACTACCTATTTCTGGTACTCCTACCCACACAATGATCTAGAATGTCTTCTATCTCCTCCTTCTTAGAAGCAGGAATTGGGCATGGCTCTAACACCAACTCCTCATCTGCACCATCATCATGATACTCTGTTAAGTCTGCAATGTTCAAAATGGGAGAAATGTGAATACCATCTAGCAGCTCCACCTCATATGCATTTCCTAAGTCATGTTTCTTCAAAATTTTGCAGGGGCCAAATTTCTTCATTTTCAGCTTGTTGTAAGTATCAGCTGGAAATCTTTCTTTTCGTAAGTGTACTATGACTAGATCCCCTGCTTGGAGTTCCTTATGTCTTCTCTTTTGATCAGCCCTAGCTTTATACTCTTGATTCATCTTGGTAATGTGTGCTTGAACCTCCTCATGTAGACGCTTGATATGTTCAGCAAATTCTTTAGCTTCAACACTTGTCCTCTCCCCTTGTTCTATCTTCCTCAATTCTAGTGCAGCCCTTGGACTACTTCCATATACAATTTGGAATGGTGATTTTCTAATACTCCTATTTACAAAGCTGTTATAAGCAAACTCTACCTGTGGTAGAATCAAATCCCATCCCTTGGGCTTATCCCCAACTAAACATCTCAGCAAATTGCCTAGACTTCTGTTTACCACTTTTGTTTGGCTGTCAATCTACGAGTGATGTGTGGAACTGAATTTCAAGTCTATTTTAAATTTCTTCCACAATGTCCTCCAGAAATACCCCACAAATTTAGTATCTCTATCAGAAACTATACTCCTTGGGAGACCATGTAGTCTCACCACCCCTCTGAAAAACAAGTTTGTAATTTTGACAGCATCATCAGTTTTGTGGCATGGAATAAAATGTGCCATTTTGGAGAACCTATCAACCACCAAAAATACTGAGTCATTACCCCTTTGTGTCCATGGCAATCCAAGAAAAAAATCCATACTTATGTCCTCCCATAGCTTTGATGGAATAGGCAATGGCTGATATAGTCCAGTATTGTGGCTAAATCCCTTGGCAACTTGACAAACCTGGCAACTTTGTACAAAATTCTTCACATCCTGTAAGATCTGAGGACAAAAATAATGTTCTCTAAGAATGAAAATGGTCTTATCTTGACCAAAGTGGCCTGCCATCCCTCCACTGTGTTTCTCCTTAATCACATTTTCCCTCATGGAACTCCTTGGAATTGCATACTTGACTGCCCTTGAATAACATACCATCCTAAATCAGATAGTCTAACCACTTAGTTCTATCTATAGCAACATGCTCTTTAAAAACTTTCCATGCTTTAGCAAAATCACGATCTTTAGGATACAGATTCTTGAGTTCATCAAACCCAACTACTTCAACGTACATTACTGTAAGCAACAACTATCTCCTACTTAGTGCATCTGCAACCCTATTAGATTTTTTGCTTCTATGCTTCAACACAAATGTATAGCTCTACAAGAACTCTACCCAGTTCATATGCCTCTGATTCAATTTACCTTGGCTATT
The DNA here is from genome assembly GCA_028749045.1 of Cupressus sempervirens. NCBI lineage: Eukaryota > Viridiplantae > Streptophyta > Pinopsida > Cupressales > Cupressaceae > Cupressus > Cupressus sempervirens. The sequence continues at coordinate 603,866,994 of CM053791.1, read as the reverse complement.
TAGGTACTGTAATGCCTAATGATTAGTATACAAAAAAAATTCCTTTGGAAATAAATAATGCCTCCATTTCTTTAAGGCCTAAACTATTGCATAGAACTCTTGATCATAAACATAATACTTCTTCTTTGCATCATTCAATTTTTCACTAAAATATGCAATAGGCTTATCTTCTTGGCTTAATACAACCCCAATAGCATTGGCACTAGCATCACAATCCACCTGGAACACTTTTCTAAAATTTGAAAGTGCCAACACAGGTTGTTATGCAACCTTCTTCTTCAGTAATTCAAAACTTCTCGTAGTTGCTGCAATCCATTTGAACTCTTTTATATCCCCTCTTATTGTATTATTTAGGGGTGCACATATCCGATTGAAATTATTAATAAACTTCCTATAAAAACTAACCAGACCATGAAATGATCTTACCTCAATAGTAGACCTTGGAGTAGGCCAATCCAGGATGGCTTTTACCTTCTCTGGATCCATTTTGAGACCTTCAGGTGATGTAACAAACCCCAAATAGACTAACTCCCTTTTTATAGAGCTACACTTCTTCAGATTAATTAATAGTTTCTCTTCCCTTAGCCTTTCAAGGACACTATGAATATGCAATAAATGTTCTTCCAAAGTCTTGCTGAAAATTAAAATATCATCCAAATAAACAATAACAAATTTTCCCAAGAACTTCTTAAGTACCTCATTCATGAGCCACATGAAGGTGCTTGGGGCGTTCATCAATCCAAAGGCCATGACTAACCACTCATAAAGACCCTCCTTGGTCTTGAAGGTTGTTTTCCACTCATCTCCTTCTCATATCCGTATCTAATGATAGCCACTCTTGAGATCTATCTTTGTGAAGTACTGAGCTCCACTCAAGCAGTCCATAAGATCATCCATTCTTGGCAAAGGAAATTGGTACTTGATAGTTATCCTATTTATAGCTTGAGAGTCTATACACATCCTCCACTCTCCATCCTTCTTTGGTGCAAGTACTGTAGGTACTACACATGGACTTAGGCTCTCCTAAATAAAGCCCTTCCTCAATAGCTCCTGAACCTATCTATTTAGCTCTTCTATATCAGTAGGATTAATCCTATGAGCAGCCTTGTTAGGCAAACTAGCTCTTGGAATTAGATCTATCTAATGAAAAATTTGCCTTACTGGTGGCAATCCTTTTAGAACATTATCAAAGATAATATCTCCAAACTCACCTAGTAAATCTGAAACTTCAAGTGGTATTTCACTGCTACCTTCTTTATCTTTCCTAGGAATCAAAGCATAGCACATACACTGATGTTTCATGCCATCTAAAAACTTTCTTTCATCAACAAGACAAATCCTAGCACTGCTACATACCTTTTCACCTTCCCTTTTCATGGACTTTAGTTTGTGGTGAACTCCATCCTTTGTTAGAGAGTATGTGTTTTCATGACCATCATTTACTGCATGCCTATCAAATTGCCACGGTCTACCCAACAATAGATGGCAAACATCCATTGGAATAATCTCATAGAGAACTTCATCATGGTAACCCCCAATTTTGAATTTCACTAAACATTGTTCACTTACCAGGACTTTATGATCATCTTTCGCCCAAGCAATCTGATAGGGTTGGGGATGTCTCTCCCTCTTGAGCTTCAGCTTAGAGACCATCTCCTCTGACACCAAGTTATCTGTGCTACCACCATCAATGATCATGTCACAACATTTATCCTCACACTTGCATCTGGTATGGAACAAACTCCTCCTTTGTCTTGGTTCTATCTCACCACTTATTAGGACCCTTTCATTTACCAAGGTCTCTCCTCTTTCTGCATCTTTTGAATGTGATGATTGTGCATCCTTATCCACATGAGAAACCCTAGCTTGACCCTCAGCCCTCCTATCTGTCCTTACTTGTTGTTGAGGGCATTCAAAGGCACGATGACCTTCTTCATTGCAATGGAAACATGTACCATGGAAGCCTCCTCTTCCTTGTCCACATCCTCTACCTCTTCCTCTCTGATTTCCAAAGTCTTGATCATGGGAGTGGTTTAAACCCTCATTCCTCTAGTTCCTGTTAGTACCCACATCTTCATTTTTCTTTTAGGTTTCATTGCGGCCTCCAGATGACCTATTGCTTCCCCTTCCTCCTTGACCATCCCCTCTTTTTCTAGATCCTGAAAGTGGTTATTGCACTGGTCACATAGTCAGATCTAAAGAGGTTCACCCGCCTAGGTTTTGGAGAGCCTGAAGAAGAAGAAGGGTCATGCCTTATAGTTGGCCCTGTGTCTAAAATGATATGTTGATAATGGGAGTTAGCTGCCCCTAGATATGTCATATTCTCATGGGGATAATTGGAAATGGGTAACATTTTCAAACACCAACAAAATGGTGACTCTGCTGGGGAAAGCTGTGTTACAAGGACAAGAATCTCTGGTGTATAATTTGAAAAGAAGAGATTCAATACAGTAGGAGAAGTGCATTAAAAACTTTTAGTAGTAAGTTCTCTGATGTTCTTTTCAAGTTTTCTTACTCCAAATCATGCACCCCAGTAAGTTTTATCCATTTATAGTAGTATTGTTCAAGGTTGAATATAGATTGTGTTGCTAAGGTTGTTCATCTTCAGTCATGCCAACCAGTTATTATTTTCATAATACTGTTGTTGTTCAGAGTCAGAATTGGTGAAAGATGTTTTCTCTCTTTTAAATGTTGTTAAAAGTTTTGCAAAGTTTTCAAGTTGAATTTTCAATTCAGATCTGTAGTGTTATGAATCATGTTTAAAATCTTTCTCACAATAGTGAGTGGCGACTCTATCTAAAGGATCTCTAAATCATTGTAGATCAGTGATGTATAGATTGTTTTTAAGAGTTTTCATGGGAATCAAGCAGATTTGAAAGTTAGATGAATTTGCAAGCAAGAAGAGAGACCTATTATAAGTTTTTGACAAATAAGTCTGGAAGTGTTGTTTGATATGTTGTCACAAGAATTTTAATGATAAAGATGAATCATAGCTATGATTTCATTTCTCTCTTCAATAAGATGGAAACTCTGTAAGGTTATGATCAGTGATGTGAGGAATTCATGTTAGCATCGGGCTAATCAGCAAATCAATAGTTTCATACAGCAACAGTTGAGGTATTTTATACTTTCATGCAATTTTCTTTCCCATGAAAGTTAGTTCTACATATGTATTCTCCATCAAGCGAAGTTTAAGCACTAAGAAGAGGAGAATAGTTTTATGTTTTATACATTTCGCTGGATTTGGTTTCAATTGTTGGTTTAAAGTTGTGAAGTATATTTGAAACATTCATTTGGTAGAGGGTTGTGAAGATCTGCTGCAAATTATGAATTCTAAAAGTTTTTAATGATGAATGAGTCTTGAGTTGAAGAATGTCGAGTTTCATCTCATCTAGTATGTAGCCTGTTAGTGAAATTCCTAGATCCATCTCTACTAGGAGGCATATGCCATTAAATTTTAATGGTATCCATGGTTTCCCGAATATTGTGCCTTGTAACCTCAGACAATATTTTCCTAAGTTTGGTGGAAACCATGAAAATTCAGCTAGTCATCATGTTCAGTTGTTTAGTGACTTGGTTGGTGATTTTGAAATTGCTCATGAAGACATTCAGATGAAATTGTTTGTTTAGACTTTAGAGGATGATGCTAGGGACTAGTTTTCATTTTTACCAGCATGTTCAATTTCATCCTGGGATGAATTACTGCCAGCTTTCATGAAGCAATTTAGGGAAAGAGTAAGCATCTCTGATTATTTTGATAATTTTTTAAAAATTGAAATAAGGAATGGTGAGTTAGTTCCTGAATTTAATATCAGATTTGCAAAGATTTTGAGTGAATTTCCTGAAAGTTACAAGCCAGATGATTGAATGTGTTTAGTGGTTTATCTCAGTGCATTTGATAAAAAGATGAACTATCTATTGAGAGATAAAGAACCTATAACTTTGCATCAGGCATTCATGATAGCAATAGAGATTGAGAATAACATAAAATATGGCTTAACTCAGAGTCACTTCTCTAGAAATGTTTTCCGACAAGATGAGGTGCAAAGAAAAAATCAATGTCATATAGAATGTTTAAATTCAGATCAGCAAATAAGCACTCCTATTATTGTAAATAGTTTTGATGAAAATTCAGAAATAAAAGCATGTGAACATGATATCTCTTTGTTGCAAAAAGGAAATTATTGCATTCATGCTGATTTGAATGCACATGTTTATGGTATTACAACAGTGAATGATAGAATTGATTCATTTGATGAGTTATCCAGGCAAGCTATAAATTTAGTCATTCATTTTCCCATTGATGATTCACATTGTGTTGAAAACATAATGAATTAGAAAGAGGAAAGGTATTTATCTTAGTATGAGAATGAAGAACCTGGAAGTGATGCATCAAGTGATAAAGATGAAATTGCTGATCCAACATATTGTGAAGAAGCATCATGTGAAGACAATGGCGACACTTTTTTCTCAGAGGATTGTGATAGTACATATGCGTCTTCATGTGAATCAGATGCTGATTGGGAAGAAGAAAGTAATGATAAAAGTGAGTGCTCATATATCAATAAAGGTATGAATTCTTTTCTTAAATTTGAAAGTAAGTGTCCATTTCAAAATTGTGTAAATCAGTTTGAGATTAAAATTTATGAAGAAAATGTGTCTACACAATATGAAGACAAAGAGGTTATCTATAAGGATGTACTACCTAATTGCGTACAAGAGTGTCTTGAGGAGGAATGCAGTGATGATCAGTACGTGATTGATCCTGAGATTAATGCATCAGCCCCTATTGATAAGATAAATGATGATTTTCTTGCAAGACATTGTAATCACCTATATGGAGACAATGAAAGCAACTTTTATTTGTATTCTACATGCTTCATTCACGGAGTGGATGTTGAGTCTTCATATACTGAAAGTGTCCATGACAGTGATGTTAGAAATGGTTTTAAAGTTTTCACTAATCTGTTATATGGTGAGGAGTTTGATGTTGATCAGCACATCACTTGTCCTAATGTCTACAAAGGCGCTTTGCATGGAATTATCAATCCCCTTTTTGAAGACCACAAGGAAAATTCAGATTTATTTGAGAACGAGTTTGATGATGATACCTTGTCTTATTGTTGTAGGAGATTAGAATTTTTTGCTTCTGAGTTTGATAGTGAAACTAATGATTATGCTGCATCTGAGGAGGTAAATGACAAGATGTTTGATGAAGCTATTTTTAAAAATCAGTATGCACCTTACAATGAGATTTATGAGGAACTCTCTGATGTGAAGACTAATCTATTTGCTGATTGTGAACAACCATTTGAAGATTATGGATTAGTTTCAGATTATGATGTGGATGATATATGTGAATATCAGTCAGATTGTTCATTTGATTCCTATCCAGTTATGCAGAGGGATACACATTTTAAAGGTATGAGTGGTCTTTTTCCCCAAGTTGAATATGAAGCCTTCATATTCAAGAATGATAGCATGCACAAGCGATTAAATGAAGAGAGTTTTTAGTTTCAATTTGATATGTTTAAGCATGCTGATCAGTATCTTCATAATGAGCTAACGGTTGAAGATGAAATAAGTTTTTATATGCATTGTGAAAATAAGAGTGATGATTTTGTTTTGCCAAGTGATCTGTTATATAGTGATAATATGATTGATGAAACTGATAGGAGAAGAAATTTCAGTTTACCTCATGAAAGTTCAGATGAGAATCATGTTTATGAAAGAGGTAAACAATTCTGTTGAAGTTCGGTGGCCCGGGGTCATCATTTGTAAAGAGTAGAAGTAGCTGTTTCCTTGCTTTCAATAAGCTATTCGAGAGAAGTTTTGTTGTTTCAAGTATGTGGTATGCTTCTCCCAGAGATCTGGAATCTTACCATGCCCACAAGGGACATGTTTCCCCAGACAGAGCCACTGTTGGCACTCAAAACTGCATTCCCATTTTGAGCATCCATTTGAAATTTTGAGAAATTCAAGCCCTATGAATGCCCATAATTGAATGTGCACTTGGTTGTCCTTTTGAGGTCCTTAAGATGTTCAATGGCTCTGACACTTTCCATTTAGTTTTCCTAATCCTTCCATGATGATAATTTGTCATTCTCAGTTATATGACAAAGTCTTATTTTGAACAAATCCTAAAATCTGTTTTCTACCCCATTTAATATGCAGAGTTTAGTCAAGAACCTTTCCTTATACAAATCCACCAAGTCCTTTGAAATCCTTTAGCCCCTTCTCATTTTCTTACTCAGAGCATGCCCTTTTTAAACCTTAGGCAAACTTGAAATAATGTTTTGATTAAATCTGCTTTAAGTTTAAGGTAGTCAGGGTTTACACCTTTTTTCAAAAAAAGTTGCTTTTCAAGCTTACCATGCAAGTCTCGGCGATCATAGATCTTGTTTAGATCGACAGACCACGCATTCCTGCATTTTCAAAATGTGGGGAAGCACAAAGAGGGCACGTAGTATAGTCTGATTATGTGGGTCCGAGATTTTTCAAAAAGATTGACTCACCGTTGATCTTGGTTGAGATCACCGAATGTCATTTTCCCACAGGATGAAGATAAGCATGATTTAAATAAAGCAAACAAGCGCATAAGTGACATCTGTCCCTTATGAAGACACAAGGAGATGTTTGTATGAGCGCAGAAGACAAGTTATGAACATTGTCGATCTATGTGAGATCGATGGATGAGGCATTGCCGCATTTTCAAGATGCGAGGCAAATAAATATTGTGAGCGTGCCACTTTGCAATGCGTGGCACAGTGGGACAAAATGCGAGGAAGTAACGATGTCATGGGCACCAAAGTCTTGAATGCAATGGTCAGGCTTGTCAAAACACCTACAGTAAAAGGTATTTTCTCATTGGTCAGGATCATGCCTATGGGCCGCCTATTTTTGAAACTCTGAATCACTGTCGATCTAAGCCAACATCAAGGGCTAGAATTTTCCCGCATTATTTTTATCTCCGTATGATTTTATAATGCGGGTAAAAGGATTGTGGACCCATGTTGAAATTAACCAAATCATGCCATTTTGAAATATCACGTGCTTTGTGATAAAGGAACAATGCAATAGTTATTCAAAGAAAATTTCATCAAACATCGATCTTCTCTAAATTGACGGAGGGTGCTAGTCCGCTATATCAACATGCTCGCAAGATAAGAAATGTGGGAGTGCGCAAGCCTGACATGTGGGGCAGACTTAGGTCATTGATTCAATTCAGATCTATGGTTCTTGTGCATTTACATTTCTTAGAAGCAAGAAGCGTGCACTAAAAGATAAATTGCACACATGGCTAATTATGATTGGGTTATTTCGGACCAGCTTGCTTAGTGGATTTTGAAGCTATCATGCTCACATTTTCAACTTATAAGATCTTCAAGATCAACGGTGCATATTTTACTATTGAAGGTGGTATCATTATGCATATTAATGAGACATGAAAACCTTTGCGTGTGAAAGTAAAGAACAGGGTGTAACAAGTGAGATTTTTTGAATATCAACTTGTGCAAGTAGAAATTCGTGAGTCATCTCTAAATGGAAAAATTACTGCTAGCATTGAGATAAATTTGGCACGAGTGTCAAGTAGTTGGCTCAAGGATAAAATGCAGAAGTTACAGAGATAAAAGAAAAGGCTTCAGGTAAGTTTGAATACCAAAGTCTCTGCATTTTCTAGTCCTGGTGATTTATTCAAAAGATGTTTCTAAAGATTTCACTAAGTCTGAGGGTATGGATAGCGGAATGATTGTTCATTAAGAGTAGTTGGTTCTGGGACACTAATACTTTGAAAAATGATTTATTTATTTTTAGAGGATGTTTCAGAAAAGGAAAATGGTTAGCTTCGTATGCCTGTGTATGGTTTTTTGATAGAGGAAAGCTAGTAATCAGGTGTCATAGTCAAGTCACCAAGGTGATAAGAAGAACAAGGAATAGACTTTGTAAGCTATAAACCTTTTTAGCAGAAACATCATCTTTTAAACAAATTTTCAAAGCATCTTAGTTTGATGCCAGGGTAGCAGAGATATTTGAGACACTGTGCATAGTTTTGGAAGCAGGTGAAGAAGATTTTATACCCTAAGGTATAGTCTTTTTCATTTTTTGTGCATGTCCCCCCTTTTTGTGTTAGTAGATGGAAAATTTTGGCAAGAAGTTGGTTAAGGAAGCAGACGTGGATGGGGATTAGAGAATCCCTATTTTGTTATTTTTAATAACCACATTATTTTTCGGCTTCTGTACTGCATGCTAAGTAATGATTCTCTTATTTTTGAAGCTTGGCATGATCAGTAAAGAGTGGGAAGTAAAGATGATTCTCATTCAGTAATCATCTTGACAAAGCCCACAGGCCTAGGTTGGTGCGTATTTTTCAGAGTTGATTTTGTCATTGATAAGGTGGTCTTAGCAGTTGCGCATACAACAAATTAGTGGTAGAGCTGAATCAGCAAAAAGTGGTAACAGAAAAGAAGCTTATAGGAAAATTTTTGATCTACATGATGTTTTGTTAATCTTTTTCTTCTTTTTTCTATTACAAACTTGTGATATCTTTTGTAAGGGACACTTGTCAGTTCTCTATTCCTGAAGCTTGTTGCATCTCACAGTATTTAAGTGAGATCCCAAGGCTAGAGAAGAGGGAGGGGGGGGGGGGGGGGGGGGTTTGGTTGGTTTTCTATTCTTCCAGTTTTTAGAGCTCTGCTCAAGCTGTGAAAGCCACATACCCAGCATATCTTGTATGAACAACATATGGATTTCGCAGATAGTTCTGATACAATAGTGTGATCTTGTATCTTTTTTTATGCATCCCTAATGTACTTATTTCAAGGAGATAAATACAATGTGTAGAAGGTTTTGAATTTCAATATGACTTTGTCTCCTTTCTTGTTGAGGTTGTAATGTTATATGTTCAAGAACAAAGATCTTGAACCTATTTGCAATTGTCTGGTTGTATGTTTGAAGTTTACTTGCCTTTGACTCAAGGAGACATGTAATTGTTTGTGGTTTCAGAAAGGGTTGCAGATTCATTTAAGAAGGATGTGAGAAAGTATGGAGTTATATTGGATATTGTTGTCTAATTCATAAGGTGAACAGACTGAACAAGAATGTATTAACGTATGCCATATGTTGATTGATGTTCAAGGATGCATAATTTTGGAGTGTAGGATTTCCCTAATGGATAAGGCACTAGTCATTTGTAGGGTCATTAAAGTTTTTGCTGCATATTGAACATGCTGTCTTTCCTCAATATAAATCAAATTTTTCCCTTCATGTTGAAGTGGACATAAAAGTTTTAACCCTCACTCGGTTTATGAATAATATCGGTTTGCATCTAGCTATTGTAGAATCTATGTTGTTTCATAAACCACTAGGAGATATTAGGGGTTTCATCTACTTTTCTAGATCCTGAAAGTGGTTATTGCACTGGTCGCATAGTCAGATCTAAAGAGGTTCACCTGCCTAGGTTTTGTAGAGCCTGAAGAAGAAGAAGGGTCATGCCCTATAGTTGGCCCTGTGTCTGAAATGATATGTTGATAATGAGAGTTAGTTGCCCCTAGATATGTCATATTCTCATGAGGATAATTGAAAATGGGTAACGTTTTCAAACACCAACAATATCTATGCATGTATGCATATATATATATATATATATATATATATGTACATACATACACATGCATGCATGCATGCATACATATATATGTATGCATGCATGCATGCATACATGTATATACATACATACAAGATACATGTATATACATAGATACATGTATGTATGGATGGATGCATGCATATACATAGAGACATACATAGATAGATACATGTATGTATGCATGCATGGATATACATGGATACATGTATGTATGAATGGATGCATGTATATACATGTATACATGTATGAATGCATGCATGCATATACATGGATACATGTGTGTATGGATGGATGCATGTAGATGCATACATACATAGATAGATACATGTATGTATGCAGGCAGGCATATACATGGATATATGTATATATGGATGCTTGCATATACATAGATACATGTATGTATGCAGGAGCATCGAAAGGTATAAGGGCAATCCTGTGTCACCCAAAAAAAAGTACTTAGACTTATTTTTTGTTTCATTTGTTTTCATTTTTGGATACCCATTTTGTTCAAATAAAGGTTCTGACTATCATAGATCCACTATTAGTGTTCTAGGTTAGAGTATTTGAGCACCGTAGGATACGTGAAAATACATAAAAAATTGCAGTATGTAATTGAGCCATCATTTTGGTGAACTAGGAGGTGTAAATTGGTTAGATGATTGTAATTGTATGAATCTATGTAATTGCATGCATCTATGTATACATGGATACATCTATGTATACATGCATGCATACATCTATACATACATGCATACATACATAGATACGTGTATGTATGGATGTATGCATGCATGAATGCATGTATACATATATATATATGTACATACATACATATGCATGCATGTACATAGATACATGCATGCATACATGTATGTATGCATCCAAAAGTGCATATATTCATGCCAGATATATGTATGTATGGATGGATGCATGCATACATGTATACATACATAGATACATGTATTTATACATAGATGGATGGATGCATGCATCCATACATATATCCATTCATATATATATGCATGCATACATACATGTATGTATGCATGTATGCATCCATACGTGCATACATACATGCAAGATATATGTATGTATGGATAGATGCATGCATATACATCCATATGCATGCATATACATAGATATATCTATGCATGCAATCATGTATACATAGATATATATACATGTATGTATCTATGTATGCATCCATACATGTACACATACATGCATGCATCTATGTATGCATGGATGGATACATACATGCATGCATCTCTTTATGGATGTATGCATGCATACATTCATTGCATACATACATAGATGGATATATGTATGTATACATAGATACATGTATGTATGGATGGATGCATGCATACGTGCATACATACATGTAAGATAAATGTATGTATGCATGGATGCATGCTTACATGTATACATACATAGATATATGTATGTATACATAGATACATGTATGAATCGATGAATGCATGCATGCATGCATACATACATGTATACATGTATGTATGTATCTATGCATCCATACGTGCATACATACATGCAAGATATATGTATGTATGGATGGATGGATGCATGCATGCATGCATAGATATATACATATTTATATCTATGTATGCATGCATGCATACATACATAGGAATGCATGCATACATAAATATATCTATGTATACATTGCATACATACATAGATATACCTATGCATGCGTGAATACATAGATATTTATATATATGTATCCATGCATGCATACATACATATATATGTATGCATGCATACATATACATACATACATACATGTATGCATGCATGCATCTACATATATATGCATACATACATAGATACATGTATGTATGGATGTATGCATGCATGCATACATACATACATAGATATATCTATGCATGTATACATAGATATATATGTATGTATGCATGCATGCATACATACAAGATACATGCATATACATAGATACATGTATGTATGGATGGATGCATGCATATACATAGATACATGTATGTATGTATAGATGGATGCATGTACATGCATACATACATAGATAGATACATGTATGTATGCATGCATGCATGCATATACATAGATACATGTATGTATGGATGGATGCATGTACATCCATACATACATAGTTAGATACATGTATGTATGCATGCATTCTTCCATACATACATGTATCTATGTATATGCATGTATCTTGTATGTATGCATGCATTCATACATACATGTACATGCATATACATGGATATAGGTATGTATGCATGCATGCATATACATGGATGCATGTACATGCATACATACATAGATAGATACATGTATGTATGAATGGATGCATGCATGCATATGGATATATGTATGTATGAATGGATGCATGCATGTATGCATGAATATACATAGATATATTTATGTATGGATGGATACATGTATGTATGGATGGATGCATGCATACATATATACATGCATACATGCATGCATGCATCTATGTATACATGCATCCATACATAGATACATGCCAATATGGAAGCATGCATGGATATAAATAGATACATGTATGTATGCATGCATGCATATACATGGATACATGTATGTATGGATGGATGCATGTACATGCATACTTACATAGATAGATCCATGTATGTATGCATGCATGGATGCATGAATATACATAGATCTATCTCTGTATGTATGCATGCATGCATGTATGGATGGATACATGTATGTATAGATGGATGCATGCATATATACATGCATGCATCTATGTATACATGCATGTATCCATCCATACATGCATGCATGCATACATACAGAGATAGATCTATGTATATTCATGCATCCATGCATGCATACATGCATACATACAGAGATACATGCATTTATGGATACATGTATGTATGCATGCATGCATCTACATGGATACATGTATGTACGCATGCATGCATCTACATGGATACATACATAGATAGATACATGTATGTATGCGTGCATGCATATACATGGATACATGTATGTATGGATGGATCCATGTACATGCATACATACATAGATAGACCCATGTATGTATGCATGCATTCATATACATGAATACATGTATGTATGGATGGATGCATATACATGGATACATGTATGTATGAATGGATGCATGCATGCATATACATAGATACATATATGGATGGATGGATACATGTATGTATGGATGGATGCATGCATACATATATATAAATAAATATTTACATGCATGCATTTATGTATACATGCATACATACATAGATACATGCATGGATGGATGTATGCATGCATGCATACATCCATACATACATGTATCTATGCATACATGCATGCATGCATAGATATGTATGCAATGTATGTATGTATGCATGCATGCATACATAAATGCATGTATGCATGCCTGCATGCATGCATAGATATATCTATGCATGGATGCGATGTATGTATGCATGCATACATCATACATAAATGCATGTATTTATGAATGCATGAATGCATAAATGCATAGATATGTATCCAATGTATGTATGCATGCATACATAAATGCATGTATGTGATGCAAGAGCATCCAGAGGTATAAGGGCAATCCTGTGTCAATAAAAAAAAAAAGGTACTTAGACTTAGTTTTTGTTTCATGTGTTTTCATTTCTGGATACCCATTTGGGTCAAATAAAGGTTCTAACTCTCACAATTCTACTATCAGTGTTCTAAGATAGAGTTTTCGAACACTTTGGGATACGTGTAAATATCAAAAAATAGGAGTATGTAATTGAGCCATAATTTTGGTGAACTAGAAGGTGTAAATTGGCCAGATGATTTTCCTTATAATTTAGAGCATTCCAGAAAAAGAATCAGGTCAAAAGGCCCCATGGTTTGAAAGTTATCGTAGTTTTTTGATTTCTAGAGACATCCTAAGAATTCTTTGAAGTTAGGATAGGGGCATTACATGACCTCAAAAAGGGCCAAAAATTGGGGGACAAGCAAAGCTAGTCCATAGGGCTATAGAGCGCTTTGAGAGCTTTTTGAAAATGTAAACAGTTCGTCAATCAGAGCTACGGTTCAAAAGTTATGCCTCCCGAAAGTTTGGTTACCGTTTCTTGATTCTCCTAGATTTGCGTCGACTTCTAACGCAGCTTCTAGAGCCTTCTATTTGGTCGGTAGATGCCAACTAGCACTTTCTAGAATGTACTCCTAATCCTTAACCTTCTGAGGTCTCTTTAAGAACGTTTGTGGCATTGTAAAAGGCAGTTCGAAGTGGAGTTTGAGAGGAGGTACTAAAAGGAGAAATTATCTCCAGATTATTACTGTTGTAAGCCCTTAGGGCATGTTTTGAAGTCTATTTTCTCTATACTAAATGTAATAGCATATTTACATAGTTAATACAATTTTCCCTTTCCTGTTGTGTCTATTCTATGCTTGGGTTGTGTCCCTATCAAGTGGTATCAGAGTTGGTTTTCCTGAATGTGTATACAGAGCATCGACTGTGAGGCAGTTTGCACCAGGACTATGTGGTTGTGGGTTTGAGTTAAGAAGATGCCTCCATGAAAAGAGCATGGTGGATGGGTCAGAGCTATTAATTCTGAGGAGGTTAGAGCCCTCCAAAGGTAGGTACAAGCATTGTAGGAGGAGCTCCGTAGAGGAACAAATGTTACCGTAGGCAATGAAAGTGAGGATGAGAATGAAGAAGAAGAAATTGGACCAGAAGGGGAATTTGATGAGAAAGTTTTGAATCAAGCAAAGGAAAGGCTTTTTAGGGAGATTACTAAGTTTGGGAAAAGACCTACAATTGATGTGGGTGTACTTTCAGGAAATCTGAAACCAGATGAGTTGATCGACTGGATCAATGAATTGGAAGAGTACTTTGAGTATGAGGATATCAGGGATCCAGATAGGGTTATGTTTGCAAAAGCCAAACTAAAAGGCCATGCAAAAATTTGGTGGCAAGAGCTTCAATTGGAAAGAAATAGAAGAGAAAAGGAGAAGATCACAAGGTGGGATCGTATGGTGGACAAATTGAAAAAGCAATTCATTCCTGTTGATTATGAGCTTGATTTGTTTAAAAAGATGCATGGGTTAAAGCAAGCAGAAAAATTAGTCCAAGAATATATAGAGGAGTTTTACCGACTTTTGATTAGAGCAAGACATGCAAAAGAAAATAAGGAGAAGGTTGCTCATTATATCAGTGGGTTGCGACCTAGGATCCAGGAGGAATTAAGTCTGGTAAGAATGACCAGTGTTGAAGAGGCATACCAGTTTTCCCTACAACTTGAAGAGAAGCTAAATAAGAGGTTTGAAGGGAGACAAAGAGGGCACGTTCAAGGAGGAAGGGGTAGTGGTAGGTCATCTAGAGGCTAAAATGAAACCCAAAAAAAAAAAAAATATGTGGGTACTAGTAGGAACCAGAGGAGTGAGGGTTTCAACTGCTCCCATGATCAAGACTTTGGAAATCAGAGAGGAAGAGGTAGAGGATGTGGACAAGGAAGAGGAGGCTTTTTTGGTACCTATTTCCATTGATATGAAGAAGGCCATCGTGCCTTTGAATGCCCTCAATGACAAGGAAGGATAGATAGGAGAGCTAAGGGTCAAGCTAGGGTTGCTCATGTGGATGAGGATGCACAATCATCACATTCAGAGGATGTAGAAAGAGGAGAGACTCTAATGAATGAAAGGGTCCTACTTAGTGGTGATATTGAACTAGGACAAAGGAGGAGTTTGTTTTGTACCAAATGCAAGTGTGAGGATAAATGTTGTGTTGTGATCATTGATGATAGTAGCACTGATAACTTGGTATTAGAAGAGATGGTCTCTAAGCTGAAGCCTAAGAGGGAAAAATGCCCCCAGCCCTATTAGATTGCTTGGGTGAAAGATGATCATAAGGTCCTAGTAAATGAACAATGTTTAGTGAAATTAAAAACTGGGAGTTACCATGATGAAGTTCTCTGTGATGTTATTCCAATGGATGATTGTCATCTATTGTTGGGTAGACTGTGGCAGTTTGATAGGCATGTAGTAAATGATGGTCATGTAAACACATACTCTCTAACAAAGGATGGAGTTTTCCACAAACTGAAGCCCATGAAAAAGGAAGGTGAAAAGGTATGTGGTTGTGCTAGGATTTTTCTTGTTGATAGAAGGAAGTTTTTAGATGGCATGAAACATCAGCGTATGTGCAATGTCATATGTGCTATGCTTTCTTTCCTAAGAAAGATAAAGAAGGTAGTAGTGAAATACCACTTGAAGTTTCAAATTTATTATGTGAGTTTGGAGATATCATCTCTGATAATGTTCCAGAAGGATTGCCACTGATAAGGAAAATCAGTCATCAGATAGATTTAATCCTAGGAGCTAGTTTTCCAAACAAGGCTGCTCACAGGATGACTCCTACTGAAACTAAGGAGCTAAATAGATAGGTTCAGGAGCTATTGAGAAAGGGTTTCATTTGGGAGAGCCTAAGTCCATGTGTAGTACCTACAGTACTAGCACCAAAGAAGGATGGAGAGTGGAGAATGTGTACAAATTCTCGAGCTATAAATAGGATAACCATCAAGTATCAGTTTCCTTTGCCAAGAATGGATGATCTTATGGATTGTTTAAGTGGAGCTCAGTACTTCACAAAGATAGATCTCAAAAGTGGCTACCACTAGATAAAGATTCGAGAAGGAGATGAGTGGAAAATAGCCTTCAAGATCAAGGAGGGTCTTTATGAGTGGTTAGTCATGCCCTTTGGATTGATGAATGCCTCAAGTACCTTCATGCGGCTTATGAATGAGGAACTTAAGAAGTTCTTGGGAAAAAATTTTATTGTCTATTTGGATGATATTTTATTTTTTAGCAAGACTTTGGAAGAACATTTATTGTATATTCGTAGTGTCCTTGAAAGGTTAAGGGAAGAGAAACTGTTGATTAATCTGAAGAAGTGTATCTTTACAAAAAGGGAGTTAGTCTACTTGGAGTTTGTTATATCACCTGAAGGTCTCAAAATGGATCCAAAGAAGGTAAAAGCCATCTTGGAATGGCCTACTCCAAAGTCTGCTACTGAGCTAAGATCGTTCCATGGTCTAGTTAGTTTTTACAAAAAATTCATTAAGAATTTCAGTGGCATATGTGCACCCCTGACTGACACAATAAGAGGGGATAGAGAAGAGTTCAAATGGACTGTGGCAGCTGTGAGAAGTTTTTAATTGCTGAAGAAGAAGGTAACATAACAACCTTTGTTGGCACTTCCAAATTTGAGAGAGGTGTTCCAAATGGATTTTGATGCTAGTGGCAGTGCTATTGGGGCTGTATGAAACCAAGAAGGTAAGCCTATTGCATATTTTAGGAAAAAATTGGATGATGCAAAAAAAGAAGTATTCTTTTTATGATCAAGAGTTCTATGCAATAGTTGAGGCCTTAAAGAAATGGAGGCGTTATTTATTGTCAAAAGAATTTGTTTTGTATATTGATCATCACACATTGCAGTACCTAAATAGCCAAGTTAAATTTAATTAGAGGCATATGAAGTGGGTAGAGTTCTTGTAGAGCTATACATTTGTGTTGAAGCATAGAAGTGGAAAATCTAATAGGGTTGTAGATGCATTAAGTAGGAGATAGATGTTTCTTATAGCAATGCAAGTTGAAGTAGTTGGGTTTGATGAACTCAAGAATATGTACCTTGAGGATCTTGATTTTGCTAAAGCATGGAAATCTTGTAAAGAGCCTATTGTTGTAGACAGAACTAAGTGGTTAGACTATCTAATTTAGGATGGCATGTTATTCAAGGGCAGTCAATTATGCATTACAAGGAGTTCCATGAGGGAAAATCTGATTAAGGAGAAACATAGTGGAGGGATGGCAGGACATTTTGGTCGAGATAAGACCATTTCCATTCTCAAAGAACATTATTTTTGGTCTCAAATGTCACAAGATGTGAAGAGGTTTGTATAGACTTGTTAGATTTGTCAAGTTGCCAAGGGATTTAGTCAGAATACTGGACTATATCATCCATTGCCTGTTCCATCAAAGCCATTGAAGGACATAATTATGGATTTTGTTCTTGGATTGCCAAGGACACAAAGGGGTAATGAATCAATATTTGTGGCCGTTGATAGGTTCTCAAAAATGACACATTTCATTCCATGCCACAAAACTCATGATGCTATCCATATTGCAGACTTTTTTTTCAGAGAGGTGGTAAGACTACATGGTCTTCCAAGGAGTATAGTTTCTGACAGAGCTACTAAATTTGTAGGGTATTTCTAAAGAACATTATGGAAAAAGTTGAGAACATACTTGAAATTCAGTTCCACACATCACCCACAGACTAACGGCTAAACAGAAGTCTAGGCAATTTGCTGGGATGTTTAGTTGGGGAGAAGCCCAAGGGATGGGATTTGATTCTACCACAAGTCAAGTTTTCTTACAATAACTCTGTAAATAGGAGTACTGGAAAATCACCATTCCAAATTGTATATGGAAGTAGCCCAAGGACTGCACTAGAATTGAGGAAGATAGAACAAAGGGAGAGGACAAGTGCTGAAGCTAAAAAATTTGCTGAACATATCAATCGTCTACATGAGGAGGTCCAAGCACACATTGTCAGGATGAATCAAGAATATAAAGCTAGGGATGATTAAAAGAGAAGACATAAGGAATTTCAAGTAGGTAATCTAGTCATGGTACACTTTAGAAAAGAAAGATTTCCAACTGGTACTTACAACAAGCTGAAAATGAAGAAATTTGGCCCCTGCAAAATTCTGAAGAAACATGACTCAGGAAATTCATATGAGGTGGAGTTTCCAGATGGTATTCACATTTCTCCTATTTTCAACATTGTAGACTTAACAAAGTATCATGATGATGGTGCAGATGAGGAGCTGATGTTAGAGCTATGTCCAATTCTTTCCTTCTAAGAAGGAGGAGATAGAAGACATTCTAGATCATCATGTGGGTAGGAGTACTAGAAATAGGTAGTATGAAGAGTATTTGGTCAAGTGGAAAGAACGGCTGATAGAGGACTCAACTTGGATTTCAGCAGCTGAGGTTTCCCATTTGGGATTTCCTCTACCATTCATAAAGTGACAAGGTCACTTTTCAATCTACCCTAGGTGTCTGATGTAGGAGCATCCAGAGGTATAAAGGAAATCATGTGTCAACCAAAAAAAAAAAAAAGTACTTAGACTTAGTTTTTGTTTCATGTGTTTTCATTTTTGGATAACCATTTGGGTCAAATAAAGGTTCCAACTCTCATAGTTCCACTATCAGTATTCTAGGATAGAGTATTCGGACACTTTGGGATACGTGTAAATGCCAAAAAAATAGGAGTATGTAATTGAGCCATCAATTTGGTGAATTAGAAGGTGTAAATTGGCTAGATAATTTTCATTGTAATTTAGAGCATTCCACAAAAAGAATCAGGTCAAAAGGCCCCACGGTTTGAAAGTTATCGCAGTTTTTCAATTTTTGGAGACATCCTAAGAATACTTTGAAGTTAGGTTAGAGGCATTACATGACCTCAAAAAGGGATGAAAAATGGGAATGAGTGAATCTGGTATATATACTTATAGAGAACTTCAAGAGCTTTCCAAAAATGTAAACGATTCATCAATCAGAGCTACGGTTCAAAAGTTATGGCTCTCGAAAGTTTGGTTACAGTTTTTGGATTCTTCTAGATTTGCATCCACTTCTAACGCAGCTTCTAGAGCCTTCTATTTAGTCGGTGGATGCCAACTAGCACTTTCTAAAATGTACTCCTAATCCTTAACCCTCCAGAGTCTATTTAAGAACATTTTTGGTATTGTAAAAGGCAGTTTGGAGTGAAGTTTGAAAGGAGGTACTAAAAGGAGAAATTATCTCTAGATTATTACTGTTGTAAGCCCTTAGAGCATGTTTTGAAGTCTATTTTCTCTGTACTAAATGTAATAGCATATTTACATAGTTAATACAATTTTTCCTTTCCTGTTGTGTCCATTCTATGCTTAAGTTGTGTCCCCATCAGTATGCATGGATGGATGCATGCATACATACATGCATATATCTATGCATGGATGCAATGTATGTATGTATGCATACATCATACATAGATGCATGTATGCATGCATGCATTGATATATCTATGCATGGATGCAATGTATGTATGGATGCATACATCATACATAGATACATCCATACATACATGTATCTATGTATATGTATGCAATGTATATATTTATGCATGCATGCATACATAAATGCATGCATGGATACATAAAAGCATGCATGCATAGATATATCTATGCATGGATGCAATGTATGGATGTATGCATTCATCATACATAAATGCATGTATGGATGCATGCATGTATAGATATATCTATGCATGGATGCAATGTATGTATGTATGCATACATCATATAGAGATACATGTATGTAATGTATGTATGCATGCATATACATAGATACATGTATGTATGGATGGATGCATGCATATAGATTGCATGCATGTATGGATGGATGCATGCATACATACATATACATGCATGCATACATGCATATATCTATGCATGGATGCAATGTACATATGGATGCATATGTCATACATAGATACATGTATGTATGTATGCATGCATATATATACATACATGCGTACATGTATACATGTATGTATGGATACATACATATATATTAATGCATGCATATATATACATCCATACATACATGCATACATACATAGATACATGGATGTATGCATGCATGCATACATACATTGCATACATACATAGATATATCTATCCATGCATGCATGTATACATAGATATATATGTATATATGTATGTATATATGTATGCATGCATTCATACATGGATATGCATACATACAAGATATATGTATATACATAGATGTATGTATGGATGCATGCATGCATACAACATACATGTATATACATAGATACATGTATGTATGCATGCATGCATATACATGGATACATGTATGTATGGATGGATGGATGCATGTACATCCATACATACATACATAGATACATGTATATATGCATGCATGCATAAACATGGATAGATGTATGTATGAATTGATGTGTATATATATATGCATGCATAATTGTATCTATTTATACATACATATTGCATATATAGATATATGCATGTATGTATGCATGCATGCATATATATATCTATGTATACATGCATGCATCCATACATACATGTATCTGTGTATGTATGCATGCATGTATCTATGTATGTATACATGTATGCATACATCCATCCATACATACATGTATAAATCCATCCATACATATATATATCTATGTATGGATGGATGTATCCATACATATATGTAGCTATGTATGTATGCATGCATGTATCTATGTATGTATCTATGTATGTATACATGTATGCATTCATGCATCCATAGATACATGTATCTATGTATACATACATATTGCATACATAGATATATGTATGTATCTATGCATGCATGCATCCATAGATGTATGCATGCATGCATGCATGCATCCATAGATGTATGCATGCATGCATGCATGTATCTATGTATACATACATGTATCTATGTATGGATGCATCCATATATATATATTGCATACATAGATATATGATAGGGACACAACCCAAGCACAGAATGGACAGAACAAGAAAAAGAAAATTGTTTTAACTGTGAAAATAAGCTTGTACATTTAGTACATAGAAAATAGACTTTAAAATATGCCCTATGAGCTTACATATAGCATAAATTTGGAGATAATTTCTCTTTTTAGCACCTCCTCTCAAACTCCACTCCAAATTGTCTTTTACAATGCGAGAAATGTCCATAAATAGACCCCAAAGGGTTAAGGAATAGGAATACATTCTAGAAAGTGCTATTTGGCATCCACTGACCAAATAGCAGGCTCTAGAAGCTGCGTTAGAAGTCGACACAAATCTAGAAGAATATAGAAATGGTAACCGATCTTTTGAGAGGCATAACTTTTGAACCATAGCTCCAATTGATAAACTGTTTACATTTCCGAAAAGCTCTCGAAGTGCTCTATAACCTTATGGACTAGCTTCACTCATCCCTCATTTTTTGGCTCTTTTTGAGGTAATTTAATGCCCCTATCCTAACTTTGAAGCATTCTTAGGAAGTCTCCAAAACCTAAAAAATTTCGATAACTTTCAAATCGTGGGGCCTTTTGACCTGATTCTTTTTCTGGAATGCTCTAAATTACAATTACATTCATCTAGCCAATTTACACCTCCTAGTTCACCAAAATAATGTCTCAATTACATACTCATATTTTTTCAACATTTACACATATCCCAAGGTGTTCAAATACTCTATCCTAGAAAATTGATAGTGGAACTGTGAGAGTTGGAACCTTTATTTGACCCAAATGGGTATCCAAAAATGAAAAGACATGAAATAAAAACTAAGTCTAAGTACATATTTTTTTTGGGTGACACAGGATTGCCCTTATACCTCTAGATGCTCTTGCATCAGACACCTAGGGTAGATTGAGAAGTGACCCTGTCACTTTACGAATGGTAGAGGAAATCCCAAATGGGAAACCTCAGCTGCTGAAATCCAAGTTGAGTCCTCTATCAGCCGTCCTTTCCACTTGACCAAATACTCTTCATACTACATATTTCTGGTACTCCTACCCACACGATGATCTAGAATGTGTTTTATCTCCTCCTTCTTGGAAGTAGGAATTGGACATGTCTCTAACACCAGCTCCTCCTTTGCACCATCATCATGATACATTGTTATGTCTACAATGTTGAAAATAGGAGAAATGTGAATACCATCTAGCAGCTCCACCTCATATGCATTTCCTAAGTCATGTTTCTTCATAATTTTGCAGGGATCAAATTTCTTCATTTTTAGCTTGTTGTAAGTACTGGCTGAAAATCTTTCTTTTCGAAAGTGTACCATGACTAGATCCCCTACTTGAAATTTCTTATGTCTTCTCCTCTAATCAGCCCTAGTTTTATAATCTTGATTCATCTTGTTAATTTGTGCTTGAACCTCCTAATGTAGATGCTTGATATGTTCAACAAATTCCTTAGCTTCGACACTTGTCCTCTCCCCTTGTTCTATCTTCCTCAATTTTGGTGCAATCCTTGGGCTACTTCCATATACAATTTGGAATGGTGATTTTCCAGTACTCCTATTTACAGAGGTATTGTAAGAAAACTCTACTTGTGGTAGAATCAAATCTCATCCCTTGGGCTTATCCCTAGCTAAACATCTCAGCAAATTGCCCAGACTTCGGTTTACCACTTCTGTTTGGCCGTCGGACTGCGGGTGATGTGTGGAACTGAATTTCAAATCTATTCTCAACTTCTTCCATAATGTTCTCAATAAATACCCCACAAATTTAGTATCTCTGTCAGAAACTATACTCCTTGGGAGACCATGTAGTCTCACCACCTCTCTGAAAAATAAGTCTGCAATATGGACAGCATCATGAGTTTTGTGGCATGGAATGAAATGTTGCATTTTGGAGAACCGATCAAGCACCACAAATGTTGAGTCATTACCCCTTTTTGTTCTTGGCAATCCAAAAACAAAATACATACTTATGTCCTTCCATGGCTTTGATGGAACAGGCAATGGCTGATATAGTCTAGTATTGTGACTAAATCCCTTGGCAACTTCACAAACCTGGCAACTCTGTACAAACTTTTTCACATCCTGTGGAACCTGAGGCCAAAAATAATGTTCTTTAAGAATGGCAATGGTTTTATCTTGAACAAAATGTCTTGCCATCCCTTCACTGTGTTTCTCCTTAATCAGATTTTCCCTCATGGAACTCCTTGGAATGCATAATTGACCGCGCTTGAATAGCATACCATCCTGAATCAGATTGTCTAACCACTTAGTTCTATCTATATCAACAGGCTCTTTACAAGCTTTCCATGCTTCAGCAAAATCAGGATCATTAGCGTATAGATTCTTGAGTTCATCAAACCCAACTACTTCAACCTGCATTACTGTAAGCAACAACTGTCTCCTGCTTAGTGCATCTGCAACCCTGTTAGATTTTCCACTTCTATGCTTGAACACAAATGTATAGCTCTGCAAGAACTCTACCCACTTCATATGCCTTTGATTCAATTTACCTTGGCTATTTAGGTACTCTAATGCCTGGTGATCAGTATAGAAAAAAAATTCCTTTGGCAATAAATAATGCCTCCATTTCTTTAAGGCCTAAACTATTGCATAGAACTCTTGATCATAAACAGAATACTTCTTCTTTGCATCATTCAATTTTTCACTAAAATATGCAATAGGCTTACCTTCTTGGCTTAATACAGCCCCAATAGTGCTGCCAATAGCATCACAATCCACCTGGAATACCTTTCTAAAATTTGGGAGTGCCAACACAAGCTGTTCTATCACCTTCTTCTTCAGCAATTCAAAACTTCTCGTAGCTGCTGCAGTCCATTTGAACTCTTTTCTATCCCCTCTTATTGTGTCAGTTAGGGGTACACATATGCCACTAAAATTCTTAATAAACTTCTTGTAAAAACTAACCAAACCATGAAATGATCTTATCTCAGTAGCAAACCTTGGAGTAGGCCATTCCAATATGGCTTTTACCTTCTCTGGATCCATTTTAAGACCTTCAGATGATATAACAAACTCCAAATAGACTAACTCCCTTTTTGAAAAGATACACTTCTTCAAATTAATTAATAGTTTCTCTTCCCTTTACCTTTCAAGGACACTACGAATATGCAATAAATGTTCTTCCAAAGTCTTGCTGAAAATTAAAATATCATCCAAATAGACAATAACAAATTTTCCAAGGAACTTCTTAAGTACCTCATTCATAAGGTACATGAAGGTACTCGAGGCATTTGTCAATCCAAAGGGCATGCCTAACCACTCATAAAGACCCTCCTTGGTCTTGAAGACTATTTTTCACTCATCTCCTTCTTGAATCTGTATTTGGTGATAACCACTCTTGAGATCTATCTTTGTGAAGTACTGAGCTCGACTCAAGCAATCCATAAGATCGTCCATTCTTGGCAAAGAAAACTGATACTTGATGGTTATCCTGTTTATAGCTTAAGAGTCTGTACACATCCTCCACTCTCCATCCTTCTTTGGTGCTAGTACTGCAAGTATTGCACATGGATTCAGCCTCTCCTAAATCAAGCCCTTCGTCAACAGCTCTTGGACCTATCTTTTTAGCTCCTCAGTTTCTGTAGGAGTCATCCTATGAGTAGCCTTGTTAGGAAAACTAGCTCCTAGGATTAAATCTATCTGATGATTGATTTGCCTTACTAGTGGCAATCCTTCTGGAACATTATCAGAGACAATATCTCAAAACTCATCTAGTAAGTTTGAAACTAGAAGTGGTATTTCACTACTACTTGCTTTATCTTTCCTAGGAATAAAAGCATAGCACATACACTGATGTTTCATGCCATCTAAAAACTTTCTTCCATCAACAAGAAAAATCCTAGCATTGCTACATACCTTTTCACCTTCCTTTTTCATGGCCTTTAGTTTGTGGCAAACTCCATCCTTTTTTAGAGAGTATGTGTTTGCATGACCATCATGTACTACATGCCTATCAAACTTGCACAGTCTACCCAACAATAGATGGAAAACATCCATTGGAATAACATCACAGAGAACTTCATCATGGTAACTTCCAATTTTGAATTTCACTAAACATTGTTCACTTACCAGGACCTTATGATCATCTTTCACCCAAGCAATCCGATAGGGCTAGGGATGTCTCTCCCTCTTGAGCTTCAGATTATAGACCATCTCTTCTAATATCAAGTTATCAGTGCTACCACCATCAATGATCACATCACAACATTTATCCTCACACTTGCATCTATTACGGAACAAACTCCTCCTTTGTCCTTGTTCAATCTCACCACTTAGTAGGACCCTTTCATTCACCAAGGTCTCTTCTCTTTTTGCATCCTCTGAATGTGATTATTGTGGATCTTCATCCACATGAGCAACCCTAGCTTGGCCCTTAGCTCTCCTATCTGTCCTTCCTTGTCATTGATGGCATTCAAAGGCACGATGACCTTCTTCATTAAAATGGAAATAGGTACCATGGAAGCCTCCTCTTCCTTGTCCACATCCTCTACCTCTTCCTCTCTGATTTCCAAAGTCTTGATCATGGAAGTGGTTGAAACCCTCATTCCTCTGGTTCCTGCTAGTACCCACATATTCATTTTTCTTTTGGGTTTCATGTTGGCCTCTAGATGACCTACCGCTTCCCCTTCCTCCTTGACTGTGACCTATTTGTCTCCCTTCAAACCTTTTATTTAGCTTTTCTTCAACTCGTAGGGAAAACTGGTATGCATCTTCAATGCTGGTCATTCTTACTAGACTTAATTCCTCTTGGATGCTAGGTCCCAACCCACTGATATAATGAGAAACCTTCTCCTTATTTGCTTCTGCATGCCCTACTCTAATCAAGAGTCAGCAAAACTCATCTATATATTCTTGGACTAATCTTCTTGCTTGCTTTAATCCATGCATCTTCTTAAAAAAATCAAGCTCGTAGTCCAGAGGAGTGAACTGCTTCTTCAATTTGTCCACCATGCGATCCCACCTTGTGATCTTCTTCTTTCCTCTTCTATTTCTTTCCAATTGGACCTCTTGCCACTAGATTTTGGCATGGCCTTTTAGTTTGGCCTTTGCAAACTTAACCCTATCTAGGACCCTGATATCCTAATACTCAAAGTATTCTTCCAGTTCATTGATCCAATCGATCAACTCATCTAGTTTCAGATTTGCTGAAAATACAACCACTTCAATTGTAGATCTTTTCCCAAACTTAGTAATCACTGTCAAATTCCTTTCCTCTACCTGATTCAAAACTTCCCCATCAAATTCCCTTTTTGGTCCAATTTCTTCTTCTTCATTGTCATCCTCGCTATTGTCACCTGTGGTAACATTTGTTCCTTTATGGAGCTCCTCTTGCAATGCTTGTACCTGCCTTTGGAGGGCTCTAACCTCCTTAAGGTTAAAAGGTCTAGCCCTTCCACCATGCTCTCTTCATGGAGGTATCTTCTTAACTCAAACCCACAACCAAAAAGTCCTGGTGCAAATTGCCTCACAGTTGGCACTCTGTCTACACACTCAGGAAAACTAGCTCTAATACCACTTGATGGGGACACAACCCAAGCACAGAATGGACATAACAGGAAAAGGGAAATTGTATTAACTGTGAGAATAAGCTAGTACATTCAGTACAAAGAAAATAGACTTCAAAACATGCCCTATGGGCTTATAATAGCATAAATTTGGAGATAATTTCTCCTTGTAGTACCTCCTCTCAAACTCCACTCCAAACTATCTTTTACAATGCCACAAATGTCCATAAATATACCCCAGAGGGTTAAGGACTAGGAATACATTCTGGAAAGTGCTAGTTGGCATCCACCAACCAAATAGAAGGCTCTAGAAGCTGCGTTAGAAGTCAACACAAATCTAGAAAAATCCAGAAATGGTAATTGATCTTTCGGGAGGCATAACTTTTCAACCGTAGCTCTGATTGACGAACCGTTTACATTTTCGAAAAGCTCTCAAAGTGCTCTATAGCCCTATGGACCAGCTTCACTCATCCCCCATTTTTTGGCCCTTTTCAAGGTTATTTAATGCCCTTATCCTGACTTTGAAGCATTCTTAGGAGGTCTCCAAAACCTAAAAAATTGCGATAACTTTCAAACCGTGGGGCCTTTTGACCTGATTCTTTTTCTGGAATGCTCTAAATTACAAGTACATTCATCTAGCCAATTTACACCTCCTAGTTCACCAAAATGATGGCTCAATTAAATACTCCTATTTTTTTAGCATTTACACATATCCCAAGGTGTTCAAATACTCTATTCTAAAACACTGATAGTGAAACTGTGAGAGTTGGAACCTTTATTTGACCCAAATGGGTATCCAGAAATGAAAATACATGAAACAGAAACTAAGTCTAAGTACATTTTTTTTTGGGTGACACAGAAAATCCCTTATACCTCTAGATGCTCCTACATCAATATATGTATGTATCTATGCATGCATACATACATGCATGTATGCATGTATCTATATATACATAAATGTATCTATGTATGTATGCATCCATATATATATATATATATATATATATTGCATACATAGATATATGTATGTATCTATGCATGCATGTATCTATATATGAATGCATATATGTATGTATGTATGTATGTATGTATGCATACATGTATCTATGTATGCATGCATACATATATATATATACATACATGTATTTATGTATGTATGCATACATATATATATACATATATATATGCATGCATACATATTGCATACATAGATATATATATATATATCTGTATCTATGCATGCATCCATACATACATTTATCTATGTATACATTGCAAGCATGCATGCATAGATATATCTATCCATGGATGCATGCATATCTATGCATGGATGCATGTATGCATGATGGATCTATGCATGGATGCATCCATGCATGCATCTATGTATACATGCATACATACATAGATACAATTATACCAATCATGCATGCATGCATGCTTAGATATATCTATGCATGCATGCAATGTATATATAGATACATGTATGTATGGATGTATGCATAGATACTTCCATACATACATGCATGCATACATCCATACATACATGCATGCATACATCATACATACATGTATCTATGTATACATACATATTGCATACATAGATACTGTATGGATGCATGCATGTATACATGTGTGTATGAATGTATACATCCATATGCATGCATGCATACACACATGGATCATAGATGCATAGATGTATACATGTATATATCTTGTATGTATGCATATGCATTCATGGATGCATACATCCATGCATGCATGCATGTATGTATGCATACATGCATGCATGCATGCATGCATGTATGCATACATACATACATGTATCTATGTCATACATAAATGTATATATGTATGATGCATGCATGTATGTATGCATGAATGCATACATACATACATACATGTCTACATGTATATATCTTGTATGTATGCATATGCATGTATGCATGGATGGATGCATGCATGTATACATCCATGCATGTATCTATAGATGCATACATCCATGCATACATATTGCATACATAGATATATATGCATACACCATGTATACATGCATACATATATTTGTATGTATGCATGCATGCATGTATATATACATATATATGTATGCATGCATGCATGCATGCATGGATGCATACATACATGCATGCATCTATGCATACATGGATGCATACATCCATGGATACATAGATATATATATACATACATACATGTATACATATATATATCATGCATGCATCCATATATATATATATATATATCATGCATGCATCCATATGCATACATGCATACATGTATATATCTTTTATGTATGCATCTTGTATGTATGCATGCATGTATACATGCATGCATCTATGTATACACACATATATACATGTATACATGTATGTATGTATGTATATATATGCATGCATCCATATATATGTATGGATGCATACATACATTCCTGCATGGATGCATGCATCTATGTATATACACATGTATGTATGTATGTATGTATGTATATATATGCATCCATACATATATATGTATGTTTGCATGCATGCATCCATACATACATATATCTATGTATACATTGCATACATACATAGATATCCATGCATGTATACATACACATATATATCTATGTATACATGCATGGAATTATATATGTATGTATGGATGTATGTATTAATGCATGCATACATACATAGATACATGTATGTATGTATGGATGTATGCAGGCATACATACATACATGTATACATACATAGATACATGTATGTATACATAGATGCATGCATATGCAATATGTATGTATACATAGATACATGTCTATATGGATGGATGCATTCATACATGTATACATACATATTGCATACATACATAGATATATCTATGCATGCATATCCATGTATGTATGCAATGCATATAGAGATATATGTATGTATGGATGCATACATATATATATACATGTATATATCTTGTATGTATGCATATGCATGTATGCTTGCATACATACATGCATGCATGTATGAATGCATGGATGCATACATCCATACATGCATACATACATGTATACATGTATGTATGTATGTATATATATGCATGAATACATATATATGTATGGATGCATACATACATGCATGCATGGATGCATACATCCATACATGTATGTATGTATACAGATGCAAACATATATATATGTATGCATGCATGCATCCATACATACATATATCTATGTATACATTGAATGCATACATACATATATCTATGTATGTAATGTTTCACTTGGAGATCTTTGGAAACAAGGATTCAAATCAATTCAAGATTTTTTTTTTTATCAAGTATGAATGCACATGACAACATCATGCATAGATCACAAAGATCACAACAGTAGATTCCACCATAATTGCGGCAACCAACAAATATCCGAACACCACTACCAAATCAGATGAGGGCTCAAAGAATGACCACTCATCAAAAAAACACTAAGGTATGGTAAAATGAAGAATCTTGAAATTTTGCTAAGCCTAAAGTCCTGATGCAGTTAAAACTGGCTAAGTCTAGATTCTTGAAGCCCTGAAATTTCTTAAAATCCTTAACTTGTCTTTGAGAGGTCTGAAACCTATCTCAAAAGATTTGTTGCATATATTAAAATATATCTTAAGTATAAGAAATTAAATATATGTCAACTTATACTTAAACGATATATTTTAAACCCCAAGAGACTAAAACACAAACACAAAAATTGGATTCAAGAGAAGCCAACAAAATTCAAAATGCAACAACATAGGGTCGAGGAATGCCCAAAAGGGTACCCAAAACAACTCTCAAAAAGTTTACAAAAATTGTGTGATACTATAATGCAGCATAGAAAAGTGTCGCACAACATTTCTCAAGAAGGAGTGCGACACTTTCAGGGACTGGGCGATACTTTTCTTTAAGGCATGCGACACTTCAACAGTGTCATATGACACTTCTCTAAGAGGCATGCGATACTGAAAAAGTGTCACACGAGTCTTCTCTAAAAGGCATGCGATATGTCGCATGACATTTCTCAAGAAAATGTGCAATACTTTACAGTGTCATACGATACAATTTTTACGGGCATGCGATACTTTTTAAATGTTGCACATTGCTGAACAAATGTCACCCATAGAAAACAAAGACACTTCCAGAACTAAGAAAGGGAAAAAATACACCAAAGAACCTCTACACTAGTGAGAACTGGATCCACATCTCGAGGCATGAACACTCGAGTGAGAGAACAACACAGAATGAAGAACATCTATCCATCTAAACTACAACAGCAAAGAACATACTAAAATAAACATCGCAATGAACTAAACAAACAAACTAAGTATGTGGTTCCTCCCAACCGTCAATAGCATCATAAGACCATCGTGGGTCCTAGCCATCCCCCGCGCATAACATCCCAAGCTACTGACCAAATTGTCAGTACTATCATAATAAGGACGTCACTACTAAAACATGCATAATATCAGCATAAGGAAATCTAACATGCTAGTGAAAATGCATAAGATAATCCTACAGTAGATAACATCGCCTATCACATGCTAAACAAAAGTAAGCAACAGATATACTACTAAATCAAATAGCATCATCTAATCATATGCTAAACATCATAACATGGGAATGTGGAACAAATAAACTAACATCATCTAAACATGATATCCAAGCATTCTAATGAAAGCATAAATCACAAGAAAGCATACTCTGGAACCC
The DNA here is from genome assembly GCA_028749045.1 of Cupressus sempervirens. Taxonomy (NCBI): domain Eukaryota; kingdom Viridiplantae; phylum Streptophyta; class Pinopsida; order Cupressales; family Cupressaceae; genus Cupressus; species Cupressus sempervirens. Next base: position 603,835,488 of record CM053791.1, on the reverse strand, counting down.
AAAGTACTAAGTGAAGACATCTAGCAATGGTCGCACTAGGACAAAAGATCATCTCTATACACCAGTCCCTAGCAGTGGTGAAGGTAGCTATGCCCCCCAACCACATAGAACCCATAGGTCCACACCCATCATTCTGATGGAGATAATGATCCAACCACAAACACACAAAAGAACATCCATGGCTAACACTCATGCCAGACAGTATGATGGCTACAACCAAGAAGCTAAGACAATGCAAGGAGTATAGGTCTTGGTCAGACACTCAAAAAGCTACTAAGTAGGGGCTGACATCATGGAGAGTCGCTTGGCATCAAAAAACCTAAGCTTGGATGATGCAGATTCAGCATCCCTCAATGGAATGGCTCAGCACAACATTTTATTATCTTAAATTTTATTACCAGTCACACATTTTCTTTAATTATCACTTATTTAAAACTTCATATCCTCCGCTAACCCTTGAGGTAGAATGATCACCAGGCATTGAGATAGAAGCCCCCTTCATATGCTGCCCTACCCTACCCATGCTCATCCTATAACAAGTGCCCGTGGGCATGCATACTCCCATCCCAACCCCAATGATCAAAACTTCTAGAAAAGACATGGAAGGTCGAGACCCACAAGTCCTCCAACAAATGTATGCACATGTACTCGTGTGTGGCGCACCACCATCACGAAGCTCATAACACAAGGATAGGATGAGAACATAATGCAAAACAAACACCTAACCAAAAGCAACTCAAGAGGATGGATTTTGCATGAATCCCAAAGCCAATAAAACCATACATCATAAAATCACTCAACCGGTCTCAATGTGAGAGTATGGATTCTACATGGATCCCAATGATGCAACAAGACCAATGATGCAGGAGCATCCAAAGGTATAAGGGCAATCCTGTGTCACCCAAAAAAAAATTTACTTAGACTTAATTTTTGTTTCATGTGTTTTTATTTCTGATACCCATTTGGGTCAAATAAAGGTTCCAACTCTCACAATTCCACTATTAGTGTTCTAGGATAGAGTATTTGAACACCTTGGGATACGTGTAAATGTCAAAAAAAAGGAGTATGTAATTGAGCCATCATTTTGGTGAAATAGGAGGTGTAAATTGGCCAAATGAATATAATTGCAATTTAGAGCATTTTAGAAAAAGAATCAAGTCAAAAGGCCCCACAGTTTGAAAGTTATCGCAGTTTTCCAATTTTTGGAGACCTCTTAAGAATTCTTCCAAGTCAAGTTAGGGGCATTAAATGACTTTAAAAAGGGCCAAAAAATGGGGGATGAGTGAAGCTATCCATAAGGCTATAGAGTGATTTGAGAGCTTTCTAGAAATGTAAACGGTTCGTCAATCAGAGCTACGGTTCAAAAGTTATGCCTCCCGAAAGTTCGGTTACCATTTTTGGATTCTTCTAGATTTGCACCAACTTCTAACACGGCTTCTGGAGCCTTCCAATTGGTCGTTGGATGCTTGCTATCACTTTCTAGAATGTATTCCTAGTCCTTAACCCTTCAAGGTCTATTTAAGGACATTTCTGGCATTGTAAAAGGCAGTTCGGAGTGGAGTTTGAGAGGAGGTATTGAAAGGAGAAATTATCTCTAGATTTATGCTATTGTAAGCCCATAGGGCATTTTTTGAAGTCTATTTTCTTTGTACTAGATGTATTAGCTTATTTAAAAAGTTAATAAATTTTTTCTTTTCTATTGTATCCATTCTATGCTTGGGTGGTGTCTCCATCAAGTGGTATTAGAGATGGTTTTCCTAAGTGTGTAGACAGAGCGCCGACTATGATGTAGTTTACACCAAGATTGTGTGGTTGTGGGTTTGAGTTAAGAAGATGCCTCCACAAAGAGACCATGGTGGAAGGGTCAGATTTGTTAATCCTAAGGAGGTTAGAGACCTCCAAAGGTAGGTACAAGCATCTAGGAGGAGCTCTATAGAGGAACAAATGTTGCCGCAGGTGACGACAGTGAGGATGACAATGAAGAAGAAGAAATTGGACTAGAAGGGGAATTTGATAGGGAAGTTCTAAATCAAGCAAAGGAAAATTTTTTTAGGGAAATTACTAAGTTTGGAAAAAGACCTACAATTGATGTGGGTGTATTTTCAAGAAATCTGAAATCAGATGAGTTGATCGATTGGATCAATGAACTGGAAGAATACTTTGAGTATGAGGATATCAGGGACCTAGATAGGGTTAAGTTTACAAAGGCCAAACTGAAAGGACATGGCAAAATTTGGTGGCAAGAGGTTCAATTGGAAAGAAATAGAAGAGGAAAGGAGAAGATCACAAGGTGGGATCGCATGGTGGACAAATTGAAGAAGTAGTTCATTCCTATCAACTACGAGCTTGATTTGTTTAAGAAGATGCATGGGCTAAAGCAAACAGGAAGATCAATCGAAGAATATACAGAGGAGTTTTATCGACTTTTGATTAGAGTAGAGCATGTAGAAGAAAATAAGGAGAAGGTTGCTCATTATATTAGTGGGTTGCGACCTAGCATCCGGGAGGAATTAAGTCTAGTAAGAATAACCAGCATTGAAGAGGCATACTAGTTTTCCCTATGAGTTGAAGAGAAGCTGAATAAAAGGTTTGAAGGGAGAGAAAGATGTCATGGTCAAGGAGGAAGGGGATGTGGTAGGTCATCTAGAGGCCGAAATGAAATCCAAAAGAAAAATGAAGATGTGGGTACTAGCAGGAACTAGAGGAATGAGGGTTTCAACAGCTCCCATGATCAAGACTTTGGAAATCAGAGAGGAAGTGGTAGAGGACATGGATACATGGATACATGGATGTACGAATGCATCCATCCATACATGCATACATGCATGCATATGCAATATGTATGTATACATAGATACATGTATGTATGGATGGATGCATTCATACATATATACATACATATTGCATACATAGATATATACATATATCTATGTATACATAGATATATCTATGCATGCATGCATGTATACATAGATATATATATGTATGTCTGCATGTCTATGGATGTATGCAATATATACATAGATATATGTATGTATGGATGCATACATACATACATACATGTATATATCTTATATATATGCATATGCATGTATGCATACATGCATGCATACATACATACACACACATACATACATGTATGTGTATTGCATACATATATGTATGTATGCATCCATCATACATATGTATATGTATGTATGTATGTATGAATGCATGTATACATACATGCATGCATACATACATAGTAATACATACATACATGTATGTATGGATGTGTATATATGTATACATACATACATACATGTATGCATGTATATATGTATGTATTGACACACACACACACATGCATGCATGCATGCATCATACATACGTATATGTATGTATGCATACATGTATGTATGTATGCATGTATGCATCCATGCATACATACATACATAGCATACATGCATAGATATATATATGCATGCATGCATAGATGTATAGATACATGTATGCATCTATGTATACATGCATACATCCATAGATACATGATGCAGGAGCATCCAGAGGTATAAGGGCAATCCTGTGTCATCAAATTTTTTTTTTACTTAGACTTAGTTTCTATTTCATTTGTTTTCATTTCTGGATACCCATTTTGGTCAAATAAAAGTTTGAACTCTCACAGTTCCACTATCAGTGTTCTAGAATAGAGTATTTGGACACCTTAGGATACGTGTAAATAATGAAAAAAATAGGAGTATGTAATTGGGCCATCATTTTGGGTAAACTAGAAGGTGTAAATTGGCCAAATAAATGTAATTTTAATTTAGAGCTTTCCAAAAAAAGAATCAGGTCAAAGGGCCCCACGGTTTGAAAGTTATTGCAATTTTTTGAGTTTTGGAAACCTCCTAAGAATGCTTCAAAGTCAAGTTAGGGGCATTAAATGACCCTGAGAAGGGCCAAAAAATGGAAATGAGTGAAGCTGGTCCATAGGGATGTAGGGCACTTTGAGAGCTTTTCAAAAATGTAAATAGTTCGTCAATCGGAGCTACGGTTCAAAAGTTATGTCTCCCAGAAGTTCGATTACCGTTTCTAGATTCTTCTAGATTTGGACCAACTTCTAACGCGGGTTCTAGAGCCTTCTACTTGGTTGGTGGATCCTTGCTAGCACTTTCTAGAATATATTCCTAGTTCTTAACCCTTCAAGGTCTATTTAAGGACATTTCTGGCATTATAAAAGACAATTCGGAGTGGTGTTTGAGAGGAGGTACTGAAAAGAGAAATTATCTCCAAATTTATGCTATTGTAAGCCCATAGGGCATGCTTTGAAGTCTATTTTCTCTGTACTGGATGTATTAGCTTATTTACAAAGTTAATAAAATTTCCCTTTCCTATTGTGTCCATTCTGTGATTGGGTGGTGTCCCCATCAACCAAGGGTCATGAACTCACTCCACTGGCCTCAATCCAAAAGTATGTATTCTACATGAATCCCAATGTCCATGAAATAAAGAAAAGGTCCAAAAGAAACCATAACAGGTATAAAATCACTCAACCAAACACAATGTCAGGAGTATGGATGAAACACGCATCCCAAGGCAACATAAAAGTACAAAAGTGGTCTGACTGATATCCAAACGGATCATCAAGGTCCACGACCCACATTGTGCCAAGAAAATAGGGCGGCATGCAAAACGAGGTAAAAACTTCAAATTTTGGAAAAATTGCAAAATTAAAACCCATTTGACCTTTGGGTACAAAAATCCCAAAAGTCCAAAAATAAATGGAATCAGACACCGTATGCAAAAATAGCCAGCATACTGGCGTAAAATCCCAAACCCTCATCCCGAAAAATAAGAAAATTTTCATACCTGCCCAACTAGGTAGAACTAACATAAAGAAATGGAAGGGAACACTAGTTCTTAGCCTCCACACAAACGGCTACAAAAAATAGAAGCAGAAATAGAGCAGAAACAATAAAACGGGAAAGCCCTACCTTATAGTCAAAAGGGCATAATGGGAATCTGAACCATAAAATAAATAGCTCACAGAATTAGCTGAAAATTACAGCAATCCAAGGTTTTCCCGAGCTGGATCCAATGAGCCCAACCTCATGACGATCCCACGCCCATAGCTCCCACAATGAACAAAATAGTAAATCATCATGAAGAGGATTTTGGGTTTTACTCTACAACTCTCTAATTCAAAAGTGAGAAGTGAGGAATTAAATTCCTCTTTGGATATTTATTCACTTTTCGAGTGAATAATCGATTAGGGAAAATAACTAGCCAACCTTGTTAAACTCCGAATCGACCCAAACAAAAAAAAGCTATTCCTATAAATAGGAATTCATCTATGGGAAATCTACCAAAAATTAAAATAAATTAATTAAAAAGCTCAAAAACCCAAAAACATATAAATCACCTTAATGACTTTCGTGACAATTCGAAACTCTAAATGCACAGACACACTCACCGCTCTAATCACATAATGCAAATGAGTTCAAATTTAATAATAATCGAAAGGTTTAATTTAAACATTTAATAAAGGATACGTCGACCATATAAGAGTGATATTGGTAAAATATGAAAGGTTGAATCACTAACTCCATGTGCCACTGTCAGGGATATAAATCTTGCACACTAAACAACACGATCAAGTGCAATTGCATATAATAACATAGCTGAAGCAATAAATGCATTAAATCACCTAATTTAACAATTTATTTAATTATATTAAAATAATCTATTTACATCACTCATGTTCGCATAAAGCGTAACAACGCAGGAATGAAGTAAATAACCATAGCATTAAATCCATCACATAATATAATCAGAGGTATGTCCAAATACCAGATAACTAAATATCATCATAAAACACACTGTCATCTCAAGATGGCATCATCATGCAATATGATTAACTGAACAACATAGTAGTCTAATATCTATGATACTGAAATCAAGGTATAACATCTGACCCTCGAGTCGTCTCAAATGTAAAGCATCAAATGAGTAACAAATATCTCTCTAATAAGAAATATAAGAAGGTAAATGTCCACAACACATAACCAAATAATCCAACAAGAACAACCCATTTTAATTACTTAAGCATTTAATAATGATTTTTTAAATAATCAACAAAAAGACACTTAAAATGCAAAAGAAAACATAGTCATAAACATGACTAACCACTACTACAGGAACCTAGTCCAATGTAGTGTGGTAAAAAGAACATAATCCAATCTCTGCACACATATCAAGATAATCACGAAACAACCTCATGATATCACATCGATCCTGGTAACCACTGGCACAAACCTTAGTGAACCTTAAATCACATCATAATCTCATAGATCAGAAGAAGCATAAACAAAGCAACTGAAATAGAAACATAAATCCAAACACCTCGACGGTATAGACCACTCAGTGTTACAATCATGATCCATCACAACAAAAGATCAACAAGGTTGCATCCATCAAGATGACTTATAGAAGTCAAATGGGAGAGGCACTACAATGTATACATACATATATATATCTATGTATACATGCATGCATGCATGCATCCATCCATGCATACATATATCTATGCATACATTGCATATGCATAGATATGCATGCATGCATACATACATATATATATGTATACATGCATGCATGCATAGATATATCTATGTATGTATTCAATGTATACATAGATATATGTATGTATGGATGCATGAATGCATATATGTATGGATGCAAGCATGTATGCATCCATACATACATGTATCTATGTATGTATACATGTATGCATGCATCCATCCATATATACATGTATCTATCCATGCATGCATACATGCATGCATGTATGCATGAATACATAAATACATACATACATACATGTATACATGTATATATCTTGTATGTATGGATGCATCTATCCATGCATGCATAGATGCATGCATGGATGCATGCATTTATTCACACATGCATACATACATAGATGCATGCATGTATGTATGCATCCATGCATATGGATGAATCCATACATACATGTATCTATGTATGACATAGATACATGCATGGATGTATGCATCCATGCATGCATGCATATGCATGGATGCATAAATACCTGCATTCATCTATGTATATATGCATGTGTGCATGGATGCATGCATGGATGTAGATGCATGCATGCATACATGGATGCTTCTATGTATGTATGGATAGATGCATGGATGTATGTATGATGTATGTATGCATGCATACATGCATATGAATACATACAAGATATATACATGTATACATGTATACATGTATACATGTATGTATGTATGCATGCATGGATGTATGCACATACATGCATCCATGCATCCATGCAAGCATACATACAAGATATATACATGTATACATGTATATATGTATGTATGCATACATTTATGTGCATGCATTCATTCATGCATACATGCATGCCTATGCATGGATGCATACACACATGCATGCATCTATCCATGCATGCATGCATAAGAATCAAATTTGAAAGTCTTAGTAGTAAGTTTGATGATATGAGAGTGCAAGAAGGTGAGAATATTGCTTAGTATTGCTCTAGGATAAAATATGTTGTTAATGCAAGAAGAGGAGCTAATGGTACAATAGATGATGAGACTGTACTAAGAAAAGTTTTAAGAACACTGCTTCCTATTTATGCAATTAGAGCTTCTACAAAACAAGAACTGGGATGTGTACTAGGTTCAAACCCAACTCTAGAAGGTTCAGTAGGTAGGCTCACTCATTTTGAGGTATCTAGTTTTGATAATTTCAAACCTAAAAATGTTGAATCTACTTTCAAAGCCAAACTATCATTGAAAGAACCTAATGAGAAGAAGAACAAAAAGGAAAAATATGTTTTCCAATGATAGTGATATAGATGATGAAGATGTAGAGAAACTTGAAGCACTAATAGCAAGGAGATTTCATAGGGGTAAAGGAAAATTCAAAGGTAAGTTATGTATCATTTGTTTCAATTGCAATGAGGTTTCTCATATTTCTGTTAGATATTTAGAGAAGAAGAATTATAAGGTGGAGACAAGTATGAAAATAGAAGAGATGAAGACAACAAAGATTACAAAGACAAAGGTAGGAAGTCTTGCTACATTGTTGAAGAGGAAACAAAAAATGGATTTGATGAACATGATGAAGAAGTGGTGTATGCTGCAATGAAGGATGAATTTGATGAGGATAAGGTAACTCCACTAGTTTCTTGTGGGAACAAAAATGATAGATGGATCATTGATAGTGGGTGTTCACATCACATGACTGGAGATAAATGTAAGTTCATTACCTTGAATTATTATGATGGAAATAGTGTAAGGTTTCGTAATGGTGCACACTATCTAATAAAAGTACAAGGTTCCATCAAACTTACAAAAAATATTTTATGTGGCAATTCTTATTATGTTGAAGGACTTAACTTTAATTTGTTGATCATATTACAACTGAATAATCTAGGTTGTAAGGTTGAGTTTGAGAAAAATATTGCTAAGATTTATGATACTAATGGAAAGCTAATTTGAAAAGGTGATCAAACTAGAGGTAATCTATTCTACCTTGATATAGAGGATATTACTAGTTTAATCATAGAATTTGATGATGTGCAACTATGGCACAAGAGGTTATTTCATGTTAATTTTGATAACTTGGTTTATCAGTAGCATGAGAAGAGTGAGAGGTTTTCCTAAGTTGAAGAAACCTAACAATATAATTTGAAAACAATGTTATTCAAGAAAAATGAAAAACTCAAGTTTTAAAAGTAAGACTCGTACCTCTAAATAAATATTAGAGATTTTTCATACTAATTTGTGTGGATCAATTGAAGTGCAAAGCTAAAAATGAGATAAGTACATTATGCTATTTGTTGGTGATCATTCTAGAATGATGACAGTTATGTCTCTAAAACAGAAATATGTTGCTTTCCAAATGTTTAAGTGGTACTTAGCAAGAGTTGAGAAGGAAATAGGTAAATATATAAAATGCTTAAGATCTAATAAAGGAGGAGAATATACATCAAATGAGTTTGGGATGTTTTGTAATGACAAAGGAATCAAAAGAAAGACATTTTCTCCTAGGACCCCTCCACAAAATGGAATTGTTGAAAGAAGGATTTGATTTGTAATGGACTATGATAGGACACTCATGATGGAGAAAAATATTGCTTTGAAATACTAAAGAGAAGTTGTATGTACAACTATATATACCTTGAACTGTGTGCAATTCAAGAAAGGTACTCATTCAACACCTTTTGAACTATGGCATGGATACTCACCCAATGAAAAATATTTTAAGGTATTTGGAAGCAAATTTTATATTATCAAAGATTTTAGGAGTGGTAAGATGAAAAAAGTGAAGAAGGTATGTTCCTTGGTTATTCCATAAGCAGTAAAGCTTATAAGTGTTTAAATACTAATACTAACAAAGTTGTGGAAAGTGAAAATGTGAAATTTGATGAATATACAGAAGTGAATAAGGTTGAACCTATGAAGGAACTAGAAGAATAAAAATCATTTGTATACTTTTATGAAGGTATGCCTATTGATGAAGATGTTGTAAATCAAGTTACAAATCAGCAACACGTTTCAGTGACTGCTAAGTCACCTACCATGAATGTCAAGTTGCATTTAGGAACTAAACTACATTCAAGTGTCGAGTTATAGAATGAAATTAAGGCACATTTTGAATATGAGATTAGTGTACATGAAAGAGATGTACATAGTGACTCAAAAGTTGAAAGATAAAATGAGTAGAGCTAAGATTGTCTAAGTATGTCAAGATACATCACCCTACTATACAAATCATTGGAGATAAAGATGCTAGACCAATGACAAGGAACAATATGAGAAATGATACATGTTTTTTGGGCATGCATTGAAATGTCCCTTTTCTGATTTTGTATGATATTTCCAACCTTTAATCAAATCTTTAAGATCAAACAACTGATACCACAAAGATCCACCAAATTTCTTAAGAAACCCCAAATTGGGTATGTCGAAAATAGTGCCAAAAAGCTTCACAGCTTCACCTGTTATTAATAAATCTAAAAGTAGACATTTTTACAGAAATTTGAGCAGCATAACAGCCTATAAAATGTCATTTCCAGATCTATATAGCCTTTACAAAACATCTCACAAATGTAGGACAAAAACTATGCTCATCGGGCTCCCGAAATTAACACAGAGATGCCCGGAAACACCACAAAAACACTAATAAACTATCTCAAAAGTTTAATCACGTCCCAATACATATATTCAGCTCTATTTTAATAGCTTAAACTATGAAATACAGAAGCAACCAAAACTGATATGAAATGCTCAACTGAAAATACCAAACTCATGCAAAAAACCACACCCAAAAACCCACAAATCTACACTGTTCAGCACAAAGGCAAACCCTGTATGAGCATGCACATGGAATGGCTTCAAACTCCTGTCCTTAGCCTTCCTAGAAACCTACAAACTCCCATTCTTGGGTCTCCCTGGAAACTTGCAAACTCCCGTTCTTGGGTCTCCTTCTCCACAAGTTTGGCAGCCTCTGAAGAATAACAAAGAATGAGCAAAAATCAAGTTCTGGAATGAGCCCAAAATGCCTCCAAACCCCTTAAAAGAGGGCATAACTGTAACTCACATCCAAGAGAGGTTAATGAAACTTATTTTAATAATAATTTTCATTTATTAGTCCAACGGTTTCCAAAGATTAACCCCCTTTTTCTGAAACTTCACTTTCTTGGGCCTGCCTGCCTTAGCAAAGATTTTCTTTTTTAATTATTTGAAAAGGGGACATGAAAAGTCCTCCCCTCCCAATCATTTCTTGTCCTCAAGCAATGGCTAAATAATAAACCAATCAATCCACCCGGATCCCAAATGTAGTCATGAACTATACTACTACCAATTAACACAGGCTCCTACAATATCCTCTGCAATATGACCAAGAGGAATCCATAATCAAATTGACAATTATAGCTCAACCAAACTCTGAAATCACCACTACCACAATCAAAAACCCATGAGGAACAAACTCTTAGAACATCAGAACCCAAGTAAAGTGGACAAATCAAACTACCAACACAGTAAATACCATCAACGCATCCCACTGGCCTATATGGAATGTACAATCCAACTCTACAACAATGGTGAACCCTCTCGAATGAAACTGTACCAAGTATGGAGAATCCACACACTGTACAACTCCTGTAGTCAACACAACTCTGTAAATCATCGGCCACTATCTCATAACCATAACTCCCATACACTGCTGATGGTGAAAAGACATTACAAGATAAAGAGTAAGAAATGGAATCCAAACCAAATTTGTCTGCCATCAACTCCTTAGCACAAGGATCAAATGCTAACTGATGTACATACCCTGCAATATAATGTTGATAAAAAAAACCAACCTCAGTCAATAGCTCACCATGAAGAAGTGATACAACCCACTGTGACTGATCACCAGCTAAGTCAAGAGATGTCATAGCCAAAGGAGTAGAATCAATAACAACACCTACTAAAGCATCACTCCAAAACTCCTGCTCTAAGTCATGTATTATCAACCTGTCAATTGCAGGACCTATCACCATGTCATGCCCATCACAACTCTCATCCCGAGGCATCAAACTATCCCATAACTGATGATAAGCACTAGGAACCAAAGTACATCTCTGTATCATCATCTCATCAACATGGTCATCAAAGGTAGATATATGAGCATACCTCACAGTGTAATGCTGATAGAATGCACCAATCTCAGTCAGTGGCTCAGACTACAATCTAGATGTAACTAACTGCAATCGATCATTAACCAAGTTGGAACTGACTACTACCTCTGAAGACATTTCGAAGGGAGTAGTATTACTAGTAGGAACCATGCCAACTATCAGCTCACCAATGTCACACATGGTCTTTGATACAACATCTCTAGTCTTCGTGCCATTAGTACTAGAGGTCACCACCATGTTAGGCACACCACAAAAATATGCTACAGCACCCAACTCAATTGAACCTAACTCTAGTGGGAATGAACCTGATATGCCAATGTTAGTATCAAGGATGGATGCATCCCCATCTCCACTGTCTCTAACAATCTTGGCCATGGACATCCTCGGATCACCAAACACCACAGCTTGTGACTGTATAGAATTAGGTAAAGACTGTAGTTGCTCTAACTCCATGGTCACCTTAGCCAAATGAAACTATGACTCCTTGAGATCCAACTGTGTACTCTCAATAATCTCAGAAGTCACCTCAAGCTGCTTAGTAAGCTCACTCACCTCATCTTCCTTGGCCAACAATGCATCATATGCTGTACTGCCCCACTCCATAAGATAATCTCTGTCGGCTACCAACTGCATATAATTTTGTCTCAAAATTTGAATAGCCTCCTATAAAGAGTGGATCTCTGTCAAGGAAAGATAACTTCCTCCCTGCTCATCACTAGTAGGAGAACCCCATCCATAAACTGCTAACAACTGACGAGCAGCATTGAAATGTTGGCAAGTGATAGCAATGTCTTGGTCACTAACTCTCAACTAATTAGACACATGATGGCACTGTCTTGACTGTCTCCTACAAACCTCCTCTGATGCACTGTTTGAAGGAGTGTCCTCAAAATTACTAGTCTCTAGAGTATTACCATCCATATCCTGTGAATCAAATCTAAAGCTCATATCAACATACGGAGTATCAAAAATATTAGCATTGCTGTCCAACTCCTCTGTACCCAAGGAAACTAAGTCTTCAAAACTGCCCACTGCATCCTCCTGGATGTCATCAATGCCAATATGATCCTGGGACTCATCTATACACACTGCCAAATATGAAATATCATCAACACATTCCAGCAAGTATGGTCGACTAGATATATGAACAAAGCCCAACATTGGTGTATAAAAACTAATACCAACATCAAACAAGATACTGGCACAAGAAAAGACAACATCGTGTAATCTGCTAATCAAATCCATGATAGCACCCAAACAAACACTACTACCAAAAAGTGTTAAAGATCTCCAGTCAACTGAATCCCAAATGCCAATATAACAATCTTGAGTCCATATCCGTAAACTAGAATCAACTGGTAACTCAAGCAAACTCCTCACCTGAGTAATATGACCAATACCAACTAACTCCACATACCTGTCATGATGAGATAATGAAGTCACAATACTATCTTGGTTCACCTTCAGCTGGCTAGACAAATCATGTGAAGTACTACCAGCCTCAACCTCATGTGATGAAGCATCTAACTGTGCCTGGTACTCTTTCTCAGCAAAGTCATGAATGCTCAATGTCTGCTCATCTCTACCAGGTATCTCACCATCCTGCACAACAACATCCTCATAATCATCATCTGAACCCACTACACTGTAGTCACTGCCTGTTGTAACTATACCATCTTGAATACCTGTGGCATCACCCTTTGACGACCTGTAAACAATTGTCTCAATTTGAGTATCAAGTTGACTGTTACTATCAATCTGTGTGATATCCTTTCCCACCACCTCCTGTGGCAAAGTAGAATCTGAGACCTCTACCTGGCTATCAGCTAGTTTCTCAAACTCCTCATGCAAGTTCTTGGGAATTGTGTCATCTGTCCTGTGAGAAAATTTGCCAAATAGAAATCCAGTCAACTTATCCACCTTAGCTAGGTCAGATAACATGTCATTTATACGGTGGTGCTCAACCAACTATTTAGACATGTCATGGCTTATTTTCATAAGTTTATCTCGAATGTCTAAATAACCATCCTTTCTACTATTTTGACTCTGGCTATCAATTGTCCAAGATCGTTCCCTCTGAGACTCTGTACTATACTTGTCCATTCTGGATAAAGTAGAGTGTAACCCCAATAGGATATAACTTCTTCAAGCACCAAGAACTAACATGCAAATGATTAGAAGTAGCATGCAACCATAGATTTGTACATGCAACTGATTAGAAGCAACATGCAACCACCAAATTATGACATGCAAGATCTGGGTAGTTGTCAAAACTGACATGCAAGATCTGGGTAGTTGTCAAAACTGACATGCAAACTTCTACAACCACCAAATTCACCAAGAACTAACATGAAAATGATTAGAAGTAGCATGAAACCATATATTTGGACATGCAACTAATTAGAAGCAACATGCAACCACCAAATTATGACATGCAAGATCTGGGTAGTTGTCAAAACTGACATGCAAGATCTGGGTACTTGTCAAAACTGAAATGAAAACTTCTACAACCACCAAATTCACCAAGAACTAACATGAAAATGATTAGAAGTAGAATGTAACCATAAATTTTAACATGCATCTAATTAGAAGAAACATGCAACCATAAATTATGACATGCAAAATCTGGGTAGTTGTCAAAACTGACCTGCAACTTCTACAAACCCTTAGGCTGGCAAGATCATGGCTTTGATACCACTGAAATGTCCCTTTTATGATTTTGTATGATATTTCCAACCTTTAATCAGATCTTTAAGATCAAACAACTGATATCACAAAGATCCACCAAATTTCTTAAGAAACCCCAAATCGGGTATGTAGAAAATAGTGCCAAAAAGCTTCACAGCTTCACCTATTATTAATAAATCTGAAAGTAGACATTTTTACAGAAATTTGAGCAGAATAAAAGCCTATAAAATTTCATTTCCAGATCTATATAGCCTTTACAAAACATCTCACAAATGTAGGACAAAAACTATGCTCATCGGGCTCCCGAAATTAACACAGAGATGCCCGGAAACACCACAAAAACACTAATAAACTATCTCAGAAGTTTAATCACATCCCAATACATATATTTAGCTCTATTTTAACAGCTTAAAGTTTTAAATACAACAGCAACCAAAACTGATATGAAATGCTCAACTGAAAACACCAAACTCATGCAAAAAACCACACCCAAAAACCCACAAATCTACACTGTTCAGCACAAAGGCAAACTCTGTATGAGCATGCACATGGAATGGCTTCAAAATCCCATCCTTAGCCTTCTTGGAAACCTACAAACTCCCATTCTTGGGTCTCCCTAGAAACCTGCAAACTCCCGTTCTTGGGTCTCCTTCTCCACAAGTTTGGCAGCCTCTGAAGAATAACAAAGAATGAGCAAAAATCAAGTTCTAGAATGAGCCCAAAATGCCTCCAAACCCCTTAAAAGAGGGCATAACTGTAACTCATGTCCAAGAAAGGTTAATGAAACTTATTTTAATAATAATTTTCATTTATTAGTCTAATGGTTTCCAAAGATTAACCCCCCTTTTCCGAAACTTCACTTTCTTGGGCCTGCCTGCCTTAGCAAAGATTTTCTTTTTTAATTATTTGAAAAGGGGACATGACATGAATGAACCTAAAACATTGAAAGATTCCTTAGAAGATGTGGACTGGAGTAAATCCATGAAAGAAGAGATTGAACAAATTAAGAAAAATAAGACATGGACTCTAGTTCCTAGACTAGAAGATAAGAATATGATTGGCAACAAGTGGGTGTACAGACACAACTTAGATGAAAATTGTGAAGTTGCAAGGAACAAAGCAAGATTAGTTTGCAAAGGATATGCACAAGAAGAATGGATAGACTATGGAGAAACACTCACCCCTATTGCAATAATGGAAGGAGGAAAAACTCTGCTTTCTTACTCTACATACAATGGTTTCAAAGTTTATCAAATAGATGTTAAGTCTATATTTGTGAATGGTATATTGGAGAAAGAGGTTTATATAGAACAACCAAAAGGATTTTCTGATGCTAACAACAAAAACATAGTATATAGATTGCACAAAGCTTTATATGGTTTGAAGAAAGCATTAAAAGCATTGTATGAAATGCTTCATAATTATCTTATGAGGATTGGATTTGAGAGGACTAATGATAACAAAAATATGTACTTAAAGATAGAGAAAGGAAAAGATATTTTATTATCTGAATTTTTTGTTGATGATATCATATTTGGAGGTCAAGATACTTTATGTAAATATTTTGCAAATGAAATGAAGAAAGAATTTGAGATGTCTATCTCTAGAGAGATCAAGTTCTTTGTGGGTTTGTAAGTACATCAGATGAAGTATGGTATATACATCACTCAATCGAAGTATGTAAAAGAGATATCAAAAACTTTTGGATTGAAAGATTTCAAGCTAGTAAGCACACCTATGGTGATATGTGAGGCCTCGCCCTGACCCATCGTAGCACAGTGATACATTACCCTTATTTTTTTATTCATGACTCGAGATGTCGAGACATTATCTGATGCTTCGAGCATATTTTATTATTTCATGTTGTGTGATGTTATTTTCAAATATATTTGATGATTTTTATTTAATGTTTCATGTATATGTATGTTGATGAAATCAATAAATGTAGGATTGAGACTTTGATTTAAGAGATTTTAAATGATTAAGAATTAAGTAGGATAAAGAAACCCTTATTGATGTATGTTTTAATTTATGTGAATTTTTGAATATGTATACATTTATGTACATGTGATTTTATGGGACTACTGATGTGTGCAATGAGTGTGCAGATATTTAGCCGAGAAACCCTATGGAGGAACAGAACTGATCTCCATGTGCTAAATTTGAAAACCTTGTTGTTCATAATTCAAATATTTGTACTGTGAGATGTATGTATGCATCTTCTTTTTTTAGTGAATGTTAATGTTTGTAATTATGTTCTTTCAGTGTTGCTTGACACTCGTAAAATGGTTATGTGCTTCAGTGGCTATTCAAGGTTGATTGTTTAACCTTTGGACCAAGTTGATTTAAGTTAGTGTAATAATTTTTATTAGGTTCTTAATCAAGGTTAGTCATCCCTTAATCCAGATTAGTGCTTATTTGCAAGATAGAGTAGTGAGTTGGACCTATTTTATTCCTAGATTTTATTTGACTCTAAACCTCTTTCCTAAGGCTTTTAAACATGTTATTATTCTAACCAAAGGGTATGGGTATGGGTTAGGGGTCTTTTCCAACCCCTAAGCCCCTTTTTTTGACTTTTGAGGTCACTCAAAAAGTCCCTTTTTGCCTTTGTGCGAAAATTGACCATGGCTATCTTGAGTTACCTCACCTCATCTCCACTTAGGGTTTAACCATGGTGTAGTTTGAGTTAGGAGTTTCTAGATTTGTTAGTAGGTGGAGATAGTTATTGCTCCTATTGGGTGGTTGAGTTGGAGGCTTATTTAGAGGCCTTTGTTGGACTAGTTGGTTGTTACCCAATCTCTACATTTGGACAGGAATTCTTGAAGGTTTAAGGAAGGAAAGGGATACTCTACTCAAACTTGTTCATTTTCCATTACCTCTTTGTGAAGGTAGGGAATTCTCATCTCCCTTATTCAGTTTTTATGTTTTGTTTCATGTTCATGTGACCTTGTTGTTGTTTCACTGTTGTATGGTTGTGGGTATGTTGGGAAGATTTGAAAACCATGTCATTTTTTTGGTTGTTTTCCTTTCTTGTTTATGTTTGCAATTTTGAATTTTTCCTTGCATGGGTGTTTTGGTATTACTCACCCTTGGAGAGGGCAGAAGTGACCAATTTTGGGAGAGGTCTGTTTGATTGGACTCCAACTAGTGTAGAGTCTCTTCTCAGGATGAGAAGAGGGATAAAGGGTAGGGTGTTATGGGCCCCTACCTGTCAGCACAAAACTGGTATGAGTATGGCATGTTTAAGTGGAAGAACAAAATTTCTTGGTTATTAGCCCCGATTGGGCATCTGAATTGGTGTTGTGCTTGACTTCTCATGTTGGAAGAATCCACCTTTCCCTAGTCTTGATTCATTGTGAATCCTATTGTGTAAACCATGTATGATTATGCATGTTTGATTTTCTTTTGGTTCTTCTTGGTTGTCACCCGATCAGATATTGGTTTCCTCCATGGCTCTTGAAATGAGATTCAGAAAACATTACAAATTCCTTGATTTTGATCATGAGAAAAAAAAAATTATTTAATTGTTGAAATTTGGGATTGAGATCCTATTGTAAATTGTATATTTAAACCTTTTTGTAAATGGCAACAAAGTCGGGTTTTCTTCCTGATTCTTTCCCGGCTGAGCCTTGAATCAGGTTTGCCAATAAAATTGGTGGTAAGTATAATTGCTTGTCATGTGATTTAATCGTAAATTTTAATTTGGATGGATGCATATCAAAATAGGATGGAGTTATGATGATGGGTTAATTAAGCAAAATTTTCTAGTTCCTTATATGTTCAAAATGAAAATTATGTTAAGGAAAGAAAACAATGGCTATGGTTGATTTAATTCAATTCAAGTTATTTAGGAGATCAAATTTACCATGCATTATTGTGACACGATTATTAACTCCATGTTATAAATATGTTCTATTAATATATTCCTTGTAGAACAAAAGAAAAATAAATATATCCATCACTTTGTAATCTATGCTTAAAAAAAATTAAAGCTTCAAAAGAAAATTCCCAAAGAGCAAAATGCTCTCTGGATTTTGCATGGGAAAGGAAATTAAATCATTGTAGAACAGAGAATATTCTCTGTAGATCTTTTGTTCAAATTTAAATTCAAAAAAAATTAAAATAAAAAATTAATAAATTAAACATGAATATCTAAAGTAATATAAAACTTATATCTAATACCCTAAATATCCTACCATACCAAATAAACTTTAAAACATAATTGTACACCCTTAACCCTTAAATTTAGGCGTATCTCATGGAGACAGAGTCAGCTATCCAAAGTACGGATGATGTCACCCTATTTTGCACCCCACCTTGACTTTGTGCTGGTCTCAGCTCATGAGGAAATGTAAGGCATTGGGATGAAGTGACAAACTTACATTTAAAATCTTATTTCTTTTCACCACGTCCCATCCCCTCTATCTAAGCACTCTATTGCCTTCTTAATTATGGGAGTTGTAGTTGCTATGTTCAAATTTTGCTTGGGTGCTATTTTTGGGGCTTGCCATTGTACTACCCATGTACTTGACCTAAGGATGGACTGCGCCTTGTAGACCTTGGGCTACGTGGGGCAGCTTTGGTATTCGCCCAAGTATGCAAGGGGGTGGGGGGGGGGGGGGGTGAGGGTTAGGTTAGCTGGTTAGGTGTAGGTTAGTATTAAGTTTTGTTTTTGTTTTGTTAGTTAGTTTTAATTATTTTAGTTTAAGTTTTATTAGATGTTTTAAAATTATGTTGGAATGTTAAGGGGTTAGTTTAGATGTTAGTTAGGTTAGATTAGTGGTTTTAGTAGTTAGGTTGTTAAATTTAATTTGGGTTTTATTTAATGTTAAATTATGTTAGTGAGTTTATTTATTAGTTTTATTATTATTAAGCTATATTTTAGTAAGTGGTGTTAGTATTTAGTTTTTAGTTTTTAATTAGTTTAAAGTGTAATTTATTAAAGTATGTTGTTTAAATTTTATATATATTGCTTTAGCAATGCTAGTTTAATTTCATGTTTTAATTGTTAGTCTTTAATTTTTATTTAAATTGTAAAGTTAAGTTCTATTTAATAGATTAGATGTTCTTTTATGAATGATTAGATCAACTATAGATTTAGTTAGTTAGTTTAAGATAAATTAGTTTAATATGAAATTAATATTAAATTTAGTTTAGATCTAATTTATATTTGATTAAATTTTTGTTGAAAATTAAGCTAAGTTGGAGATTTAAGAAATGTTGGTATTAATAGTATCTTTGAAAATTTGTTTAATTTGTGTCCTAATAGCTTAAGTTATTTGAATAATCTAAACCCAATCTTCTTTAGATTGTTATTAAAATAATTTTTGCATGATTGTTTAAGCAATCTAATAACGAATCAGTAAACATTTATATCAACCTAATAACAATGTACTTCAGAATCCTAACAATGTATTCCTCCACAAAAGTTTTTAAACCAAGAATGTTGTAGAGAAACTTTTCTTAAACTGTAATCAATCTTTTCAAACTTAGAGCATGTTTAATTATTAATTATATTTAAAAAATAAAAAATAAAATTTGTGTGTGTGTTTTACCCTCGTAGTCTGGGCATGACATTTTGGTATCAGAGCCCGTGTTTCAACACTAGGAACCTTAAACCATTGTGTTTCCTAAACTTAACTCAAACTTTTAATTGTGTAGATGCCACCTGTTACTCGTAACCGGCGAGGTAGAGGTTGTAGGACTAGGGGTGGTAGAGCAGGACAGGAGGATGGACAACCACCTCCTCCACCACCACTGAACCTGAACCAAGAAATTATTGATGCACTTCAGACTTTGATCTGGGTAGTTCAGCAGAGAGTAGTACCTATAGTTCAGCCAGTTCAGCAGATTCCAACAGTGGAAGCAAAGGGAGCCGGAGGAGGCAGGCCCAGAGTTAGAGAGAGGACTAGGAGTCCCCCATCGAGACAATTAGAGGGTCAGGGTGAACACAAGGAAGAGTCCATACACCAGAGGGGACCCCCTTTTGACAGACCTCCTAGACATGTAGGAGATGTTATCAGGGAATTGATTCGACTCGAACCACCATTCTTTACCGGTACCACCGAGGGTTCAGTAGCAGAGGCATGGTTGCAGAGCTTACAATCGTGCTTTGGGTTATGCCCTTATGGGAGTAATCTAAAAGCATGCCTAGTAGTTCATCAGTTGAGAGGGGATGCCTCCAACTTGTGAGAGGTACTTGTCAGAGCATTTTTGGCAGAAACAGATAGAGGAGTTCCATTCTCTTTATCAGAGAGGCCTTACAGTGGCTCAGTATGAGAGTAGGTTTCTTGAGCTCCTTCCCTATGTGGAATGCATGAAGGACGAGAAACTATAGGTGCATCACTTTATCATGGGTCTGAATTTCTCTCTTCAGGGCCTAGTTAGGATGGCCTTCCCTACCACCTTCAGATAGGTAGTGGAGATAGCACTAGTTGCTAAGGATACTCAAGGTAGGCAGGAGTCACAGGATCGGTCTCAAAACCGAAACTCCTCCCAGCAGAAACCCCCTTGGAAAGGGAATCAGAACTATACAGTAGGGTCCTCTAGGGGATAGCAGTCTCAGCAACCAAAACCCCAGCAGCAGCAGCAGAAACCTTCTTAGGGTTATCAGGGCTCTAAGCCCAAGTAGTGGTAGTCACAGGGTCCTAGGCAGGATCAGAAAGTACAGGCCCCACAATCATAGTCAGTGAAGACTCAGCAGTCTTCTAGGGGAGGATTTAGTGGATCTAGGAGGTTAGGAGGCCCATAGCAATCTGGGTCATAGGGTGCATGATCTTATACTCATGGACCATGCTACACTTGTGGTGGCATGGGTCATATAGCTAGGGAGTGTCCACAGGGACAGGCATCCAGTGGTCAGAGTAGGGCTTTTTCAGAGCCGACAGTTGGTGACATGGGTAGATCCCATAGAGTGTTTGCAGCAGTTGGCAACCGCCAGGCTGAGCATCAGGCCACAGTTATCGAGGCTAAAGGTATTATACAGGGCCGTATGGTTGCAGTTTTATTTGATTCTAGGGCTACTGACTCTTTTATATCTCCATTTGTGGTGGAGCGTTGCGGGCTATTGGCAGTTAGACAAGATGTTAGTTGGGAGGTAGAGCTAGCCTCGAGAGCCAGAGTGTCAGTTAGTTCCATGGTGTGGAGTTGTCAGATGCAGATTGGAGACATGTCCACTAGGACTAATCTATGCATTACCCCTCTAGGTTCTTATGATGTTGTTCTTGGCATGGATTGGCTTTATGCCCACAGCGCCAAGATGGATTATCAACAGAAGAGGGTGGAATGTGTGGATGATGATGGTATCTCTAGGGAGATCTTCGGAGTGAAGAGGCCACTGTCCCTTTGTATGATTTCCGCTATGAAGCTTAGATGGTGAATGCGAAAGGGTTGTCAGTTGTTTGCTATCACTATTAGTGACCGAGAGGAAGATTCAGAAAGGGAGCCATCCCTTGATGATTTTCCAATCCTTCAGGAGTTTGTAGACGTGTTTCCTTCAGAGCTTCCTGGTATGCCTCCACCTCAAGCAGTGGATTTTCACATAGACCTAGTGCCAGGAGCCGAGCCAATTTTGAGAGCACCATACTGGATGACTACTCATGAGCTTAGTGAGCTAAAGGCTTAGTTGGAGGACCTCTTAGAGAAAGGGCATATTCAACCTAGTGTGTCACCTTGGGGTGCACCGGTGATCTTTTTCAAGAAGGAGGATGGATCACTTAGGTTGTGTATTGATTATCGGCAATTGAACAAGGTGACCATCAAGAACAAATATCCTCTTCCCAGAATCGATGACCTCTTTGATCAGTTGCAGGGTGCCCAAGTATTTTCAAATATTGATCTGAAATCGGGTTACCATCAATTGAGGATTGTGGATAGTGATATCCCCAAGATAGCTTTTTGTACTAGGTATGGCCACTACAAGTTCATTGTGGTACCTTTTGGCCTTACAAATGCTCCAGCTATATTCATGAGCCTTATGAATGGAGTATTTCATAATTTTTTGGATAAGTTTGTGGTTGTGTTTCTTGATGACATTCTGATTTATTCTCATGATGAGAGAGAGCATGAAGAGCACCTGAGATAGGTATTGCAGAGGCCGAGAGAGAATCTGTTGTTTGGAAGCTTCTCGAAGTGTGCATTCTTCAAACCCGAAATACATTATTTGGGTCATATCATATCAGGTGATGGTGTCTCAGTAGACCCATCAAAGATCAGGGCTATCATGGATTGGCCAGCACCCACCAGTGTTACTGAAGTGAGAAGCTTTATGGGGCTAGTAGGTTATTACCGATGCTTCATTTCAGGATTCTCTAGATTGGCACACCCCATCACTTCTCTTCAGAGAAAGAGGAAGAAGTACGAGTGGACAGAGAAGTGTGGTAGAGCTTTTGAAGAGCTCAAGAGAGCCCTCATGAGTGCACCGATTCTGACAGTACCAGATCCTATTGCAGATTTTGTGGTGTGCACCAATGCATCTTTAGATGGTTTAGGAGCAGTCCTTATGTAGGAAGGACAACCTATTTCCTTTGAGTTTAGGAAGTTGAAGACTCGTGAACTCAATTATCCTACTCATGACCTAGAACTAGCGGCAGTGGTTCATGCCTTGGTGAGATGGCGACATTTCCTTCTGGGTCATAGATTTGAGCTTCATTCCGATCACCAAAGTTTGCAGTACATATTTTCTCAGCCAAACCTTAATGCTAGGCAAAGAAGGTGGATGGAGTTTCTGTATGAGTATGATTTTGATGTACATTACATCAAGGGAAAGGAGAATGTGGTTGTAGATGCCTTAAGTAGAAGGCGCCATGAGCTTTCATCTATGACTACTTGCACTGACTTGAGAGAGTGGATTTTGCAGCACTTACCAGCTGATGAGCTTTATGTAGAAGTTAGTCAATTAGTACATTCTTAGAGACCTTTGGAAGGGAAGTTTGCAGAGTATTCCTTGGAGTTCAATGGAATTTTGTGTCATAGGGGACGTATGTATGTACCTTCCATTGGGGGTTTGCGCGAGCTCATTGTACTTGAGGCTCACAGAGCACCTTATGCAGCGCACCCTGATGTTAAGAAGTTACATGCAGATTTGAGGTAGTTGTATCATTGGCCAGGCATGAGAGTGCAGATTGTTAGCATAGTTGCAAGATGCCTCGAGTGCCAGAGGGTGAAGGCGGAGCACCGTCATCTTGGCAGGCTTCTCCAACCACATGAGATTGTAGTGTGGAAATGGGACACTATATCTATGGATTTTATTGTTGGTCTTCCTATGTCATCTCATCGCCATGATGCCATTTTGGTGATAGTTGAAACATTGACCAAGGTTTCCCATATCTCACCCGTGCATACTACATTCACAGCATGAGATATAGCTCAGGTATTCTTGTGGGACATTGTTAGACTTCATGGTGTTCCCCATAAGATCATATCTGACAGAGGCTCTTTGTTCACTTCTTCATTTTGGAGAGAGTTGCAGTCAGTTTTGGGCACTAGGCTCAATTTTAGTACAATGTACCATCCTTAGACTGATGGCCAGACCGAGCGAGTGAATCAAGTTTTGGAAGACATGCTACTTATGTACGTGATGGACCATCAGGTCAAATGGGAGGAATACCTACATCTTGTCAAGTTTGCCTACAACAATGGGCATCATTCTTCCATAGGTATGCTGCCTTATGAGACTTTGTACGAGAGACCATGCAAGACACCCTTGAGTTGGGATAGGATCAAGGATCGAGTATCTATTGGTCCCCAGTTAGTAAAGGAGATGGAGCAGTAGGTGACCCTGATTAGACAGCACCTGAGAGAGGCACAGGATAGGCAGAAGAAGTATGCAGATGCGAAGAGGATAGATCAAGAGTATCAAGTTGGAGATAGAGTGTTCCTGAGGGTGCAACCACACAAGAGTCCGATTCATTTTGAAAAGGGCTCTAAGTTGGCACCCCGATTTGTTGGGTCATTCGAGATCCTTGAGAGGATAAGACCTGTTGCATATCGTTTAGCTTTGCCACCTAGCCTATCACGCATCCACGATGTCTTTCATATTTTAGTACTTAGAGGATACATTTATGATGAGTCTCATATTATAGATTGGGATCCTTTACAGGTGGAGTCAGATGAACAGCTAGCACTGGAGCCTATCCGCATTATTGCCCAACAGACCCTAGCACTTTGAGGCCGAGAGCTAGACTAGGTTAGGGTCCAATGGAATTGTTACGATGAGGTCACGGCTTCATGGGAGGATGCAGCGCAGATGCGATCTTAGTACCCGTACCTTTTTTATGAACTCCAGGAGGTAGTTCATGCCTAGTGGGGGAGGATGTGAGGCCTTGCCCCAACCCATCGTAGCATAGTGATACATTACCCTTATTTTGTTATTCACGACTCGAGATGTCGAGACATTATCTAATGCTTTGAACATATTTTATTATTTCATGTTGTGTGATGTTAATTTTAGATATATTTGATGATTGTCATTTAATGTTTCTTGTATATGTATGTTGATGAAATTAGTAAATGTAGGATTGAGACTTTGATTTAAGAGATTTTAAATGATTAAGAATTAAGTAGGATAAAGAAACCCTTATTGATGTATATTTTAATTTATATGAATTTCTAAATACGTATACATTTATGTACATGTGATTTTATGGGACTACTGATGTGTGCAATGAGTGTGCAGATATTTAGCCGAGAAACCCTACAGAGGAATAGAACTGATCTCCATGTGCTAAATTTGAAAACCTTGTTGTTTGTAATTCACGTATTTGTATTGTGAGATGTATGTATGCATCTTCTTTGTTTAGTGAATGTTAATGTTCATAATTATGTTCTTTCAGTGTCGCTTGACACTCGTAAAATGGTTATGTGCTTCAGTGGCTATTCAGGGTTAATTGTTTAACCTTTGGACCAAGTTGGTTTAAGTTAGTGTTAGTTTTTCTATTAGGTTCTTAATCAAGGTTAGTTATCCCTTAATCCGGATTAGTGCTTATTTGCAAGATAGAGTAGTGAGTTGGACCTATTTTATTCCTAGATTTTATTTGACTCTAAACCTCTTTCCTAAGGCTTTTAAACATGTTATTATTCTAACCAAAGGGTATGGGTATGGGTTAGGGGTCTTTTCCAACCCCTAAGCTCCTTTTTTTGACTTTTGAGGTCACTCAAAAAGTCCCTTTTTGCCTTTGTGCGAAAATTGACCATGGCTATCTTGAGTTACCTCACCTCATCTCCACTTAGGGTTTAACCATGGTGTAGGTTGAGTCAGGAGTTTCTAGATTTGTTAGTAGGTGGAGATAGTTATTGCTCCTTTTGGGTGGTTGAGTTGGAGGCTTATTTAGAGGCCTTTGTTGGACTAGTTGGTTGTTACCCAATCTCTACATTTGGACAGGAATTCTTGAAGGTTTAAGGAAGGAAAGGGATACTCTACTCAAACTTGTTCATTTTCCATTACCTCTTTGTGAAGGTAGGGAATTCTCATCTCCCTTATTCAGTTTTTATGTTTTGTTTCATATTCATGTGACCTTGTTGTTTCACTGTTGTATGGTTGTGGGTATGTTGGGAAGATTTGAAAACCATGCCATTTTTTGTTGTTGTTTTCCTTTCTTGTTTATGTTTGCAATTTTGAGTTTTTCCTTGCATGGGTGTTTTGGTATTACTCACCCTTGGAGAGGGCAGAAGTGACCAATTTTGGGAGAGGTCTGTTTCGTTGGACTCCAACCAATGTAGAGTCTCTTCTCAGGATGAGAAGAGGGATAAAGGGTAGGGTGTTATGGGCCCCTACCAATTAGCACAAACTTGGTATGAGTATGGCATGTTTAAGTGGAAGAACGAAAGTTCTTGGTTATTAGCCCTGATTGGGCATCTGAATTGGTGTTGTGCTTGACTACTCCTATTGGAAGAATCCACCTTTCCCTAGTCTTGATTCATTGTGAATCCTATTGTGTAAACCATGTATGATTATGCATGTTTGATTTTCTTTTGGTTCTGCTTGGTTGTCACCCGATCAGATATTGGTTTCCTCCATGGCTCTTGAAATGAGATTCAAAAAACATTACAAATTCCTTGATTTTGATCATGAGAAATTTTTTTTTTTTGATTTAATTGTTGAAATTTGGGATTGAGATCCTATTGTAAATTGTATATTTAAACCTTTTTGTAAATGGCAACGAAGCCGGGTTTTCTTCCTGATTCTTTCCCGGCTGAGCCTTGAATCAAGTTTGCCAATAAAATTGGTGTTAAGTATAATTGCTTGTCATGTGATTTAATTGTAAATTTTAATTTGGATGGATGCATATCAAAATAGGATGGAGTTATGATGATGGGTTAATCAAGCAAAATTTTCTAGTTCCTTATATGTTCAAAATGAAAATTATGTTAAGGAAAGAAAACAATGGCTATGGTTGATTTATTGCAATTCAAGTTATTTAGGAGATCAAATTTACCATGCATTATTGTGACATGATTATTAACTCCATGTTATAAATCTATTCTATTAATATATTCCTTGTAGAACAAAAGAAAAATAAATATATCCATCACTTTGTAATCTATGTTTAAACAAAATTAAAGCTTCAAAAGAAAATTCCCAAAGAGCAAAATGCTCTCTGGATTTTGCATGGGAAAGGAAATTAAATCATTGTAGAATAGAGAATATTCTCTGTAGATCTTTTGGTCAAATTTAAATTCAAAAAAAATAAAAATAAATAATCAATAAATTAAACATGAATATCTAAAGTAATATAAAACTTATATCTAATACCCTAAATATCCTACCATACCAAATAAACTTTAAAACATAATTGCACACCCTTAACCCTTAAATTTAGGTGTATCTCATGGAGATAGAGTCAGCTATCCAAAGTACAGATGACGTCACCCTATTCTGCACCCCGCCTTGACTTTGTGCTAGTCTCAGCTCATGAGGAAATGTAAGGCATTGGGATGAAGTGACAAACTTACATTTAAAATCTTATTTCTTTTCACCACGTCCCATCCCCTCTATCTAAGCGCTTTATTGCCTTCTTAACTATGGGAGTTGTAGTTGCTATGTTCAATTTTGCTTGGGCGCTATTTTTGGGGCTTGCCATTGTACTGCCCACGTACTTGACCCAAGGATGGACTGTGCCTTGCAGACCTTGGGCTACGTGGGGCAGCTTTGGTTTTTGCCCAAGTATGCAAGGGCGGGGGGGGTGAGGGTTAGGTTAGCTGGTTAGGTGTAGGTTAGTATTAAGTTTTTTTTTTGTTTTGTTAGTTAGTTTTAATTATTTTATTTTAAGTTTTATTAGATGTTTTAAAATTATGTTGGAATGTTAAGGGGTTAGTTTAGATGTTAGTTAGGTTAGATTAGTGGTTTTAGTAGTTAGGTTGTTAAATTTAATTTGGGTTTTATTTAATGTTAAATTATGTTAGTGAGTCTATTTATTAGTTTTATTATTATTAAGCTATATTTTAGTAAGTGGTGTTAGTATTTAGTTTTTAGTTTTTAATTAGTTTAAAGTGTAATTTGTTAAAGTATGTTGTTTAAATTTTATATATATTGCTTTAGTAATGCTAGTTTAATTTCATGTTTTAATTGTTAGTCTTTAAATTTTATTTAAATTGTAAAGTTAAGTTCTATTTAATAGATTAGACGTTCTTTTATGAATGATTAGATCAACTATAGATTTAGTTAGTTAGTTTAAGATAAATTAGTTTAATATGAAATTAATATTAAATTTAGTTTAGATCTAATTTATATTTGATTAAATTTTTGTTGAAAATTAAGCTAAGTTGGAGATTTAAGAAATGTTGGTATTAATAGTATCTTTGAAAATTTGTTTAATTAGTGTCCTAATAGCTTAAGTTATTCAAATAATTTAAACCGAATCTTCTTAAGATTGTTATTAAAATAATTTTCACATGATTTTTTAAGCAATGTAATAAGGAATCAGTAAACATTTATATCAACCTAATAACAATGTACTTCAAAATCTTGACGATGTATTCCTCCACAAAAGTTTTTAAACCAAGAATGTTGTAGAGAAACTTTTCTTAAACTATAATCAATCTTTTCAAACTTAGAGCATGTTTAATTATTAATTATATTTAAAAATAAAAATAAAAAAAAATTGTGTGTGTGTTTTACCCTCGTAGTCTGGGGATGACATGATAGGACATAAGTTGCCAAAGAATTATGATTCAACTAAGATGACTCAAACATGTGAGTCTCTCAACTCCTTATCACTTTTAAAGGATGAAAACCTCAACAACCCATTATCACTCTTAAGGGAGTTTCTTAGAATGATAACCCTCTTATAGTCCTTAAAGGGAAACGTAGTTATGCTTGAGTTAATCATACTTATTAGACACAAAATAATCCTCAACTAAATATCCCATTTGCTCCCACGCATTTACCACCTTCTCAACCAGTGCTTCCTCAAACACCTCATTTATCTAGTTCCTTTGGAAAGGAGTATGATTTATTTCAATAGTCTTGCTCTACTCTACTAAGATCTCTTAATGGGAACTTCTTTGAACATCCCCTACTTATCATGAATATTTATAGAAGGATTTATCTACTCTTCCTAACCTCTACCTAATTAGGATAACTTTAATTATTTCTTAGAGTGCATGCATGCTACAACTACTCCTCTTAAAATTATATTTACTAAAAATACTTTTCCCCTAAGGAAGTTCAAGATTAGTACCATACTCTTATGGTTGTGGTCCTTAATGATGGAAATATTATTTAAAGAACTTTAATCGATAAAGAAACATGATTGAATGTTTGGAGTTTGGATATGTTGAAAGATATTAATGCTAATATATCCACTATAAAGTTTGGTAGTCCCCCTATCCATGGCTTGGATAACATTGCTAAGAATACTTAGGGAATTATAACTCTTCCTATTAAGGTTGGTCTTGCTATATTAGATACTCTTATTCATGTGATGCCTGAACCTCCAACTATAACATTATTTTGGGAAGGCCATGGTTACATAATATGAATTATATTCCCTCTACTATTTACAAAAGGTTAATATTATCTATGATAATGTGATGTATACTCTCCATGTGAATGATAGAACTAATAGTTTCTATAGTATTGCACAGTCTAAGGTGTTAGGACCTAGTGAAGAAAAAATAAAATAAAATTGAAGCTAAAAGTAAATCGAGTGAAGAACCTTCCTCTTCTTTTTATGAAGGTTAATGAGATACTTTATACTTTAACCTAAAATTTACTAGAGAATATGTAATTTTATATCACTCTTGTATGAAAACACTTGAACAATCTAATGATGAAAAACTTGTTTCAACACTTCTTTCTAGAGAATTAATCAATAACGTCATCACTACTTCATCTAAGGAAACCATTGAAACTATTAAACTTGACTATCAAGAGGAAGTTTCATATGAATCTCCTTTGACTATTTGTGACATGGTTGATTTTTATTTTTATGTGTATCATTTTATCACTAGGCATGGGTTTTATGGTCAAGGATGTAGAAAATTTGAAAAAGAAATATCGGTTCCTTTATCTAATGATGGTTGTGAGCATACCAATGGTTTGTGATTTAATCCTTATAAGAAATATTCTTTATCTTTGAATGTGATTAAAAATTGTAGTGGTCCATTAAAGATATCAAGTCTACATCTTATCACATTTGGTCAATCACCTTCTTTGGATATTTTCTCCTTTGATGATGCTTTGGTTGACTTTATAGGTGTATATGAAGATTTACCTCCTTTCAATCATCGTAAGAGAAAACCATATTTGTTGTATATTAATAGATATTTTGGAGAACACATTAAATCAGAACCACATTTATATATCCTCTTCCTTCTATGAATGAAGAACAAAAAAACAATATTTTGATCACTGAAATGGTAGATGTTCCCGTTGATCAAGAAGATTCTCAAAATGTTATTAAGATTAGAAAATGTTTGGATAAAATAGAACAATAACAACTTATCAAGCTTATTTTTTAATTTCTTGATATCTTTTCTTGGAAATATTCTAATATATCTTTCATTGATCCTAAAAGTGTCACTCACAACTTAGTTTTGTCACTTGATGCTAAACCTATTAAGAAGAAGATTCGTAAAATAAGTCCTAGCATCACTCCTCATGTTAAAGCTAAGATATATAAACTCTTAGATGCTATCTTTATACATCCTATATATTATTCCCCTTGGATTTCTAACATTGTGGTTTTCTCTAAGGAAGAAGATAAGATAAGGATGTGTCCTTATTCCCATGATTTAAATGAGGATTTTTCGAAGGATAATTTTCCTTCACCAAACATTGATATGGTATTAGAATCAACAGATGGACATGTGTTATTATCTTTTATGGATGGATTTTCAAGGTATAATCAAATTTTTATTCCTCCCTATGTTCAATATAAGACCACTTTAATTACTCCTTGGGAAACATTTTTTTGGGTAATGATGCCTTTTGGATTAAGAAATGCAGGCACTACTTATCAACAAGCTATGACTTTTATTTTTCATGACTATATGCAAATGATTCTTGAAGACTAAGTGGATGATATTCTAGAGAAGTTTGTGAGTCCTAATAAACATATTCCTACTCTTAGACATTTCTTTGAGATAATAAAGAAGTATAATATGCATTTGAATCCACAAAAATGTGCCTTTTGGGTATTGAGGTAGATAGAGATAAAATTTATGCTATTATCAATATGCCTACTCCTCAGAATATCACACAACTTCATAGCTTATAAGGAAAGATGCAATCTATCCATAGGTTTGTTTCTAACCTAGGAGATTGTACTATCTCTTTCACTTCCTTTCTTAAAAAAGATTCTACTTTCTATTGGAATGAATATTATAATCTCTCATTTGAACAATTCAAGATTTATCTCACTAGTGCTCCTATCTTGCAGTCAATTCAACCATTCTTTCTAAACACTTCTACAGGATTAAGATGGTAAGGAACATCATATTTATTACATAAGTTTTACATTAATTGATTATGAAACAAATTACACTAAAATTGAGAAGTAATATTTTTATATAATTTTTTCTTGTCAAAAACTTGGACTTACCTCCTTAATGTAGAAGTTAATGTTTATGTGAATTTTGATCCTTTAAAGAATCTATTTATTTATTTGGATGACTTGCTAAATGGGCCATGTTCTTCATAGAGTTTGATTTAAAGTTCATTTCTCATAAATCTATTAAAAGGAAAGCCTCGAATAATCACTTAGGTAAGGATTCTTCTCCAACTTCAACAATATAATCATTTGAGTTTCTTGATGATTTCAATTTACCTATTGGTATAGATGAAACATTGGAATTATAATCCAATGGATCTAGATATAAACTAGATCTAGAGTTGGTATCAAAACCATGTATTATAAAATAACAAGTTTGTTTAAAAAAATTATATTCAAAGATTTGTAAAAGTCCCACCGACAAACCCTCTTTGATAAAGGGAATCTTGCTCTTAGTCAGTTGAAAGATACTAAATGACTAGGTAATTAGTTTTTATTCAATTACTTTTCTAAGAGAAAGAAGAATACATGTATTAAGTCATTTAAATGACAAGAATTTTAAAAGGATTGGACACTCTATGTGTTGGTTAAGTGTTGATGGTTGTTTTATCAATATCCATGTTCAAAATTTAGCTTTACAATAAGAAAATGAGGTCTTCAATTTTTTGTGGCATAGAAGAGGAGAATGATGTTGTGAGATTCAAACTCATTCTTTTTTTGCATAATCACACATTTAGAAATTCCAAAAAAATAAATTATAATGAACCCAAGGACATCTCTTTGCATCTACCTAAGAAATTATGTAACTTTCTAGGGAGAACTATCAATGATAACATGAATATTTTGAATAAAAATAGACAAGAATGAGCCAAAAAAGGGCAATCATATTTTTCTTGATTGCGAAAACTACTTTGGATAAGAGAGAAAGGGTAGACAATTTTGACATTGTACTTGTATTTTCTATAGTTGGGTGATCTGATTTTAGGATCTAGTCAATAGTTGCCAAGTGAAATTGCATAATTTAGGTGTACACATATTTAACGCCTAATGTATAACTAAAAGACATCATATATTAAAATAACATCAAAAATAGAAAGGGAGAAAAGAGAACCAAATTGATTATGGATTTCATCTTATCTAATTGGACTACATTTTAGGTGTAGCTCAACTAAATGACCAATGTATTCATAACACTCAAAAGGTTTCTTTAGAACCTCATGTATTCCATCCACAAATTCATGATAGAAAAACATCACTCAAACCACCTTGGATACTAATGAGGCCAATTTAAGGCCTATTTGGTTCATGTTTTTTAATATGTTTTTATGGCTAAGACCATGAAACTTTATGAGATTTTGATGGACTTGTTTAGACTGCCTATGTTTATACTGCTATATGTTTGTGCACTTTGATATTTCTAAGATTAAATGAATATGGTGTACATATATGTTATATAGTTACATGGAATAAAATATTGTATCTTTCTATCTTGCATTGATTGGGTGGTTCTTCTTGTCACCATGTGATAAGAAAAAAGCTAATATAAGAAAAAATTATTATGAATTTTAGCTTGGATATGTATTGCAATTGTTTCATGTGCACAATAATCTTTTGTAGAGAAATTGCGAGTTAGCAAGGGAAGGCAAAGTTAACATAAGAATAAAGTAATGATAAGAAGTTGGTTGACTATTTTGACCTTATAATGCTTCCATGACTTTTCAATTATCAGTGGTTAGCATTGTGGGCTGAATCAAAGATGTTATCAACCATTATAGAGTAAATCTAGATTTCATGAACTCTTGAATTCATGTGCAACTGAATGTAACCTACTCATGTACTAAATGATGTTGTTTTGTATCATCAATATCATCATATCCATGATGTTGGAGGATCCTAGATTTAGGGAGTTCTATTTTATTGTAATGTTATAAATAAGTTGGAGTTTAGATTCTTGAGATAGTTATTTTTTGTGTGGACTTCTCTTGTAATAAAATAGTAGTGATCAATACATCTATGTTTCTATAATATGTACCTATGTTTTACTCATGAATGAAATGATAATTATAGTTCTTAACCTTTGAGTTGTAATTCATTCATTCTTCTATTGGGGCCCACACAGGAGGTAAACTTAGTTCATAGCTAGGTAGCAATCAGTTTTTGGTTTCAATAGAAATATTCAGAACTATTTTTCTCCTGCAGGCATATGGTAACATAGTTGTTGGTTGATTCTTGTAGTATACACAAATAGTTTAGTTTCCTATTTGTAGTAGTGCCAGGTTAGATTGCTATTTCATTTCTTAGTTTAGTATTTTGTTCGTCATTTGAGTTGCATAGTTATGATGACATTTAAGATGGGTTAGAGCATACACTTTGTGGGAATCATTTCAATTTTACATCCCTAGTCAATAACTTAATAAGCCCAATATGTTATTCTAGTATGATATTTGACATTGTTGAACAATACATAATCATTATACTGACCAACCATTTTTGGCATCATTGTCAGGGACGGTGTCAATCGATCTAGTCCTAGAGTCATTGCCTTAGTTTAGTTTGTACATTTTTAATTTTTAAATTTTTTTTTGTATGCCTAGAAGAAGAGGTCATCTTTTGAGATTCTTTCCTCAGAAAACCCAAATTGCACTACAAGATATCTTTAATCTTGAACTTGAGCAACCCCAAATTAAGAATGAAGAACAAGAAGAATTGTTTGAAAATCCATTTGTTGATACATAAGAATAACCACCTCCACCATCTAAAGAAGCATTGCATTTGAATGATCTTTTTTTTAAACATGAGTATCAGGGAAATCTATTAACTCTTGTTGTTTATTAGCCACAACAACTAGTTCCATGACCAAGGATGGCTTAAGCTACCTTTCCTTTCTGCATCCCCGATTTGCATGACAACAATACTCTAAAACATATACCTACCTCTATACTCCACAAATTTTATGGCCTTATTAGTGAAGACCTTGAAACCTTCCTTTTTGAATTTGAAATCCTCTATAGGCGTTATGATTATACAACAGATGCCCATAAGATGAAATTGTTTTGACCTACTCTTGAAGAGGTCTCTCCAACATGGTTCATGGGATTAGGTGCCAATGTTGTAAGAGACTGGGATGCAATGAAGAATATATTTCTCACTAAATATAAGGAGTACTGTAGGGGTCATGATATCAAGGTTTATGTTTAACACACAACAAAATACCCAACATCAATTGAATGAAGACTCACAAAAAAATATTTCTCTAAAAGGTGTATATGATGAAAGTATAGATGCTTTAGACCTTATGGTAGGAGGAGACATTACTCGAAGGAATCAGGATGATATACAAAGTATATGTTTGAATTACACAATAGCTACTAGTTTAAAACAATTGGTTAATTGTGTATTGTCTTTGATGTTACACAACATGTCATATCTTTACTAGTCAATATATACCAAGCTCACTCAGGTGATGAAGACAATTTCTTGTGTTTGTTAAGCATTCTAGATTTTTTCAAGTTCAGAAGATAGTGTCTACCAAGTTCACTCAAGTGGCAAAGAAAAGTATATAGAAGATTGAGTGTTAATCGAGGTCAATTGATTAATGAAGGAAAAGTTGGATGGAACTAGTGTTTACCATGCTCACTCGATTAGCAAAGGAACTTTGTGAAATCAAGTGTTAACTGAGTTCACTTGGTTAACATAGGAAAATCATTTCTAAGTTAGTGTCTACTGAGCAAGGTTGGTTAATGAAGGATTTTCTTGTTTTGACATATTGGGCTCAATAGATTTGTTTGTTGGTTCTAGCCCACTGAGGTAATGAATAATATTAATTATTTTAAGTTGTATTCAAGACAACTTGATAATTCATAAGGTATAAATGTAAGGTCAAGTTGAGGATTAAATGTGTAGAAGTGAATAGAAGATTTGAAGATGCTTAGAAGAAGCAAATTAGAAGGATAAGCATAATATCCTTGTTGAGCTACAAAGATACATTCAATTAGAAAGGATTAGGTATACAATTCAAAATTGAGATCTACAATTAGCAATTTGGTTGTATCAAAAATTAGGTCATCTCATTGGTACTCTCTAACCATTGTAGCAGTGATCTAAATCTCTTAATAAAGTTGTCTTAATAGCTATTTTTAAATCCTCTAACAAGGTCACATTTCTAGATTGAAGTGTCTAAAGACCTCTAATAAGGCCACTCCTAACACATTCCTCTAATAGGGCCACACCTAATAGTGTTTTTTGTAGCCTTTAATAGGGTTTCCTCCTAACATCACTCACTTTAGAAGAGTGAAAAATAGTAACTAGTTGCAATTGGTGGTTTTTCCCAAATTGGGTTTCCACATTAAATCTTGGTACAAATTGTATTCATTTTATTTCTTTCATGTATGCAACTAAGTTAAGTAAGGTTAAACATAGTTGATATCTTAAGTTCTACAAGTTCATTATTTACTAGGTTTTAGTGGCTATTTCAATGCTTATTGAGTTACAATATTTACTAGTGTAAACCGAGTGCTTGGGTGTTTATCAAGCACCAATATTTTGTAGTGAAGTTTTGTGTTCTCTATTGAAATCTAAGGGATTTGAGATTTGTTTCAATGGTAACTGATTCACCCCTCCCCTCTCAATTACTTCTCTTATATTTCTAAAAATTGGTATCAGAGCTTTCTTTGTGCTTGTAGAAAAGGTTTCAAGGACCTAAGCTAAAGATTAGGATGTCTTACAAGAGACAGATTCCCAATTTGAACAAAGATAACTTCCAAACATGGAAAGAACTCATGAAGTTGGATTTGAAAACTATCAATGATTCAAGTTTCAAGTACTTGGAAAATTCTTACAAGGCTCATATTGGAACATTGACAATGGAAGAGATTGCTAAAAAGAAAAATCATAACATCATGATGATTGAAATTGCATCAACTCTTAACTATGCTAAGTTTGATGAGGTCAAAGGATGCACTACTACTCATGACATGTGGAAAAAATTGAAGGATATCTATTGAGTTAATGATAACATAGAAAGAGCCAAGGTAAAAAGCTTGAGAGGTTAGTCTGATTAGATGAAAATGAGAGAGCATGAAAACATTGAAAAATATGTTGAGAGAATCAAACCAAGTATCAATACTATCAAAGCCTCTAGAGGAATAATTGAAAATGTGATAGTGGTAAGCAAGTTACTCAAAACCCTTTCCTATCTATCCAATCAAAGTGTTTGCTATTCAAGAGATGAGATTGGATCCAAATAAAAAGATAACATTGGATGCTCTAGTTGGAAGATTGACTACATTTGAACTAGATAACTATGATAATTATGCTCCTAGTTCTAGCAATCTTGAGTTTGCATTTGAAGCCAAGGTATCACTCAAGAACAAAGCTAAAAATTCTAAAAGAAAAAAATTTAAAAGTGAAGATGAAGATAGTTTTGATAGTGATCTTGAAGCCATTGAAGCAGTACTTGCAAGAAGGTATCCCAAAGGAAAAGAAAAGTACAAAGGTAAAATTCCTTTAATCTACATCTCTTGTGAAGAAGTTGGACACATTGTTGCAAGGTGTCCAACTAGAGTGGACAAAGATGAAAAGAAGCACAACAAGTACAAAGGCAAGAAGGATTTCAAGAACTTCAAGGACTACAAGGACAAAGGTAAGATATCCTTTTTTATGGCTAAAGATTTAGATAGTAGTGAAGATGATGAAATGGTTTATATTGTTGTAAAAGATGAATCTCATGATGAAGGAGATAAATGACACTTATTTCTCATGTTAGAAAAAATGATACATGGATAATTGATAGTGATTGGTCACATCATATGACTAGTGACAAAATAAAGTTTGAACATATGGAACATTATGATGGTTGAAGTGTGATATTTGGAAATAATGAACCATGTCGCATAAAAGGAAAAGGTTGTATCTCACTAACCAATGAACTTAGATGTGATAATGCTTATTGGATTGAAGGCCTAAAGTATAATCTACTAAGTGTGGCACAGTTAAATAATATTGGATTCAAGGTAAAATTCATGAATGGGAAGGCCAAGTTGTTGGATGAAAAAAGAAATCCAATTGGGTCTGGTAAACAAATAAAAGGTAACCTATTGTACCTAGATCTTAGTGAAAGTTCATGTTTCATTGCTCAAGTAGAAGAAAGTAGGTTATGGAATAAAAGGATATGTCATGTGAAATTTTATTAGTTGAAAAATATAAGCAAGAAAAAAAAGTTGAGAGGTACTCCTAGTCCAAGAAACCTGATATGAGCCTATACAAAAAATGTAAAATTGGTAAGATGGAAAAGACAAGTTTCAAAAGCAAGAACCATCATTCTAAAGAAGTCTTCAAGCTGGTTCATATAGACTTATGTGGATGTATTGAAATAGAGAGCTACTATAGAGATAAGTATTTAATTCTATTTGGTGATGATTATTCTTGAATGATGACTGTAATATATTTGAA
Source organism: Cupressus sempervirens (assembly GCA_028749045.1). NCBI lineage: Eukaryota > Viridiplantae > Streptophyta > Pinopsida > Cupressales > Cupressaceae > Cupressus > Cupressus sempervirens. The sequence goes on along the minus strand of CM053791.1, from coordinate 603,797,637 downwards.
AGATAAGTCTGAAGCATTTCAAAAGTTCAAGTGGTATTTGGCAAGAGTAGAGAAAGAAATTGGAAAGAAGCTAAAGTGTTTGTGTTTAAATAGAGGTGGTGAATTTATTTCTAATGAGTTCAATGAATTTTTCATTGAAAGAGGAATTAAGAGACAAGTATCAGCCCCTAGTACACCACAACATAATGGCATAGTTGAAAGAAGAAATAGATCCATCATGGATTGTGCAAGAACTTTGATGATAGAGAAGAGTGTTGCAATAAAATACTAGAAATAAGAAATCAATATTACAATACATACCTTGAATAGAGTACAATGTAAGAAAGACTCCAATCAAACTCCTTATGAACTATGGTATTGCTACAAATCTAATGTAAGTTATTTGAAAGAATTTGGTAGAAAATGTTATATTCTGAAAGAGTCTAGGAAAGGTAAATTTGATGTCAAAGGTGATTAAATTATATTTGTAGGATAATCCTATAGAAGTAAAACATACAAATTTTTGAACTTATCAACGCATAAGATCATAGAAAGTGTACATGTAAGAATTGATGAGTTTCCAAAAAAGAGTGAAGAAGAGAGTAGAAAAGAACCTGAGGATTACAAAAGAAAAATTCTACTATGAACCTAATACATTTCCAAATCCAATTGGAAGTCAGCAGACTTCACCTCCTAAGTCCTCAATATCTCCAAAGGCTATCAAGAGTCATAGTTTGAAGGACTTGAGTTGCAACCAAAAGCTACCAAGTTGCTGCTAGAGCAATCCGAGTTTGATGTATTTGAGTAATAGATAATTGGGCCCAAGCTTGATATAGAACATCATAGAAGAGTTAGTGGAACAAGTTCTAAATCCAAAGTACTTGTGTTAGCAAGATATGTTAGAAGGTTCCATGCACTTGATCAAATCATTAGACACAAGTAAGATGGTACAATGCCAAGAAAAAAATTGAAATGTATATGAATGCTTATTGAATTTGAACCTACATCAGTAAAAGATTCTTTGGATAATGAAAGTTGGATTGAAGCTATGAATGAGGAGATAGAAAAAATAGAGAGGAATAAGAGTTGGACTCTTGTTTCTAGACCCAAGGATACAAATGTAATTGGCACAAAGTAAGTTTTCAAAAACAAGTTGAGTGAAGATGGAGAAGTTTTCGGAAACAAAACAAGGTTAATCTCAAGAAGAAGGTATTGATTATGGTGAAAAAATTTCTCCTATTGCAAGATTAGAAGGTGTTAGAACTTTACTTGCTTATGATAGACATAGAAGATTTAAAGTTTATCAAACAAATGTGAAATCTGCATTCTTGAAGAGGAAGTTTACATAGAACAACTTGAAGGTTTTGCGGATGCTAGAAAAGGAGATATGATTTACAGATTGTACAAAGTGTTGTATGGTCTCAAGCAAGCTCCCAGAGCTTGGTATGAAAGACTTCATAACTATTTGATAAAGATTGGTATTCAAAGAAAAAATAATAATAACAACCTATATATCAAAGAAGGACTAGACAAGAAGATTGTGTTGGCGGAAATCTTTTTGAACAACACATTATTTACTAGAAATGATGACTTATGCAAAGATTTTTTAGAAGAGATGAGTAAAGAATTTGAGATGTCCATGTTTGGAGATATAAAATTCTTTGTTAGATTATAGATTCAATAGAAGAAAAATGATACCTACATTACTCAATCTAAATATCAAGCAGATATTGAAGAAATTTGAAATGGAAGATTCAAGAATAGTTGAAAAATATATATCCACTAGGCATACGATTTTCAAAAATGATGATTCCAAGGAGGTAGATCATACCACATATAGATCAATGATTGGAAAATTACAATATGTAGTGCATATAAAGCTTGATATTACATTAGCAATTGGTATGGTGGTAAGATTCTCAACAAATCCTAAAAAAAGCATATGATGGAAATCAAAAGAATCACGAGGTATCTAAAAGATACTTAAGACTATGGATTATGGTACAAAAAATGAGGCAATTTAGATTTGAAAGCCTTCAAAGATGTTGATTTGGCAGGAAGTGTTGATGATAGGATGAAAACCAGAAGTGTAGCATTCTTTCTTGGTAAATGACTACTGTCTTGGACAAGTAAGAAGCAAAATTGCATTTCTCAGTCTACAATAGAGGCATAGTATGTGGAAGTAGCAATTAATAGCTCTAATGTTGTTTGGTTCAAACAACTTTTGGTAGGTATGAAGATAAAGATTAAGGATCCAATGGTTATCTTTTGTGATAACAATAGTGCAACTAATATATCAAAGAATTCAATAATGCATACCAAACCAAGCACATTGCTATACAATATCATTTTCTGAGAGAATTGGTGCAAGATAATGAGGTAAGATTGGAGTATGTGAATACAAAAGAACAAATTGCAGACATATTCACTAAGCCATTACCTCAAAATGCATTTTTTTATTAAGAGGTAAGTTATCGATCATTCCTCTATCTAAAGCTCACTAGAAGAAATTTAGTGATGCATCAACTAGAGCATGTTGAAGATCAATCAATTGATGAAGTCTTGAAAAGAGCATACTGCATAGGGACCAGTACATGAGATACACTAATATTCATTGAATATTGTCTTTGGCATGAGATGTCCAAGAGTGAGAGTTTGTTATCATATTAGAGAAATTTTCTAAAAAGTGAGAGTATACATTTTATAGAGAAATTTTGTTTGAAGATGTCAAAAAATGAAGATGAACTTGGTTTGATATCAAAGGAGAGTATGCTATCAAAAGATGTTGAAGGAAAAATTTTCTAATAGAGGGAGTAACTGAAGCTAGAGGGATTTCACATTGATAGAGGGAGTTCTCATAGATGAGAATTAGAATGAAACTAAGGATATCTTCCTTACTTTATTCTTTCTCTAAAATTTTATTGTATTATGACATGTTGTGTTGCCATCAATGCCAAAGAGTGATATTATTCAAAATAATTGGTTAATTGTGTATTGTCTTTGATGTTACACAAAATGTCATATCTTTACTAGTTAGTGTATGCCAAGCTCACTTAGGTGATGAAGACAATTTCTTGGGTCTGCCAAGCATTCCAAAGTTTACTAAGTTCAAAAGATAGTGTCTACTAAGTTCACTTGGGCAACAAAGAAAAGTTCATAGAAGATTGAGTGTTAACCAAGTTCACTCAATTAATGAAGGAAAAGTTGGATGGAACTATTGTTAACCGAGATCACTCGATTACAAAGGAACTTAATGGAAATGTAGTGTTAACCAAGTTCACTTAGTTAACATAGGAAAATCATTTCTAAGTTAGTGTCTATCGAGAAGCATTCACTAGTACAAAAACAACAATATATGTTAGAATCTGAAAAGATTAATAACCCAGAAAATTAGTGCAAAGAGTAAATATCTAAACTATGAATGCAAATGATACAAAATCAAAATAGCATCATAGAGTTAGTCTCCAAGAGAGTAATGCAAATGCTAGAAGCAAAATAGCATTAAGATGATGCAAAAACAAGAGATACAAATACAAGCCAGGCAGCATGCTTATATAGGTTAGGAAGAGGGAGGAGGTGGCAACACCAACCAATGAGGAGCAACCATCTATTGGACTAAAAATAGCAAAGTATCTTCCCAAGATAGCTAATGGATGCTCACATGTAGGAAGGTGACACCTCACAACCATTCACCTAATAAGACATGCTTTATTAACCTAAGCGAGATTATTAAAAGTGTAGGAAAAATCTATCAAAATAGGAAAAATAAAAAACTACACTAACACCCCCCCATAAGCGAAGCTTAGGTGGATGTAGAAATGGGTCCCGGCAAGTCAAGCCTGATGAGGTACCCATGTACATAAAATTCCCCCAAAAGAGAGAGAAAAGAGACTCCCCAAAGAAAATTAGGACTCCGAGTGAGAGGAAGAGGCCCCCCCAAAAGATGAAGCATCCCGCACCTCCAGCAAAGCTTGAAAATTTTGTCCGATTGATCCACTTACATCGAACAAGTTTTCTTCCCTTAGGAAAAGGGACAAGATCCCAAGTGTGGTTCCTCATCAAGGAACTATACTCTTCCTGCATAGCTATATCCCACTCAAAAATACCAGAAGCCTCATGAAAGGACTGTGAATTTGAGGTAGTAGCAATGAAGATATGTAGAGCATCCTGGAAATGTGAACGAGTCTGCTTGGTGTCTGATGGATCCCCAACCCAATCACCTGCAAACTGCAAGGTCTGTCTAGCCCAAAGTGGACCAAAAGATGGAGAATCTAGAGGAGAATCATCAACCTGTGAATGATGACTAGGAGAGGAAGGAGGTGAGTCCTCTGAATCACTCTCTGCATCAAAAGTGGAGGTAGAAGACTACTCAAGTGAATCTAACCCATCAGAAGATCTATCATGTATTCCAAGTGACTCCAATGTCAAAGTAGAAGACAACCCTATGACCATGCTCTGCTCATTAAGCTGATGCAAGTAGTGGAAGTTAAGATGGCCAAAATGCTCATGCCATAATCTGCTCACATTATTAGAGTGAATGAGTGAAATAGTTAAAGGAGGATTAGGAACAAAGTGAGAAAACATATAGAGTCCTGACTGATGATCTGCTCTCCCAACTGCAACTGTAGAATCAATGTGCAACTCACATATCTCCACTGAATCAGGAGTTAACTCAACCCACTTGCCTAAACTTGTGTGAGTGATCTGGTGTACCGATAGGAGATTAGTTGACAATGAGGGTACATAAGGAACATCATGGAATGTGCCATCCCCCACATCAACAGACCCTCTCCCACACACCTCAAAAAGAGTGTTATCACCCATCAAAATAGAAGGCATAGTACACGGCTCCAAGGATGCAAGTTCTTCCTTAGATGAAGCCATGTGGTGTGAAGCACCCGAATCAAGAACCCAAGTGGATGGTGAGGAAGCAACTGCAAAAGGGCCTGGCCCTTTCCTTTCCCCTTGCTATTTTCTTTTTCTTTGTTAGACCCTTCATTAGAACTTTGTTTGATAGACTCAAGAACACTGATATTATTCTTCTCTAGAATGTATGTTAAGTGATCAAGTTGTTTCTGCAAACATTTATGTTCATCATGACTAGGTCTTTTACAATAGGCACATTTGACCTTTTCTTTCTTAGGCTTATCACCCTTGGAAGATGGTGTATCAATAGTTGCTTTTGAAGAAACTAGCATTTGATCCTTCTTCTCCTCGCTATTCTTTTGTTTCTTGTCCTTACTATTGTTGTTACTACTTTGTCCTTGTTCTTTTGTGCCTTGGTTGGCAACCAAGGCATGTGACTTAGAGGACTTAAGAATGCCCATCTGGATTAGCTTGTCCTATTCTCGAGTGAGGTTGACAACAAAATCATCTAGAGATGGCATGGTGAATTGAGTACCAAGTGCACCCTTAGTAGCATAGAAGGTAGAGACAAACACAGAATATTCTGAACTTAGCTTAGAGAGAATACTGAGAATCAGTTGTTCATCTTTCTTTTCAATTCCACATTGTTTTAACTGCAGCCTTAGTGATTTCAATTTGGTGAAGAAATCTTGGATTGTGTTGAAATTGCCTGGGCTCAAACTAATTAATTCATTTTCCAACATATGACCCCTCATTGAATCTTGTGTGCCAAATAGTGTTTCTAGCTTTGTCCATACTTCATTTGGTGTATCCAAAGACTCAATGTGAAATAGCAAGTCAGGAGAAACAGACAAACACAATGTTCCAAATGCCTCATCACATTTGTTAAACCACTTAGGCTTATCTTCATCTTTAGCAGGTTCAGTTTCAAGTCCCATAGTTATCCTATTTAATCCAGCTTTCTTTAAGTGAATTCTCATGCATGATTTCCACTCAAAGTAATTGTATGGAGTTAGGATGGGTATATTTTTCTGATCCATGACGAAGAAATGCTAAAAAGAAGAGATCCCAGCCACGACAATGCCCCCCCCCTTTTTACTCAATCAAAGAACCCCCCCCCAAAGAAATATGATTTGGCACTTTATTTTAGTGCATTTACAACTACCACTAGAAAGAGATACTTAGTGTTCTTGATTTCAATGCATTACAAACCCTCATGAAGAGCAAATGCTAAAAGTGAAACTTGGGCACAATAATCAAGAAAACAAATAGCACCACTGTGATCTACTCAAAAAATTATGCACTTTCAAAAAAAGAATCCCCTCGATACGAGGTCGTATGAGAAAGTTACGATCCTCCAAAGTTTTCAAAACGAGAACTGTGCACAGTCACAGCTGAGAATTTGCAATTTCTGAAGAATTCATGCATAAAAATCAAAAAATAACTCCACTAGTGGATAGAGCACAAAAAAATAGCCAAGTTCATAACAAGAATCATCAAAATCGGAGTCCGTATGAGCAAGAACGAGACATTTGAAAACTGCATTTAAATCTGCAGCTGCCAACGGAGAGGGGTATGGCTGTAGCTTTGCATGCTCAATTCTAAAAAATATACAGCTTGCATGCAAAGTCTAAAAGATACCCAGATGGTTTTTTGGGGCTGCGAACAAAACCCAAAAAGCATTTTTCTTGCTGATGAACAGAAGATGTTGCTGTAGTGTAAATCAGACGCCTTTAACAGTAAAAAACGGCTCCAAAAATTAGAAAATGACCCCAGCAACCAAAATTTGACATGCAACTACTGGATTAGCTTCTTAAGTCCATCAATGGCATGCTGGAACCTGCAAAACTGATTGAAAACTCCAAATATGCAAGTTGGTTGTCAGATTTGAGATTGAAACCCCAGAGAGAAACTGTTTTTGTCAAAACTTTTCTGATTCTCAGGATCATCCAAAGATGCAAGAGAAGAGCATACTTCATTTTTAAAAAAACTACAATAAAGTTTATTTGCCCTCCTTGAATCTCTCAAATAAGGAAACTAAAATCTACTCTTACACATAGAAAAGCTCTGATACCATGTTAGAATCTGAAAAGATTAATAACCCAGAAAACTAGTGCAAAGAGTAAATATCTAAACTATGAATGCAAATAATACAAAATCAAAATAGCATCATAGAGTTAGTCTCCAAGAGAGTAATGCAAATGCTAGAAGCAAAATAGCATTAAGAGGATGCAAAAACAAGAGATACAAATACAAGCCAGGTAGCATGCTTATATAGGCTAGGAAGAGGGAGGAGGTGGCAACACCAACCAATGAGGAGCAACCATCTATTGGACTAAAGATAGCAAAGTATCTTCCCAAGATAGCTAATGGATGCTCACATGTAGGAAGGTGACACCTCACAACCATTCACCTAATAAGACATGCTTTATTAACCTAAGCGAGATTATTAAAAGTGTAGGAAAAACCTATCAAAATAGGAAAAATAAAAAACTACACTAACAATATATGATTAAACAAACTACTAAAAAGTGTGGCTATATGACTACTTTTGATCACATGACCAATGGTAGTTGATTTCCGATCATAAACCTATTACTAAGTCTATGAATAAATTATTTTAATTATTGATTTGGTAGTATATTTTGTAGTCTATTTGGTAGTATATTTCTTAGTATTATTCATAATTTTGTAGTTTATTTGGTAATTTATTTGAAAGTCTATTTGGTAGTATATTTGATATTTTATTTAGTATTTGATTTGGTAGTTGATTTGGCAATTGATTAGGTATTTTATTTGGTAGTTTATTTGGTATTTGATCTGCTACTATATTTGGTAGCTTATTTAATCATTAATTTAATCATATTAGGGAACATTGGAATCAAACCACCATCCTCCTACTTGTAAAGTAAGTGCTCTTCAATTAAGCTAGTGCCCTTTAAAGAATAGTGATGTTATTAAATGCATAATATAAAGATCAAGAGAATGTTTAAATTGTCAAATTCATTACATGTGACTCATTCCCCTTATTATAATAAAGTTGTGGAACAAAAAAAGAAAGACCTTTATTTGTACAAACAATGGAGAAAACTAAGTCTAAAAACTTCGGATGATAATTTACTACTATTTCAAGTTCTTAATTTTTATTTTTCTCAACAAAATTGGTTTTTGTGTAGCTTCATCCAAAATATAATATACATGCACTTACCTCTAGGAAAGAAGAAATATTCATGGTGATATAACAACAAGTTGAGTTTATCCAGACTAGTTAAGTATATGATTGTATAGAGATGAAAAGTGTAAGGTCCATGCAAATCATCAAGGGACAATGTGTGATTCACAATTACATGGAAGAAGGCATAATGACATTAAGTAAAATGTATTATTATGCTAAATACTACATATTATACATGCAATATATGGATGGCGTCAAGCTTTTTGAGCATGTTGGACTAGATATGGATTTTTTTGGATTTGTCTGTCATTAGTAAGCTCAATACTACATATCATTGTAGTGAATGTAATAAAAGACATTTCTATACACATATGATCAAGGCTCTAATAATTAACATCAATAAGTAATGTTTAATACTATGCATTAGATCACCAATAGTAACAGATATCTTCCATGATAGGACAATTTCATAGCCTTACTACACTCACTATGTGATGGAGCCCAAATTATGTGAAATTTAGACTTACATTTTTTAGGTAATAAAAAGTTGGTTATTAAGGTTATCGAATTTTCCCATCCATGTCATAAGTTAGAATACAAATAAAAGTCTATGATTAATGATAATTAAAATATTATAACTACATGAGCATCTAAAGAAAGTTGGAAATAATAGTGGTAGTAATTTTTAGAATTGGAAGTTTTCAATTAGGTAGTTGATTAGTCGGATATGATGAATCCAAGGGCTATGTTGAATGAAAGAAAATTCTTAAAGAAGCTTCACAATAAAGCTTAGGCTAAGGATGACCAAAGGAATTTATCTATTATTTCTTATATCATTTTGAGAAATCCATACAATACTTTAGTTATGATTCTAAAAACTCCAATGCAAAATTGTAATTAAGTAGAAGAATTATAATTGAAACAAACTCTATAAGGAAAAGTAAGTCATTTCTTTTGACCAGACATGAGAACTTGCATGAAGAAGTGATTATTAAACTTTTCTAGCAACAAAGATACTACCGATGTAACAATATAGGGATATTAGAAAAGATATGATCTAGTGCATATGTTGGGAAGAGTTTCAACAACAACAACTAAACAAAACTGGACTACTCTTCTTTAAAGGATGTGGAATATCTTTAGTATATGATCCAATGAGTATATGTTATCAAAACTAGTTACATATTGTTTCTTACAATTTAATGTTTGGAAGAATTGCTTAGGGTGGTTATATTCCTCCTTGTCATTTTATGGAATTATTGAAATTGTGTGCTGGGACTCTTATAAAATATGACCTCAAAACTCCATCATTGACATGGTCAAGATGAAGTAAAGTGCTCAAGATTTGTACGACTGTACTAATGCATTATATAATTCATAGGGTTCCAATGCTAAAATTTAGTACTGGAGATTCATAGATCAATGCATGACAAGGCTGGTTTGAAATATTTGATCTTTGGATCTTGTATAATAAAAAAGGAAACTACTTGTAAGGGAGTTAAAGACTATCACATAATTTTGAATGTTATGATTGTTGGGTGCTATTTAGTAATTCACAATCTTGGCTCTATAGTAGAAAATAATATTTTAATTAGTAATTTGAAGAAGGCAAACTTCCAAAGTTAGTAAAAAAGCATGATCTTGCTAATAGGTACTACCTACTATGTGTGCATTTCTACTACTACTATAATGAATATTTGTTCATTTTCTTACATAATCTCAGTCTTATTCATTATGAACTAAGAACAGAGTAGTGAAAGATGTTGCTAGTGTCAAAAAGATGGAAGAAATATTTAGATGTAAAACTTGTTCATAATTTTTTCAAAGTACAGGTAGTAAAATGGTTCTAGGTCCAACAATTTGATTGTAGAGCCATTAGGCCTATCAGTATCTCAAATTAATCTTAAGGATGTCAAGAGAAAGAAAAAAACATTATCAATATGCCCAAAACATAGATGTAGGAGAAATGCCAAAATTCTTCACCAATTAAGTGTTTGAAGGTTTGAGAATTTGTTTGCATAAGCATGCTAGAGCTTCAACGTTTTAGCATCCTCTATATCAGCCCTTTACAAATAGATTAATATTATTAAAAAATGTTTTAAAAAAGGTTTGGGCTGGTTCTATTCAAAATAGCCCATAATTATATGCATTAACCCTCCTAAATAATTATCTGATAGGACTTTACTGGGTATCGTAAAATTAGTATGCCTATAGGTTATAAGAAATTTTGTGTTCCCTTTATCATATATTTTTGTGGGAAACAAGGTTTAGAGCGTACTCTCATTGAAATTGCTTATGCATTTGAACAAGCTGCCAAAGTTAGGAAAAATCCTTTATTCAATGAATGAATAGCTTTTCAATTTATAGCTTCATGGTTGTCCCTAAATTGGAAGTACCATTTCCAATTTCCAAAATGCAAGTGTATACATTGACAAACTGTATAACTATTGTTAATGTATACAAGTTGTAGTAGATTCTCTGGTTTGTAGAATATGGCACAGTGATCATTTTGGCAAGTCCAAAATCTCACACATCAACTTCAAAGTTATTGCCAAGTAGAATATTATTGGACTCTACATCTCAATGAATAATATGTGGTTTATAATCATGATATAAATATGATAGCCCTTTGCTACTCCTAGAGTAATTTTGTATCTAGTTTGACAATCCAATACAGATGACTTTCCATGAAGCAATTTTCCTATGCTTCCTTTCAGCATATACTCATATAAAAGAAGATTCAATTCCTGATGATTAAAGCTTTACAATATTACAGTGTCTGATTTTACCAAGTTTAGAGATCTCAACCTAAATCTTTTTTTACTTTACTTCCTTCTCCTTGTGAAGCCAAATTTCTAACAACACTCAATTCTCCAAAAGGCATAGTTTCTTTATATTGTTCCACATGCTCCTCTACCAATAACAACATCCTTAGATAAATTATCTGTGGCCTTTACCAAATTCTGGGGTGGAAATCACTATTGTGGGAAAAAATAAATCTCTAAAGTAACAAGATGATGACCTTCAAAAGGGATAATCACACACACTAGATGTGTAAGAAGAAAAAAATGTTACAAATAATAAACTATGAAATTTATCATACTACTGCAATAGTTATTGCAATGATTTGGTTTATTGATGTTTTAGTTTCTTGAAAAGGAAATATAGATAGCCATGAATATGAGCATTGACATGAATTTGAAAGAGTTACTCAACACAACCCTTGATTTTCAATGAAATAACTAACATGCATCTTGTGAAATATAGTTATATTAGGAAATAGCCTGTTAAGATTACTGTATGAAACATTGCATGCTATAAAACTTGAAAGCTTAGCAAATAAAGGAGGAAGTTGGTAAAAAAAATTATTATTATTGAGATAAATAGATCTTAACAAACTTAGGCTACCTAGTTCAACTATTATTTTCCAAAAAAAGCTATTCCAACTTAGATCTAAAGCAATCTGCAAACTATAAGTTGATAGAGCTTTGGCGGTACATTGCTTGAAAAGTAATTTCTGCCCATCTATAGTTTTGTCAAATGGGAAATCCTTCCAATAATGTCATGCAACCTTCTAGATACTTTGTTATTATAAAGAACGAGAGCTCCAAAAGAAGAAGATTTCCAAGTTCTTTTGGAACAATGCAAACAATAGAATTTCTAGATAGATCAAGTTGTTGTAGTTTTATATAATGGAAAGCTACATGGGAACATTTCCAGCAAGCTAATTCGATGAGACATTAAAGCTAATTAGCTATGAAAGATTCCCAAGCTCAGGAGAAAGGTAACCTACCATAATTTAGTTATTAGCCAAATGAAGCATTTCCCAAGTTTTACAATTCCCTACCTCTAGTGGAATTGTTCCATTGAACTGATTTTGATATATTTCAATAGTAGTCAAATTAAAATTTGACAAATCTCAATGGGTAGACTACTAGTTATCTTGTTGTTTTCTATCCATAGTTATGCTAGAGGTTTGCACGTCTTCAATTCATAAGGAATATTCCTTGCTATATTATTAGAGTAGAGGTTTAATAATGTTAGTTTTCCTAAATTGCAAACATGACTTGGTATGCATCCACTTAGACTATTCTCTATCATATCAAGCATTGTAAGATTATATCGAACTCTAGTTTCTAGAGGAATAGCATCACTTAATACATGGTCAAAAAGTTGTGGGTGCTCTAGGCATATATCTATGTATACATTGCATACATACATAGATATATCTATGAATGCATGCATATATACATAGATATATCTATGTATGTATGCAATGTATACATAGATATATGTATACATTGCATACATACATAGATATATCTATGCATGCATGCATGTATACATAGATATATCTATGTATGTATGCAATGTATACATAGATATATGTATGTATGGATGCATGCATGCATACATACATATATATGTATGCATCCATGCATGCATACATGCATCCATACATATATATGTATGCATGCATATACATACATACATACATACATGTATACATGTATGTATGCAAGTATACATAGATGCATGCATGGATGCATGCAAACATACAAGATATATACATATATACATGTATTTACGTATGTATGCATCCATAGATACATATATCTATTTATATATTGGATACATAGATAGATATGCATGCATGGATAGATATATCTATGTATGTATGCAATATATACATAGATATATGTATATATCTATGTATGCAATATGTATGTATATATGTATGTATACATGTATGAATGCATCCATCCATACATATATGTATCTATGTATACATACATATTTCATATGCATGCATGCATGCATGCATCTATGTATACATACATGTATAAATGTATGTATACATGTATGCATGCATGCTTGCATACATCCATAGATGCATGCATGTATGCATCCATGCATGCATATGCATACATATATGTATAGGTATATATATATATATGTAAATGTATGTATATGTATATGTATATGTATCTATGCATGCAGATGTAAATGTATATGTACGTATGCATACATATATGTATGTATAAATGCATCATATATAAGTATATGTATGTATGCATGCATCATACATATGCATATGTATGTATGCAAGCATGCATACATACATACACATACATACATACATACATACATGTATGTATGCATTGATACACACACATGCATGCATGCATGCATCATACATACGTTTATGTATGCATGCATACATGTATGTATGAATGTGTATGTATGTATAGATACATACATCTATGTATGCATGTATGTATGTATACATAGATATATATATATATTCATGCATATATATGTATGTATGCAATATATACATAGATATATGTATGTATGGATGCATACATACATACATACATACATGTCTACATGTATATATCTTGTATGTATGCATATGCATGTATGCATGCATGGATGCATACATCCATCCATGCATCTATGTATACATGCATACATGCATGTATACATGTATGTATGTATGTATATATATGCATTCATACATATATATGTATGGATGCATGCATATATCCATACATGTATATATGTATATAGATGCATACATATATATTTATGCATGCTTGCATCCATACATATATATATCTATGTATACATTCCATATGCATAGATATGCATGCATACATACATACATATATATATATATGCATGTATGCAATGTATACATAGATATATTTATGTATGGACGCATGACTGCATATATGTATGGATACAAGCATGCATGCATCCATACATACATGTACCTATGTATACATACATGTATCTATGTATGTGAACATGTATGCATGCATCCATCCATACATACATGTATCTATCCATGCATGCATAAATGCATGCATGCATGTATGCATGAATGCATACATACATCCATACATACATGTATACATGTATATATCTTGTATGTATGCAAATGCATGTATGCATGCATCTATCCATGCATGCATAGATGCATGCATCTATGCACACATGCATACATGCATAGATGCATGCATGTATGTATGCATCCATGCATATGCATGCATCCATACATACATGTATCTATGAATTACATAGATACATGGATGGATGTATGCATCCATGCATGCATGCATATGCATGGATGCATAAATACCTGCATGCATCTATGTATATATGCATGTATGCATGGATGAATGCATGGATGTAGATGCATGCATGCAACCATGCAGGCATATATATATATATATGTATAGATAGATGCATGGATGTATGTATGATGTATGTATGCATGCATAAATGCATATGCATACATACAAGATATATACATGTATACATGTATGTATGTATGCATGCATGGATGTATGCACATACATGCATCCATGCATCCATGCATGCATGGATAGATGCATGCATACATACAAGATATATACATGTATACATGTATATATGTATGTATGCATCCATGTATGTGCATTCATGCATCGATGCATGCATATGCACGGATGCATACATACATGCATGCATCTATCCATGTATGCATGGATGGATGGATGCAGATGCATGCATACATGCATATGCATCCATACAAGATATATACATGTATGTATGTATGTATGCATCCATGAATACATACATGCATGCATGTATGCATGCATGGATAGATACATGGATGTATGCATGGATGCATGCATCTATGCATACATACATAGATACATGTATGTATGTATGCATGGATGCATGCATGCATGCATTTATACAAGATATATACATGTAAGTATGTATGTATGCATTCATGCATGCATGTATGCATCCATGCATACATACATGTATGTATGGATGGATGCATGCATACATGTATACATACATAGATACATAGATATATACATGCATAGATACATGCATACATAGATACATGTATGTATACATAGAAACATAGATATATCTATGTATGGATGCAATGTATACATAGATATATGCATGCGTGCATGCATGCATTCATACATACATATATCTATGTATACATTGCATACATACATAGATATATCTATGCATGCATGCATGTATACATAGATATATATATGTATGTATGCATGCATGCATATCTATGCATATGCAAAGTATACATAGATATATGTATGTATGGATGGTTGCATGCATGCATGCATATATCTATGTATATATTGCATACATACATAGATATATCTATGCATGCATGCATGTATGCATAGATATATCTATGTATACATAATGTATACATAGATATATCTATGTATGCATACATACATATATATGTATGCATCTATATACATACATACATGTATGGATGTATGCATCCATGCATGCATACATGCATGAATGTATGCATCCATACATATATATGTACGCATGCATATATATAAATGTATGTATGCATATATACATAGATGCATGCATGGATGCATGCATACGTACAAGATATATACATGTATACATGTATGGATGCATCCATTCATACATATATCTATGCATATATTGCATACATACATAGATATGCATGCATGCATAGATATATCTATGTATGTATGCAATGTATACATAGATATATGTATAGATCTATGTATGCAATATGTATGTATATATGTATTTATACATGTATGAATGCATCCATCCATACATACATGTATCTATGTATACATACATATTGCATATGCATGCATGCATGCATCTATGTATACATACATGTATAAATATATGTAAACAAGTATGCATCCATGCTTGCATACATCCATAGATGCATGCATGTATGCATCCTTGCATGCATAAATGCATGCATCTATGGATGGATGCATCCATTCATACATGTATCTATGTATGTATACATGCATTCATACATATATATGTATATACGTATATGGATATGTATGCATGCATATGCATACATATATGTATGTATGCATATATATATATATATATATATATGCATGGATATGTATATGTATATGTATGTATATGTATGTATATGTATTCATGCATGCATCCATACATCCATGCCTACATACATACACATACATACATACATGTGTGTATGTGTATTGCATATTGTAGAACAAGATTTAGTGTGCAAGGAACATTACCAATAAGAGAAACATTCACAAACTAATATTAAATTTACATATAAGCTTAGACAAAGAAAGCAAACAATAAATGCAAACCTCAAAAGAGAAAACACTCCATGCTTTCTTGATTTTGTAGATGTGTCCTTTGATGTGGATGTATGCTCAATTGTTTCAATGGTTGAGATGGGTAATGGCAAATTGGTAGCGTTGTGAGCTCTCAGTTTGGCATTATAAGGTTAAGATTGATGACTTTGGTTCTCAAAATAGCATGGTAACTTTAGCTCAAAGATTTTGATTGTAATGTCTTGGGATGGGATTCAATTTATAGGCCAAAGGGTAGAGGGATGGAGGGCTTAGATGCAAGGATGGGGAGATGGTTAAGGAGGGCTAAGATGCACTCAAAGGGGAGCACATGGATTGTGCTTTTTTAGCACCAATGAGAAGGTGACACTTGTCACAAGGAGGATGAGTGTGAGAGGGTAGGGTAAGGGGTTGGTTAAAGGCATGATGAGTGGGGTTGAGTATGTAAGAGAGATGTAAGAGGAATGAGTGTGGAAGAGGGAAGAGTGTGGAAGATGGATGTAAGAGTCATGAGTGGGCTTGTAAGAGTCTTTTATGTTTTGTAAGAGAACTCATGACTTGGTGGTTGGGATTTTTGAGGGGAGACTTTGATTTGGTTTAGGAAAGTCTTAAAATTGTTTAAAGAATGTGACAACATTAAGAGGTGGATTAGGGTTGGGTTTAGGATTAGATCAGGGATGCTAGAGATGTGCAAGTGGATGGCATTAATGAGGGTGGGTGAGTTAGTGGCTAAGCTTGGTTAGTATGGGTGGATGGGGTGGATTAGGCTAGATTAGGGATAGGTTAGGGGTTTTTAGATTTGAGGATTTTATTTATCAAATAGATTTATTTAATAAATGGGGATTTTTGGAATTAGATAGAAGAATAGGATTTAATTGATAAATAATAGTTTATTTGATTTATCAATTAGGACTATAGATGATTAATTAGATTAATCAGCTAGGGGATCACAAAGGATTAATTAAATAAGAATTTAATTAATGATGCCTTTAGAGATAACTAAATAGGATTACTAAAGCAGTGTAATCAAATTTAGGTGTCTACATTTTGCCCCTCTTTGACATAGTGTTGAGACAACACTATTTAAAAGAAGTTTGAATGAAGACGACGTGAGGAAGATGTTTTAGCAACAAGGTTACCCCAGTCTTGGATAAGAAGAGGAGAGACTAGACTTAGATGATGCCCCCTCAAGAAGGTGGTGAAGAGAGAAATGAGGCTCGACGGCTTCATGAAAAATAAAAAAAATTGAGACAAGCAGAGACACAGATTGGCAAAGAGGAGGGGCTAAATTAGCTCAAACTCTCACTACTGGAGAATGATAAAGGGAAATTAGATGCACAAGCTTAAGACTTTCTAGGATTGGGGGGGGGGGAGATGGAGGAGTGGAGCACTATAAAAGGAATCCATGGTAGGGAGATGGATGATGGAATGATAAAGCTGATGCAACAAGATTTCAAAAGAGTCAGATTAGTGGAAGATGGGTTTCGGAGATCCCTAGGACTAGGATTGTGGATCTCGAAAGATGAGGCTTGGTGGATTGATTTGATAGGTGGATCCCTAAGACTAGGATTGTGGATCCCTAAAGCTAAGAATGATGAGTGTTTCAAAGAGATATTGATGCATAAGCTGAGGTAGGAGCGATAGATGCTGGAGATGGATGGGGGAAAATGGAGATGAAGGGAATCCATTAAAGCTTTTTGAGCAGGGGGATACTTCAAAGAGAAGTACCACCATGTAGTTGAGCACTAGATTTGTTATAGGACTATTGGTTAATTGCTAAGGTTACCAAGAACATCAAGGCCTTTTCACCAACCATCCAGAGGACTGACAAACTGACTCAAAAAAAACACGCAAGGATTGCCCTAGTATCACACATGAATCCTAGAGGAAGCAGCGTGGAAACGACACTAGGTAACCCACAAGCAAAAAAAGAAAACAAGAAAAAGACATGATTAAGACCTTACGCTCTAATTGCCCCATTTGCAGCATACCATGATATGGAAGATCGTGGTAACCTTGAGGAGGAAACAAGGAGATTTCTTGGAAAAGATATTTTCAAGACTCAAAAGGGAAGATCCCCAAATCAAAAGAAAGTGAAAATCCAAAATAGAACCATTTTCCAACTAGATGGGTAGGACGAGGTACTAACAGACCAAGATCAGACATGAGGAAAGCTATATCCTGCCAGGACCTATCAGAGAGCACCTAAGCTAATGGATCTAGATGAGTGATGCATCTGGCAAGCTAAACTAAGAAGGATAACACTTTGGTGATAGGAGATCTAGCTAAAGGATGCATTGGAATAGCTAACCAAGGGTTGTGTGATGTGTGCAAGATGCTGATCAAGGAGGAACTGATATGAAAGTTGGATAGATAAAATGGTACTAAGCTAAAGAGGATGTACAAGCTGACGAACCAAGATATGTTACAAATGTACAAGTTTTTTCATGTTTTGGTTTTATGAGACGAAAATGTTTGTGAAGGATGGGATGTCTATAATAGTTGATAGGTGGATAGGTAGATGGTTTGCGAAAAGCTTAAGTGAAAATGGGGTTCTTTGTGTGCATGTGATAGTATACAAGCTAAGATACAACCTTATTTACAAGCTGGAATATGGTACAATCTTTTGACAAGATTTGAATATACAAGGTATGGTACAAGATTTACAAGGTATAATACAAGATTTGATACAAGATTTACAAGCTGAGGTACAAGATTTACAAGCTATACAGGAGGTATTTACAAGCTCCATTAGATTTTGGATATTTGGTTGGAACACCAAGGGAACAAGCAGGTGTTTTATAGTGATGGTGGGTGGATGGATGATGGATAGGATAGTGATAGATAATGGATTAGTCTTTAGTACACAAGTTTCCTAAATTACCAGGTTTTCACCAAGGTACCTACCCAAGGTGCTTGAATTGCCAAGTTTTCACCATTGGACGCTTATTTCTCTTTACTATTTTTTTTTTGTATTTTTCAAAAGCTGGGTATACCAAGGAGCTTCAAGCATAAAACTTTTTGAGATGAATGATGTTAGTGGGATCATTCAAGAGTTCTCCTTCTGGTGTAGATAACTGATAGGATCCAGAGCCAAAGGATGTAGTGACAACATAAGGACCAACCCATGTAGGTTCAAACTTGCCTTTCTTTTCTCGATCTGCTTGGACTTTCATGTTTTCTTTGAGGACCATGTCACCTAGCTGAAAGTGTCATGGGAGCACCTTCTTGTTGAAATTTCTTTTGAGATGAGTTTGGTAGACTGTGAGATGGTCATAGGCTTGTTGTCTCTTCTTGTCTAAGAGATCTAGCTGGGTGAGCCAAGCTACTCTATATTCTTCATCTAAGATTTGCCCTCACAAAGATATGCGTAGTGAGGGAAGTTCAACCTCTATAGGTAATATTGCTTTGGCACCATAGACTAGGGAGTATGGAGTTGTTCCTGTGGATGTATGAAGGAGGTTAAATAGGCCCATAGAGCCAGATTTATTTGTAGGTGCCAATCGCGGCCGAAATCATTGACAACTTTCTTTAGGATTTTGAGGAGGGTTTTGTTAGTTGCCTCTGCCTGGCCGTTACCTTGTGGGAAATATGGGCTAGAAAAGTGGTGATGCATACAAAGGGAAGTGCATAATTCTTCCATGTTGAGATTTTCAAAGTTACCTCCATGGTCAGTGAAGATGGTGGATGGGATGCCAAAGCAGAAAACAATGTGGTACAAGATGAACTTGGAGACCTGAACCCCTGTAGCTGAGACTAGGGGGACTGCTTCCACCCACTTAGTGAAATAGTTTGTAGCTGTTATTATCCATTTATGTCCATCAGATGAGAGAGGTGTGATAGTTCCAACAAGATCAAGGCCCCAACAAGCAAAAGGCCAAGGTGGTGCAATAGGTTGTAGATCCTGTGCTAGAGCGCGCAGAAGATTTGCATGCTACTGACATGGGAGACACTTCCTGACAAAGTCACAGGAGTCTTCTTCAATGGTAGGCCAATAGTAGCCTACTCTAAGGATTTTTCATGCTAGGACAATACCACTCATGTGGGCACCGCAAAGTCTAGAGTGTACTTCTTTTAATGCCATCGCGGCCTCATTTTCATCTAAACATCAAGAGAGAGTATCGTGATAACCCCGACGATATAGGGTATTTGCTATGATAACATAATGGGATGATTTTTGGATGAGGTTCTGGCATTGGGTACATGTGAGGTGAGGGGATATGATACCATTGTTAAGGTCAGCGTAAATTTCATGGTACCAAGGGGATTGGGGACCAACCAAGATACAAACACGGTTTGAATCCTCATTCGCATAGGTGGGTGTGAGGAGCTGCTTGACTAAAAACTCATACTGCATAGCTTCTTGGGGAATTTCCAAGAGTGAGCTGATAGTGGCCATGGCGTTTGTTGCCTTGTTCTGCATTTGAGGCACTTGTGTAAACTGAAGCTTTGTAAAATGCTGGGTTAGCTGATCAACTAGCTCTTTGTAGGGTAATAGCTTTTCATCTTTGGTTTGATATTCATTTAGGAATTGTTTGATGATGAGCTGAGAATTGCCAAAGACTTGTAACTTAGTGATATTCCATTCTGCTGCTATTTCTAATCCTGCTACAAGAGCTTCATATTTCGCTATATTGTTGGTGCTAGGGAATTGTAGCTTGAAGGATTTTGGAATGTAATCTCCTTGAGGTGTAACCAACAATATTCCTGCCCCTGATCCATGAGAGATGTATGAGCCATCAAAATAAAGTTTTCATGGGGGTTGTTCTTCAATTAGATAGATATGCTCATTTGGAAATTCTGTGAGCAAAGGATATGCATCTACTAGAGGTGCATTAGCTAGGTGATCTGCTATAGCTTTCCCTTTGATTGCCTTTTAGTCTACATACTAGATGTCAAACTCACTTAGTAGCATAACCCATTTTGCTAGCCAACCTATGAGTGCTATTCTAGAGAGCATATACTTGAGAGGATCAATTTTGGATACTAGTTGGATGGTATGACTTAGCATGTAGTGGCGAAGCTTTTGAGTTGAGAAAACAACTACCAAACAAGCTTTTCCCATAGGAGTGTAATTGCGTTCATAACCAACTAGGGTTCTACTGATATAGTAGATGGCTCTTTCTCTACTATAATCACCATGTTGTGCTAGAAGTGCCCCTAGAGCAGTCGGTGTTGCTAATATGTACAATATTAAGGGACGACCAGGAACTGGTGGGACCAAGATAGGGGGATTGGCTAGATACTGCTTGAGCTAATCGAAGCTTTGCTGAAATAAAGGATCCCACTTGAAGTTCTCATCCTTCTTTAGTAAATGTGAAAATGGTGTACACTTATCTGCAAGCTAGGAGATGAAGTGCTAGATGGATTGAAGCTTTCCCTGAAGAGAGTGAAGTTGTCACAGTGTCTGGGGAGGAGGCATGTCTAAGATAGCCTTGACCTTCTTGGGGTTGATCTCTATACCTTGTTTAGAAACTATGAAGCCTAGAAGCTTGCTAGATGTGACCCCGAAGACACACTTCTTAGGATTTAGCATGAGATGATATTGGGCTAACCTATCAAAGACTTTCTCCAGGTCAGCGAGATGATCCATGAAGGTGTGAGATTTGAATAGGATATTGTCTACATAATCCTCCAAAATGCTATGGATAAGATCATGGAAAATGGTTGTCATAGCTCTTTGATAGGTAGCCCAAGCATTCTTTAGGCCAAAAGGCATCATGGTGTAGCAAAAGGTTCCCCTAGGGGTAGTGAATGTTGTCTTATGCTGATCCTCTTCTGCAATCTTGATCTGATTTTACCTAGAAAATCCATCCATAAGGGACAAAATTTCATGTCCAACTATAAGATCTACAATCATATCTATGTTGGGCAAGGGAAAATCAACCTTTGGACAAGCTTTGTTAAGATCTCTAAAATCAGTGCAGAATCTAATGTCACCGAAAGGCTTAGTGACAGGGACCATGTTGGAGATCCACTCTAAGTAGTCGATAGGTTGAATAACTTTAGCAGCTAACATTATTTCTAATTCAACTTTGACCAATAATGCCACCTTGGGGTGCATTTTTTTAAGCTTTTGTCTGACAGGCTTGATTTTTGGATTGACTGCAAGATGATGAACTACAAGCTTTGGATCAAGTCCTAGCATGTCTTGATATGACCATGCAAATCGGCCAATATTCTCTCTTAAGACCTCAAAGAGGAGGTCAGCTTGGTCTTGTGATAGGGATGTAGCAATGTGAACAAGTCTGGGGATCTCTAAAGAACCGATGTTGACTTCCCTAGTATCCTCAATTAGAATAGAAGACACCTCTGGTCAATTATCTTGAGGAGGTAATACTAAATCCTCATGTTCTACTTGTGGCTCTAAATTTTCTTGCTGAGGGGTTCTCTTCACTGCCTTAGCTAGTTCTAGATTCACCTTAGTTCCAGTTTTGAGTGTATCAGAACTAGGTTGGGGATTTTCTCCAAAATACCCCTTGGGATCTAGCTTGTAGATTTAGGTAGAATCTGGCTTTGTTTTCTTGTGAGGTTTTTCAGCTCCCATGAATCTTAGAAGCGCTTCCTCTGATGTGAACTCATCAATGTGTATGATGCTTGGTTGGTCCCAATCTATGAGTTGTGGATGGGCGAGTGGTAGGTTAATGAGGTGGATGGATAGTTCTTGGAGAATAGAGTCTCCTAGGAAGATTTGGTCTAGGATATCATCGTAGGCTCTCTTTTCAACTTCCTCAAGAATGTCTTCAATTTTGACAAGGTCACGGTGGATGTTCGAAAAAGCATGACCGTTCTTGTTGGTGCCCCCAGTTGTGGGTATGCCAAAGCCAAGACCTGACTTTGTTTCCCACTTATGTGCTTCGATGGGACATTGCATGCCCCTTTATTCTAGTCCTAGTCCACCACCTTGATAGTTCCATTTTTCAGTGATGAGCTTATGTCCTTATGTAACCAATTGTTGATATCTGGAGTGAGCTCTTCATGAAGAGGGACTTTTGAGGACACAAAGGTGGTTGGGCCAAACTATTTGTATCGAGGAGGTGGAATCTTCTTAGCTTTTTAATATGTCAGCCATCCATGGGTATGTGGATCAAGTGGGATTGCTCCGATAGCAAATGCATCTGACAAACTATATTCTCCACAACCTTTGTTGTTGATCTTTACAGTAGATAGGGTGGAGGCGAGGATGGTTGCTGCATCATTACAAGTGTGGGATGAGCTGGCGATGGCTATGCCGATGTCTATTCCAGAGCAATGGTTTGTATATGAAGCTTCAACTGCATTGCAGTAAGCAAAGGGTTCTGGATTAGCATGGATGGTTACCTCAGTGCCCTGATGCAAAAATTTGATACACTGATGGTAGGTGGATGGAATGGCCTTCATAGCGTGAATCCATGGGCGATTGAGGAGGATGTTAAATGGTAGGTTTAGATCACCAACATGGCAAACTGTCTCTTGGATGATTGGCCCAACCTTGATTGGTAGAAAAATAGTTCCTTCTGTGGTTCTTTCCAAGTTGTCATAAGCTTTGATGGTGATAACTTCACTGATCACATCTGCCTCAGTATACCCAACTTGTTTTATGAATTTTAGGGTGCAAATATTCAAGGCTGATCCATTATCTCTCATTACTCTTTTCATGGAAAAATTGGATACCATGATGGCTATGTGAAGCAGAAGGGTGTGATCTGGCTTGACCATGGGTATGTTGGTGGGTTTGAAAGATAGGGCACATGAGGATGAAAGGTGTCTAACAAGATTATGAAAATTAGTTGCATTGATATCAAAAGGGACATGGAATTCTATGAGAGCACTGTCAAGGATGTCTTTATACACAAGACTAGTGTAGAGAAGGTCTAAAATGGAGATTTGGGCTGGCATGTTTCTAAGGTGTTCCAAGATATTGTACTGGCTTTTTGATGGAGCTGATGGTGCTGATGAAACTGGTGGGCCTGTGATGTTAAATTGCATTATTCAAGTGGTGACTACACATTCATTATCTGGTCCTCAGATATTGATAACATTGACAGAAGGCTCTTTCTCAGATATACAACCTACAAGGCTACCATAGTCTATATAGGATGAAGTGTGGTCATTGTTCTTCCCATGCTATTGGTTTGGCTGGTGGTTGTTGGTGTTGTTTTGGATAGGTGCTTTTCCAGGATTTTGGTTGTTGTGTGGAGGAAAAGCATTTTGATAAATTTGTAAGCCTACATTGGGAGAGGTTTGGGCACCAACGGTGATTTCTTTCTGATCAATGAGGTCCTACACATAATCCTTTAGTTTCATGCATCTGAGGGTGGTGTGACCATTTACCCTATGGAACTTGCAATACTCATTATCTTTGTACCACACAGCTTTGGATTGGCTTGGATCAATTTGCTGGGTGGGAGGAAATTTAATGAGGTTTTCTTTAGCCAATTTCTCAAAAATAACATCCAATGGCTCACCAAGGGGTGTATAGTTTCTAGGTGCGGGTTGTAATCTAGGTTTTTTCCCTGCAGCTACATTGATGTCATTAGCTTGATTGTTAGACCCTTGAAAGTTGGGTCTTGTATTGTGGTTTTGATAGCTTTAGTTATTTCGTTGTTAGTAGTTGATAGCTTTTTGATTGTTTGTTTGATATGGTTGGTTAGACTGGTTTTGGGAAGGACCAACAATATTCACATGTCTGGTGTTAGTGACGCCATCTGTTGCAACGTGCTTGTTTTTGCTCCAATACCTAGACTTGTCATTGGAATGCAATTGATTTTGGTTGGTTTCCTTGTAGATCTTGACCACACCATCTTTGATGAGTCCTTGCTCAAGGATCATTCTTTTCTCTTTGATATCCTTATAGGTCTGCAAATAGTTCATGGTTATGTGGTGAGCCAAGCTGGGATGTGCATTATCAATAAACATTTTCACCACATGGCGCTCTGGCAAGGTGCAAGATATGTGGGTGGTAAGGGTTTGCCATCTTTGTAGGTATTCAGCAAGGCTTTCTCCACCTTTTTTCTTAGTGTGGACAAGGTCAACTATTGATAGCTCTGTTTCAACAAGATGGGCATATTGGGCTACGAATGCCTCAGATAATTCAGCAAAGTTTTTAATTGTGCCATAGGGGATTCTATAAAACCATTCAAGAGCTGGTCCAACCAAGCTTTTGGGAAAAAGGCACAAGAGGAAGACATCATTGTATGCCACGTCTTGGAAATGCATGTAAAATTATTTGATATGTGTGACAGGGTCTCCTTTTCCTCTGAATTTGTCAAATTTGGGTACCTCAAAGTGTTTGGGAAATGGTGTCATGGTAATGGTTCTGTCAAATGGGTAAGGACAAACATTCTAAAACTTGAATGTCTTTGGATCATTCCCTTCTTGGATGGCTTTCAGAGCTGTCTTCATTTTCTCCCATTCTGAATTGATAGGTGATGGTTGGGGTGCCCCCAATGTAGGAGTTCCTTGAGGTAGGTATGCGCTAGATGGGGCCACTAAATATGGATGGCTATGAGGGATTTGCTGATAGCGATTGTACATTGTTTGGGCAGCTGCATGGTGGATAACAGGTTGCTAAGGGGGAGGTGGCACATATTGCTGCATGTGTTGCACGACTTGCTGTTGATATGGGATTTGAGGTTGGGATTGAGGAACATAAGATGGTTGTGGGATAAATGGATTGCTCTATGGAGGTAAGGTATAAGATGGTTGTGAGGCTTGGAGAAAGGATTGGGGGGCTTGTGGGGTTTGACCAATATATGTATGTTGTGCCCCCATTTGGGATGGTATCTGCAAATAATTGGTGGTTGGGTAGGGTGGTGGATTACCTCCTAGAAGTGGCATTGAAAAGTATTTGGTAATAGGAGGTAATGGATTAGTTGGTGGTGGAGGTGGTGGGAATTGAAAGCTTGAGAATGGAACTGATAGGGTTTGATAGCTTGGTGGCTAGATTTGGAAGCTTGGTAGAGTGGTGGTAGGAGCTGGGCTCACTTGAGAGCTTGGCAAAAAATTGGTAGTAGCTTGTGGGATTTGATAGCTTTGTGGAGTGAAGGTAGTAGCTTGTGGATTTGTGACTGATGGTATTAACTCCCAAGACCTAATGGAAATGATGAGATTGTGCTTTGGGCTGTGGTGAACAAGCTAGGGGTGATGAAAGGTTGATTACTTGGCCCCATGGGTGGCATCCCTATTGTATATTGTTGAGGTTGGCCAAAGATGCTAGCACTAATTTGGGAGATGGGTGGATTTGGAAGGCTGGGTTGGGGAGTAGCAACAACAATAGTGAAGGAAGTGAATGGTGAGGTGTTTTGGGTAAAGGGGGTTTGGAGTGGAGAGGTATGAACCAAGGATGGAGTGGTGGTGGCTGGGTTGGCTTGTGGCATGGAGATTTCAACTTGGGTGGATGATGGTATGTTTGGGTTTGTTGGATCATATGGATTGGATGGAGGCTCTTCTTTTGGCATATATTGAGGATAATTTGGATCATAAGAGCCTATGGGTGGTAGTAGCTGCCCAAACAATGGGAGAGATGGATTTGATAATGGAGGGGGTCTTCCAAAGTCTAAGGTTCCTACATTGTCCCTTCGAAAATTAGCCATGATTGTCTCTTTGTTCTTGTCTATAATGGCGTTTACCAATACTGCATTTCCTGGTTGGTTCATGAAAGCTTCAATGTCATTAGGTGATGGCATAGCTTTCTCTGGGCTGAAGGATGGCTAAGTGCTCAAGGGGGGTAAGGTTGTTCAATCCAAATGATAGGGCTCCATTATTTCTTTCTTCTTGGCTAAGCGAGTGACGGGTGGCATGAAAAATGCTCCTAGGGATGAGATGCAAAAAATGTTGGTGGATGCAAAAGGGGGGAAGGCTTTTCTATGCAAATGATTTCCTAGGTTGAGGCAAAGCTATATGACAAAACCTAAGGAGGATTGGGTTGGGGATTCTAACTTCAAAGATATGTTACCAAAGCACGAAAGGTCTGCTATCCTATGTGCAAGCTTGGTGGTGATTGTGTCAATTTAAGGATAGACTGATGATCCTTTAGGAAGAACATGAGATTGACCACTTGTGGATCCCAACCTTTATCTCAAGGTGATGAGGGATAACAAGTGACAAAGCTAGATTACCATAAACAAAGCTCTGTCAAAGGGATAACCTTGGTGAGATTGGTGGATTTGGAAGATTTTAGGAATGGCAAACTTTTGGCAAGGTGACAACAATTTTGAAAGCTTAGATGTGCAAGGTTTTGGATTGCTGGCTAGATGGTTTAGTTCTAAATGAGATGGATGAGCTAATAATGCTTAAGGGGATAACCTAAGATGGATGGCTTTTCTACAAAGAAGACTCTAAAGTGAAGCTTATCCAAGAAGATGTGGAGAAACAAGGGTGTCTAATCATAGAATTCATGCCTAGTTGGTAAGGCATAAGCAGTATTAACTCCTAGATGTTGGCTAAATTTGATGGTGTGCTCTAACCAAGCCTCTTGAAGTGCTTCATCAGCAACTTTGTCCTCTGCTTTGTGGATTTTGGCAATTCGCAGGCTTGGTGTTATTTCTTTTCTCTTAGCTGAAAGTTCTTAGTATGCCAAAGATGGCTTGAGTTTGACTTTGTGAAACTTCTGTTTGGGTTTGGATTGTTCTGACATAAATTCCTAAATTTGCTTATTCAACTTCTAAAATAGGTAGTGACTACGTTAAGTGTGCCCTAAGCTAGGATTGACCAAGTTTGGAAAACATTCATTCAACAAGTAAAATAAAAATCAAGCAATAGATAGGAACACCCGGATAGAAGTTTCTGGTTCTCAGAATGTGATACTTGTGCCGAGGAGTGTGTATATTCTAAAAATGTTTCGATCAGTCACTCCAAACACATTAACACCCTAAATGGTTTTCTGTAAGGTTGGCAGTTGGTTTAGCTAGGGAGTCCTCGATATACACAAGGTATGTGAGGCCCAAATCCATAGATGAGACCAAAAAGATGTCACACAGTTGAGAGGAGCGGTAACCCACTTCTCCTCTTTCACTTCTCAAGGGTATAAAGTTCCTTGAGGCTTAGCTTGAGTGACAAAATATTGATCCCAAGAAAGCTGTCTTTCGATTCACCTCTCGATTCTTATACTCCGTAGGAATGCGAGAGTTGAGGTCCTCCAAGGGGTGATGAAATCCCCAAGTAGGCCTCCTAAAAAGAAACAAGGTTTTGGATCTTAATCTTATGCACCCAAGATGGCCTCGAAAGATGACAAGGGGAGAGAAGACTTGGATGACCTTGGGCTAAAAAACACGCTTGTTCTTTTACCAACTGACTCTTATGTGTGATAATCTAGACCTTGCAAGCACTCATGTTTAAGAGACAATGTTCAATTCCAACTTGAAGCGCCAACAAAAGTAAATCGATCGAAGAATGCAAACAAGAAGAAGAGTTAGGGTCAACAAAAGCAAACTCAGGTGCTCGGAGGCCCTCCACGTCAAATATTGATTAATTTTCTTTAAGGCATTCAAGATTGAGTGTGAGTTTGTTTTAAGCCCAAAACAAAAGGTGTGTGTGATTCGATTTCAAGCGCATGCCCGGAGGCCCTCTACGTCAATAGTTTGTTCAATTTTAGTGCCCAAACTTGAAGTGTGATCAATTTAATCTAGAGTTTTGGTCATTTAAAATTTTTGATAAAGTTAAAGCAAACGTTCAAAGACCAAGTGAGTGAGTTAGATTGTGGAACATTTAACACCTTTTTCAAGTAGACCCATCCCCATAAATGGCATTGAGATTGCAACCAATGGTTGAATTGATGGGTGATTAGAAAAGAGGTGAGTCCAAGGAACTACTCAAATTGATTTTTGAAAATTTGTATTTAACTTAACAAAGTTTCTTAATTTTCCAAAAATCAAACTTTGCCTAAATTGCATGCAAAAGAGAGATTTGTTTGTTCTTTTTAATGCCCCAAAAAATTGAAGTGTGAGATATTGCATTGATTCATTGATTCTTTGCATTCAAGATTGAATTTTTTTGTTTTAAGCATGCATTCCAAAGAAAATTGATTTTAATCCATGGCATTCATTGATTTTAGCAACATGCATTCAAAGACAAATGATTAAATATTCAAGTTCATTTTTTAGCAACATGCATTGAAAGACAAATGATTAAACATTCAAGTTCAATTTTTTAGCAACATGAGAACTTGCAAAAAAACATGGTTAGTGGTTTCATATGTGCTCCAAAATGCAATGAGACAAAAAAAGAAATTTAGTTAATCACCCAAAATCTTCAAAAATGAAAGCTTAACTATAGAAAAAAATTTTTTAACTTTTTTTGTTGTTTTTTCTACGCGTAAAAATGCTTAGAATGGTCTAAATCCTACGGAACCACTAAAAGTAAAATTTTGATTTATACT
Source organism: Cupressus sempervirens (assembly GCA_028749045.1). Taxonomy (NCBI): domain Eukaryota; kingdom Viridiplantae; phylum Streptophyta; class Pinopsida; order Cupressales; family Cupressaceae; genus Cupressus; species Cupressus sempervirens. Next base: position 603,768,089 of record CM053791.1, on the reverse strand, counting down.
TTTCTTTTAAAACTACAAAGTGCAGAAATAAAGATTTTAAAACAGAAGTGCAACAGAGACAGGTGAAGATGACAGTTCATTAGGCACAAATGCCAAATTGCGGAGACGCTGATCTGTGGAGATGCTAATATGTGGAGATGATAGAGAAAGAGGTGGAGATGACAGATTAAGTTGGCGATGGCAGAGATGATAGTTTAGGTTGGCGGTGGTGAAGATGATAGTTTAGGTTGCGAAGACGATAGTCCGAGATGCGTAGATGACAGTCAAAGATGCCAAACTGTGGAGATGACAATTTGGTTGCGGAGATGACAGAGTAGCTGGCGGAGATGACAGTTTACAGGTGCAGACGCCAAACTGTGGAGATGACACTGCGCAAAAAAAAGCTGAAAACGCAGATTTTTTCTAGAATTTTTTTTAATTTTTTGTTATTTTTAGATTTTTAGAGGGTATTTCTTCTCCCTAAGTGTGCCTTTCAACCTGCAAAAATAAGTGAAACACTCTACAACTCACTCAAACAACAAGAAATATTAGATTGTTAGAAAAATAACAGATAGATAGAAATTGATGATTAAATGACCCATAGCAGAGTCCCACCGGACGTGCCAAAATGTAAAACAAAATTTAGTGTGCAAGGAACATTACCAATAAAAGAAACATTCATAAACTAAAACTAAATTCACATATAAGCTTATACAAAGAAAGCAAACAAGAAATACAAACCTCAAAAGAGAAAACACTCCATGCTTTCTTGATTTTGTAGATGTGTCCTTTGATGTGGATGTATGCTCAATTGCTTGCCCAATTGCTTCAATGGTGGAGATGGGTAATGGAAAATTGGTAGCCTTGTGAGCTCTCAATTTGGAATTATAAGGTTAAGATTGATGACTTTGGTTCTCAAAATAGCATAGTAACTTTAGCTCAAAGATTGTGATTGTAATGGCTTGGGATGGGATTCAATTTATAGGCCAAGGGGTAGAGGGATGGAGGGCTCAGATGCAAGGATGGGGAGATGGTTAAGGAGGGCTAAGATGCACTCAAAGGGGAGCACATGGATTGTGCTTGTTTAGCACCAATGGGAAGGTGACACTTGTCACAAGGAGGATGAGTGTGAGAGGGTAGGGTAAGGGGTTGGTTAAAGGCATGATGAGTGGGGTTGAGTATGTAAGAGAGATGTAAGAGGAATGAGTGTGGAAGAGGGAAGAGTGTGGAAGATGGATGTAAGAGTCATGAGTGGGCTTGTAAGAGTCTTTTATGTTTTGTAAGAGCACTCATGACTTGGTGGTTGGGATTTTTGATGCGAGACTTTGATTTGGTTTAGGAAAGTCTTAAAATTGTTTAAAGAATGTGACAACATTAAGGTGTGGATTAGGCTTGGGTTTAGGATTAGATTATGGATGTTAGAGATGTGCAAGTGGATGGCATTAATGAGGGTGGGTGAGTAGTGGCTAAGCTTGGTTAGTATGGGTGGATGGGGTGGATTAGGCTAGATTAGGGATAGGTTAGGGGTTTTTAGATTTGAGGATTTTATTTATCAAATAGATTTATTTAATAAATGGGGATTTTTAGAATTAGATAAAAGAATAGGATTTAATTGATAAATAATAGTTTATTTAATATATCAATTAGGACAATAGATGATTAATTAAATTAATCAGCTAGGGGATGACAAAAGATTAATCAAATAAAAATTTAATTAATGATGTCTTTAGAGATAACTAAATAAGATTACTAAAGTGGTGTAATCAAATTTAGGTGTCTACACATACATATATGTATGGATGCATGCATCATACATATGTATATGTATATATGCAAGCATGCATACATACATACACATACATGCATACATGTATGTATGTATGTATTGATACACACACATGCATGCATGCATGCATCATACATATGTTTATGTATGTATGGATGTGTATGTATGTATAGATACATACATCTATGTATGCATGCATGCATGTATACATAAATATATCTATGTATGTATGCAATGTATACATAGATATATGTATGTATGGATGCATGCATGCATACATACATATATATGTATGCATCTATATACATACATACATGTATGGATGTATGCATCCATACATATATATGTATGCATGCATATATATACATACATACATACATGTATGTATGCATGTATACATAGATGCATGCATACATACAAGATATATACATGTATACATGTATTTACATATGTATGCATTCATACATACATATATCTATGTATATATTGCATATATACTGATGCAGGAGCATCCAGAGGTATAAGGGCAATCTTGTGTCACCAAAAAAAAATATACTTAGACTTAGTTTCTATTTCATGTGTTTTCATTTTTGGATACCCATTTGGGACAAATAAAGGTTCCAACTCTCACAGTTTCACTATTAGTGATCGTGTAAATTATGAAAAAATAGGAGTATGTAATTGAATAATTATTTTGGTGAACTAGGAGGTGTAAATTGGCTAGATGAATGTAATTGTAATTTAAAGCATTCTAGAAAAAGAATCAAGTCAAAAGGCCCCACGGTTTGAAAGTTATTGCAGTTTTTGAGGTTGTGGAGACCTCCTAAGAATGCTTCAAAGTTAGGTTAGGGGCATTAAATAACCTCAAAAAGGGCCAAAAAATGGGTGATGAGCAAAGCTAGTGCATAGGGCTATAGAGCACTTTGAGAACCTTTCGAAAATGTAAACGGTTCGTCAATCGGAGCTACGGTTCAAAAGTTATGCCTTCTGAAAGTTCGGTTACCATTTCTAGATTCTTGTAGATTTGCATCGACTTCTAATGCAACTTCTGAAACTTTCTATTTGGTTGGTGGATGCCTACTAGCACTTTCTAGAATGTAATCCTAGTCGTTAACCCTCTAAGGTCTATTTAAGGAGATTTCTGGCATTGTAAAAGGCAGTTCAGAGTGGAGTTTGAGATAGGTACTGAAAGGAGAAATTATCTCCACATTTATGCTATTGTAAGCCCTTAGGGCATGTTTTGAAGTTTATTTTCTCTGTACTGAATGTAATAGCTTATTTTTAAGTTAATACAATTTCTCTTTTTTTTTGTGTCCATTCTGTTCTTGGGTTGTGTCCCCTTCAAGTGGTATCAGAGCCAATTTTCCTAAGTGTGTAGACAGAGCACCGACTGTGAGGCAGTTTGCACCAGGACTATGTGGTTGTGGGTTTGAGTTAAGAAGATGCCTCCATGAAGAGAGCATGGTGGAAGGGACAAAGCTATTAATCTTGAGGAGGTTAGAGGCCTCCAAAGGCAAGTACAAGCATTGTAGGAGGAGCTCCGTAGAGGAGGAGCTGTGGCCACAGGTGACGATAGTGAAGATGACAACGAAGAAGATGAAATTGGACCAAAAGGAGAATTTGATGGGGAAGTTCTAAATCATGCAGAGGAAAGGCTTTTTAGGGCCATTACTAAGTTTGGGAAAAGACCTACAATTGAAGTGGGTGTATTTTCAGGAAATCTGAAACTAGATGAGTTGATCGATTGGATCAATGAACTAGAAGAATACTTTGAGTATGAGGATATCAAGGACCTAGATAGGGTTAAGTTTTCAAAGGCCAAATTGAAAGGCCATGCCAAAATCTGGTGGCAAGAGGTCCAATTGGAAAGAAATAGAAGAGGAAAGGAGAAGATCACAAGGTGGGATCGCATGGTGGACAAATTGAAGAAGCAGTTCATTCTTCTGGACTACGAGCTTGATTTGTTTAAGAAGATGCATGCATTAAAGCAAGTAGGAAGATCAGTCCAAGAATATACAGAGGAATTTTACCGACTCTTGATTAGAGCGGGGCATGCAAAAGCAAATAAGGAGAAGGTTGCTCATTATATCAGTGGATTGCGACCTAGCATCTAGGAGGAATTAATTCTGGTAAGAATGACCAGCGTTGAAGAGGCGTACCAATTTTCCCTACATGTTGAAGAAAATATGAATAAAAGTTTTGAAGGAAGAAAAAGAGGGTGTGGTCAAGGAGGAAGGGGAAGCAGTAGATCATCTGGAGGCCACAATGAAACCCAAAAGAAAAATGAAGATGTGGGTACTAGCAGGAACCAGAGGAATGAGGGTTTTAATCGCTCCCATGACCAAGACTTTGGAAATCAGAGAGGAAGAGGTAGAGGACGTGGACAAGGAAGAGGAGGCTTTTGTGGTACCTATTTCGATTGCAATGAAGAAGTTCATCATGCCCCTCAATGATAAGGAAGGATAGATAGGAGAGTTGAGGGCCAAGCTAGGGTTCCTCATGTTGATGAGGATGCACAATCATCACATTTAGAGGATGCAGAAAGAGGAGAGACCTTGGTAAATAAAAGAGTCCTACTAAGTGGTGAGATTGAACTAGGACAACAGAAGAGTTTGTTTTGTACCGGATGCAAGTGTGAGGATAAATATTATGACGTGATCATTGATGGTGGTAGCACTGATAACTTGGTATCAGAAGAGATGGTCTCTAAGCTGAAGCTCAAGAGGGAGAAACATCCCCAGCCCTATCGGATTGCTTGGGTAAAAGATGATCATAAGGTCCTGGTAAGTGAACAATGTTTAGTAAAATTCAAAATTGGGAGTTACCATGATGAAGTTCTCTGTGATGTTATTCTGATGGATGTTTGCCATCTATTGTTGGGTAGACCATGGAAGTTTGATAGGCATGCAACACATGATGGTAATGTAAACACATACTCTCTAACAAAGGATGGAGTTCGCCACAAATTGAAGCCCATGAAAAAGGAAGGCGAAAAGGTATGTAGCAGTGTTAAGATTTGTCTTGTTGATGGAAGGAAGTTTTTATATGGCATGAAACATCAGCATATGTGCTATGCTTTGATTCCTAGGAAAGATAAAGAAGGTAGTAGTGAAATACCACTTGAAGTTTCAAATTTACTAGGTGAGTTTGGAGATATTATCTCTAAAAATGTTTCAGATGGATTGCCACCAGTAAGGCAAATTAGTCATTAGATAGATCTAATCCCAGGAGCTAGTTTGCCTAACAAGGCTGCTCACAGGATGACTCCTACTGAAACAAAGGAGCTAAACAAATAGGTTCAAGAGCTATTGAGGAAGGGCTTTATTAGGGAGAGCCTAAGTCCATGTGTAGTACCTGCAGTACTCACACTAAAGAAGGATGGAGAGTGGAGGATGTGTATAGATTCTCAAGCTATAAATAGGATAACCATCAAGTATCGGTTTCCTTTGCCAATGATGGATGATCTTATGGACTGCCTGATTGGAGCTCAGTACTTCACAAAGATAGATCTAAAGAGTGGTTATCACCAGATATAGATTCGAGAAGGAGATGAGTGGAAAATAGCCTTCATGACCAAGGAGGGTCTTTATGAGTGGTTAGTCATGCCCTTTGGATTAACGAACGCCCCAAGCACCTTCATGCGGCTCATGAATGAGGTACTTAAGAAGTTCTTGGGAAAATTTGTTATTGTTTATTTGGATCATATTTTAATTTTTAGCAAGACTTTGGAAGAACATTTATTGCATATTCATAGTGTCCTTGAAAGGCTAAGGAAAGAGAAATTGTTAATTAATCTGAAGAAGTGTATCTTTGCAAAAAGGGAGTTAGTCTATTTGGGGTTTGTTATATCACCTGAAGGTCTCAAAATGGATCCAAAGAAGGTAAAAGCCATTTTGGAATGGCCTACTCCAAGGTCTGCTAATGAGGTAAAATCATTTCATGGTCTGGTTAGTTTTTACAGGAAGTTTATTAAGAATTTCAGTGGCATATGTGCACCCCTAACTGATACAATAAGAGGGGATAGAAAAGAGTTCAAATGGACTGCAGTAGTTGCAAGAAGTTTTTAATTGCTGAAGAAGAAGGTGACAGAACAGCCCATGTTGGCACTTCCAAATTTTAGAAAAGTGTTCTAGGTGGATTGTGATGCTAGTGGTAGTGCTATTTGGGCTGTATTAAGCCAAGAAGGTAAGGCTATTGCATATTTTAGTGAAAAATTGAATGATGCAAAAAAGAAATATTCTTTTTATGATCAAGAGTTCTATGCAATAGTTTAGGCCTTAAAGAAATGGAGGCATTATTTATTGCCAAAGGAATTTATTTTGTATACTGATCATCAGGCATTACAGTACCTAAATAGCCAAGGTAAATTGAATCAGAGACATATGAAGTGGGTAGAGTTCTTGCAGAGCTATACATTTGTGTTGAAGCATAGAAGTGAAAAATCTAACAAGGTTGCAGATGCACTAAGTAGGAGACAGTTGTTGCTTACAATAATGCAGGTTGAAGTAGTTGGGTTTGATGAACTCAAGAATTTGTACCCTGAGGATCTTGATTTTGCTGAAGCATGGAAAGCTTGTAAAGAGCCTATTGTGTAGATAGAACCAAGTGGTTAGACTATTTGATTCAGGATGGCATGTTGTTCAAGGGTAGTCAATTGTGCATTCCAAGGAGTTCCATGAGGAAAAATCTGACTAAGGAGAAACACAGTGGAGGGATAGTAGGACATTTTGGTCGAGATAAGATCATTACCATTCTTAGAGAACATTATTTTTATCCTCAAATTTCACAAGATGTGAAGAAGTTTGTACAGAGTTGCCAAGTTTGTCAAGTTGCCAAGGGGTTTAGTCACAATACTGGCCTATATCAGCCATTTCCTATTCCATCAAGGCCATGGGAAGACATAAGTATGGATTTTGTTCTTGGATTGCCAAGGACACAAAGGGGTAATGACTCAGTATTTATGGTGGTTGATAGGTTCTCCAAAATGGCACATTTCATTCCATGCCACAAAACTCATAATGCTGTCTATATTGTAGACTTGTTTTTGAAAGAGGTGGTAAGACTACATGGTCTTCCAAAGAGTATAGTTTCTGACAGAGATACTAAATTTGTGGGGTATTTCTGGAGGACATTATAGAAAAAGTTAAGAACGGAATTGAAATTTAGTTCCACACATCACCCGCAGACTGATGGCCAAACAGAAGTGGTAAACAGAAGTCTGAGAAATTTGCTGAGATGTTTAGTTGGGGATAAGCCCAAGGGATGGGATTTGATTCTACGACAAATAGAGTTTTCTTAAAATAGCTCTATAAATAGGAGTACTAGAAAATCACCATTCCAAATTGTATATGGGAATAGCCCAAGGACTGCACCAGAGTTGAGGAAGATAGATCAAGGGGAGAGGACAAGTGCTGAAGTGGAAGAATTTGCTGAACATATCAAGCGTCTACATGAGGAGGTTCAGGAACACATTACCAAGATGAATCAAGAGTATAAAGCTAGGGCTGATCAAAGGAGAAGACATAAGGAATTCTAAGTAGGGGATCTAGTCATGGTGCACTTATGAAAAGAAAGATTTCCAGCCGGTACTTACAACAAGCTGAAAATGAAGAAATTTGGCCCCTGCAAAATTCTGAAGAAACATGACTCAGGAAATGCATATGAGGTGGAGCTACCAGATGGTATTCACATTTCTCCTATTTTCAACATTGCAGATTTAACAGAGTATCATGATGATGGTGCAGATAATGAGCTAGTGTTAGAGCCATGTCCAATTACTACTTCTAAGAAGGAGGAGATAGAAGACATTCTAGATCATCATGTGGGTAGGAGTACCAAAAATAGGCAATATGAAGAGTATTTGGTCAAATGGAAAGGACGATCGATCGAGGACTCAACTTGGATTTCAGCAGCTGAGCTTTCCCATTTGGGATTTCCTCTACCATTCATAAAATGACAGGGTCACTTTTCAATCTACCCTGACTGTTTGATGTAGGAGCATCTAGAGGTATAAGGGAAATCCTATGTCACCCAAAAAAAATGTACTTAGACGTAGTTTTTGTTTCATGTGTTTTCATTTTTGGATACCCATTTGGGCCAAATAAAGGTTTCAACTCTCACAGTTCCACTATCAGTGATCGTGTAAATCTTGAAAAAATAGGAGTATGTAATTGAGCCATCATTTTGGTGAACTAGGAGGTGTAAATTGGCTAGATGAATGTAATTGTAATTTAAACCATTCCAGAAAAAGAATCAAGTCAAAAGGCCCCACGATTTGAAAGTTATTGCAGTTCTTCGAGTTGTAGAGACCACCTAAGAATGCTTCAAAGTTAGGTTAAGGCCATTAAATGACCTCGAAAAGGGCCAAAAAATGGGGGATGAGTGAAGCTAGTACATAAGGCTATAGAGTGCTTCGAGAGCTTTTCGAAAATGTAAATGGTTCGTCAATTAGAGCTATGGTTCAAAAGTTATGCCTTTCGAAAGTTCAGTTACCGTTTTTGGATTTTTCTAGATTTGCATTGACTTCTAATGCAGCTTTTGGAACCTTCTATTTGGTCGGTGGATGCCTAATAGCACTTTCTAGAATGTACTCCTAGTCCTTAACCCTCTGGGGTCTATTTAAGAAGATTTTTAGCATTGTAAAAGGCAGTTCGGAGTGGAGTTTGAGAGTAGGTACTGAAAGGAGAAATTATCTCCACATTTATGCTATTGTAAGCCCTTAGGGCATGTTTAGAAGTTTATTTTCTTTGTACTGAATGTACTAGCTTATTTTTCAGTTAATACAATTTCAACTTTCTGTTGTGTCCATTTTGTTCTTGGGTTGTGTCCCCATCACATACATAGATATGTATGCATGCATGCATAGATATATCTATGTATGTATGCAATGTATACATAGATATATGTATATATCTATGTATGCAATATGTATGTATATATGTATGTACACATGTATGAATGCATCCATACATACATACACGTATCTATGTATACATACATATTGCATATTCATGCATGCATGCATGCATCTATGTATACATACATGTATAAATGTATGTATACATGCATGCATACATATATATGTATATACATATATGTATATGCATGCATGCATATGCATACATATATGTATATGTATATATATATATATATGTATATGTATGTATATGTATATGAAAATGTATGTATGCATGCATATGTAAATGTATATGTATGTATGCATGCATCATACATACGTATATGTATGTATGCAAGCATGCATACATACATACACATACACATACATACATGTATGTATGTATGTTTTGATACACACACATGCATGCATGCATGCATCATACATACGTTTATGTATGTATGTATGGATGTGTATGTATGTATAGATACATATATCTATGTATGCATGCATGTATGTATGTATTGACACAAACACATGCATCTATACATAAATATTGCATACATAGATATATCTATGCATGCATGCATGCATGTATATATATATATATATATATATATATATATATATATATATATATATATATATGCACGCATGCATATCTATGTATGTATGCAATGTATACATAGATATATGTATATATGGATGCATACATACATGCATACATGTATATATCTTGTATGTATGCATGCATGGATGCATACATCCATCCATGCATCTATATATACATGCATACATATATATGTATGGATGGATGCATACATGCATGCATGCATGCGTATATCCATACATGTATATATGTATATAGATGGATACATACATATGTATGTATGCATGCTTGCATCCATACGTACATATATCTATCTTTACATTGCATACATAAATAAATATATCTATGTATACATTCCATATGCATAGATATGCATGCATATATATATATATATATATATATATATATATATATATATATATAAGCAATGTATACATAGATATATGAATGTATGGATGCATGACTGCATATATGTATGGATGCAAGCATGCATGCATCCATACATACATTTACCTATTATACATACATGTATCTATGTATGTATACATGTATGCATGCATCCACCCATACATACATGTATCTATCCATGCATGCATACATGCATGAATGTATGGATGCATGAATGCATACATAGATACATACATACATGTATACATGTATATATTTTGTATGTATGCATGCATCTATCCATACATGTATGTATGCATCCATGCATATGCATGCATCCATCATACATGTATCTATGTAATACATAGATACATGCATAGATGTATAGTTTCATACATGTATGCATATGCATGGATGCATAAATACCTGTATGCATCTATGTATATATGCATGTATGCATGGATGAATGCATGGATGTAGATGCATGCATGCATACATGCAGGCATCTATGTATGTATGGATAGATGCATGGATGTATGTATGATGTATGTATGCATGCATAAAGCATGCAAGATATATACATGTATGTATGTATGTATGCATCCATGAATACATACATGCATGCATGGATAGATACATGGATGTATGCATGGATGCATGCATCTATTCATACATACATAGATACATGTATGTATGTATGCATGGATCAATGCATGCATACATGCAAGCATTTATACAAGATATATATATGTATGTATGTATGTATGCATCCATGCATACATACATGTATGTATGGATGGATGCATGCATACATGTATAAATACATAGATACATAGATATATACATGCATAGATATATGCATACATGTATGTATACATACAAACATAGACATATCTATGTATGGATGCAATGTATACATAGATATATGCATGCATGCATTCATATATACATATATCTATGTATACATTGCACACATACATAGATATATCTATGCATGCATACATGTATACATAGATATATATATGTATCCATGCATGCATATCTATGCATATGCAATGTATACATATATATGTATGTATGTATGTATGTATGTATATATATGCAATGTATTTATAGATATATATATGTATGTATGCATGCATGCATATATCTATGTATACATTGCATCCATACATAGATATATCTATGTTTGTATGTATACATGCATGCATGCATATATCTATGTATACATTGCATACATAAATAGATATATCTATGCATGCATGCATGTATACATAGATATATCTATGCATGTATGCAATGTATACATAGATATATGGATGTATGGATGCATGCATGCATGCATCCATAAATACATATATCTATGTATACATTGCATACATGCATAGATATATCTATGTATGCATACATACATAGATATATGTATGTATGGATGCATGCATGCATAAATACATATATGTATGCATCTATATACATACATACATGTATGGATGTATGCATCCATGCATGCATACATGCATGCATGTATGCATCCATACATATATATGTATGCATGTATATATACATGTATGTATGCATGTATACATAGATGCATGCATGGATGCATGCATACATACAAGATATATACATGTATACATGTATTTATGTATGTATGCATCCATACATACATATATCTATGTATATATTGCATACATACATAGATATGCATGCATGCATACATAGATATATGTACATATCTATGTATGCAATATGTATGTATATATGTATGTATACATGTATGAATGCATCCATCCATATATACATGTATCTATGTATACATACATATTGCATATGCATGCATGCATCTATGTATGCATACATGCTTGTATACATCCATAGATGCTTACATGTATGCATCCATGCATGCATGTATGAATGGATGCTTCCGTTCATATATGCATTTATGTATGTATACATGCATGCATACATATGTATGTATATACGTATATGTATATGTATGCATGCATATGCACATATATATATATGTATGTATGTATGTATGTATGTATATGTATATGTATATGTTTATGTACATGTATATGTATGTATGCATGCATGCAACCATACATGCATGTCTACATACATACACATACATACATACATGTGTGTATGTATATTGCATCCATATATTTATGTATGCATGCATCATACATACGTATATGTATGTATGCAAGCATGCATATATACATGCATGCATACATACATACACATACATACATACATACATGTATGTATGTATGTATTGATACACACAAATGCATGCATGCATGCATGTATACATAAATATATCTATGTATGTATGCATCTATATACCTTCATACATGTATGGATGTATGCATCCATGCATGCATGTATGCATCCATACATATATATGTAATTATGCATATATATATACATAGATGCATGCATACATACATATATATATTTATGTATACATGCATGCGTGCATAGATATATCTATGTATGTATGCAATGTATACATAGATATATGTATATATCTATGTATGTAATATGTATGTATATATGTATGTATACATGTATGAATGCATCAATCCATACATACATGTATCTATGTATACATACATATTGCATATGCATGCATGCATGCATGCATGCTTTCATACATCCATAGATGCATGCAAATATGCATGGATGCATCCATTCATACATGTATCTATGTATGTATACATGCATGAATACATATATATGTATATATGTATATGTATATGTATGCATGCATATAGATACATATATGTATATTTATATGTATATGTATGTATATGTATATGTATATGTATGTATGAATGCATATGTAATTGTATATGTATGTATAAATGCATCATCTATACGTATATGTATGTATGCATGCATTCATGCATTCATACATACACATACATACATATATCTGTGTATGTATATTGCATACATATATGTACGTTTGAATGCATCATACATATGTATATGTATGTATGCAAGCATGCATACATACATACATGTATGGATGTGTATGTAATTATAGATACATATATCTATGTATGCATGTATGTATGTATGTATTGACACACACACATGCATGTATACATACATATTGCATACATAGATATATACTTATATCTATGTATACATTGCATACATACATAGATATATTTATGCATGCATTCATGTATACATAGATATATATATGTATGCATGAATGTATGCATATCTATGTATGTATGCAATATATACATAGATATATGTATGTATGGATGCATACATACACACATACCTACATGCATACATGTATATATCTTTTATGTATGCATATGCATGTATGCATGCATGGATGCATACATCCATCCATGCATCTATGTATACTTGCATACATACATGTATACATGTATGTATGTATGTATGTATATATATGCATGCATAAATATATATGTATGGATGCATACATGCATGCATGCATCTATGCATGCATGCATGCATATATCCATACATGTATATATGTATATAGATGCATACATATATATGTATGTATGCATGCCTACATCCATACATACATACATCTATGTTTACATTGCATACATAAATATATATATCTATGTATACATTGTATACATACATAGATATGCATGCATGCATACATACATACATACATACATACATATGTATGTATGCAATGTATACATACATATATGTATGTATGCATGCCTGCATCTATACATACATGTATCTATGTTTACATTGCATACATAAATATATATCTATGTATACATTGTATACATACATAGATATGCATGCATGCATACATACATATATGTATATATGTATACATTGTATGCATAAATAGATATGCATGCATGCATACATACATATATATATATATATATATCTATGTATACATTCCATATGCATAGATATGCATGCATACATACATACATACATATACATATATATATATATATATATATATATATATATATATATATATATATATATATATATATATATGTATGTATGCAATGTATACATAGATATATGTATATATGGATGCATGACTGCATATATGTATGGATGCAAGCATGCATGCATCCATACATACATGTATCTATGTATGTATACATGTAAGCATGCATCCATCAATACATACATGTATCTATCCATGCATGCATACATGCATGCATGTATGTATGCATGAATACATACATACATGTATATATCTTGTATGTATGCAAATGCATGTATAGATGCATCTATCCATGCATGCATAGATGCATGCACGGATGCATGCATCTATGCACACATGCATACATACATAGATGCATGCATATATGTATGCATCCATGCATATGCATGCATCCATACATACATGTATCTATGTATGACATAGATACATGCAGGGATGTATGCATCCATTCATGCATGCATATGCATGGATGCATAAATACCTGCATGCATCTATGTATATATGCATGTATGCATGGATGTAGATGCATCCATCCAACCATGCATGCATACATGCAGGCATCTATGTATGTATGGATAGATGCATGGATGTATGTATGATGTATGTATGCATGCATACATGCATATGCATACATACAAGATATATACATGTATACATGTATGTATGTATGCATGCATGGATGTATCCACATACATGCATCCATGCATGCATACATCCAAGATATATACATATATATGTATTTATGCATCCATGTATGCGCATGCATGCATCCATGCATACATGCATGCATCTATGTATGCATACATCTATCCATGCATGCATGTATGTATGCATCCATGCATATGCATGCATGTATGCATGGATGCATGCATGCGCATACATAGATGCATACATACATTAATACACGTATAAATGTATATATCTTGTATGTATGCATGCATCTATCCATCCATGCATGGATGCACGGATGCAAATGCATGCATACATGCATGCATCTATGTATGCATACATCTATCCATGCATGCATGGATAGATGCATGCATGTATGCATCCATGCATATGCATGCATGTATGCATGGATGCATGCATGCACATACATGGATGCATACATACATATATACATGTATACATGTATATATCTTGTATTAATGCATGCATCTATCCAGGCATGCATGGATGCAGATGCATGCATACATACATATGCATCCATACAAGATATATACATGTATGTATGTATGTATACATCTATGCATACATACATGTATGCATTCATGGATAGATACATGGATGTATGCATGGATGCATGCATCTATGGATACATACATAGATACATATATGTATGTATGCATGGATGCATGCATGCATACATGTATGCATTTATAGAAGATATATACATGTATGTATGTATGTATGCATCCATGCATACATACATGTATCTATGGATGGATGCATGCATACATGTATACATACATAGATACATGTATGTATGTATACATAGATACATAGATATATACATGCATGGATACATGCATACATGTATACATACATAGATACATGTATGTATACATAGAAACATAGATATATCTATGTATGGATGCAATGTATACATAGATATATGCATGCATGCATGCATGCATACATATATCTATGTATACATGCATGCATGCATGCATCCGTCCATACATGTATACATAGATATATGTATGTATGGATGCATGCATGCATGCATGCGTCCATACATGCATATATTTATGTATATATTGCGTTCATACATAGATATATCCATGCATGCATCCATACATACATATATCTATATATACATTGCATATGCATAGATATGCATGCATGCATACATACATAGATATATCTATGCATGCATGCATTGTATACATAGATATATGTATGTATGGATGCATGCATGCATGCATCCATACATACATATATCTATGTATACATGCATGCATGCATAGATATATATATATATATGCATGCACGCATGTATCCATAGATATATCTATGCATGCATGCAATGTATACATAGATATATGTATGTATGGATGCATGCATGCATACATACATATATATGTATGCATCTATATACACACATACATGTATGGATGTATGCATCCATGCATGCATGTATGCATGCATCCATGCATGCATACATGCATGCATGTATGCATCCATACATATATATGTATGCATGCATATATATACATACATAGATACATGTATACATGTATGTATGCATGTATACATAGATGCATGCATGCATATGCATACATACAAGATATATACATGTATACATATATGTATGTATGTATCCATACATACATATATCTATTTATATATTGCATACATACATAGATATGCATGCATGCATGCATAGATATATCTATATATGTATGCAATGTATACATAGATATATGTATATATCTATGTATCCAATATGTATGTATATATGTATGTATACATGTATGAATGCATCCATGCATACATACATGTATCTATGTATACATACATATTGCATATGCATGCATGCATGCATCTATGTATACATACATGTATAAATGTATGTATACATGTATGCATGCATGCATGCATAGATGCATGCATTATGGATGGATGCATCCATTCATACATGCATGCATGCATATATATATATATATATATGTATGCATGTATATGCATACATATGTGTGTGTATATATATATATATATGTATATGTATGTATGCATACATATATGTATTTATAAATGCATCATATATAAGTATATGTATATATGCATGCATGCTTCCATACATGCATGCATACATACATACACATACATACATACATGTGTGTATGTATATTGCATACATATATGTATGTATGTGTGCATCATACATATGTATATGTATGTATGCAAGCATGCATACATACATATGTATGTATGTATATGTATGTAAGCATACATACATACACATACACACATACATGTATGTATGTATGTATTGATACACACACATGCATGCATGCATGCATCATACATATGTTTATGTATGTATGGATGTGTATGTATGTATAGATACATACATCTATGTATGCATTTATGTATGTATGTATTGACACACACACATGCATGTATACATACATATTGCATACATAGGTATATACATATATCTATGTATACATTGCATACATACATAGATATATCTATGCATGTATGCAGGTATACATAGATATATATATGTATGCATGCATGCATGCATATCTATTTATGTATCCAATATATACATAGATATATGTATGTATGGATGGATACATACATACATACATACATGTATAGATGTATATATCTTGTATGTATGCATATGCATGTATACATGCATACATACATGTATACATGCATACATACATGTATACATGTATGTATGTATGTATATATATGCATGCATACATATATATGTATGTATGCATGCTTGCATCCATACATACATATATCTATGTTTACAATGCATAAATAAATAGATATATCTATGTATACATTCGATATGCATAGATATGCATGCAAACATACATACATACATACATACATACATACATATATATATATATATATATATATATATATATATATATATATGCATGACTTCATAGATGTATGGATGCATGCATGCATGCATCCATACATACATGTATCTATGTATACATACATGTATGCATGCATCCATCCATACATACATGTAACTATCCATGCATGCATGGATACATACATACATACATACATGTATACATGTATATATCTTGTATGTATGCATGCATGCATCTATGCATACATGCATACATACATAGATGCATGCATGTATGTATGCATCCATGCATATGCATGCATCTATTTATGACATAGATACGTGAACGGATGGATGCATCCAAGCATGCATGGATGGATGCATCCAAGCATGCATAGATGCATAAATACGTTCATGCATCTATGTATGACATAGATATATGCATAGATGCATACATTATGCATCCATGCATACATATGCATGGATGCTTAAATACCTGCATGCATCTATGTATATATGCATGTATGGATGGATGTAGATGCATGCATGTAATTCCTTGCCTTTAGATCCTTGGAAACAAAGATTCAAATCAAGCCAAGATATTTTTTTTTACAAGTATGAATGCACATGACAACGTAATATAGGGATCACAACGATCGCAATGAAAGACTTCACCACCATTCTGGCAACCAATGAATCTCCAAATGCCACCACCAAACTGACACACACAACCAAAGCCAAGAATGACAATGCACATGATGAGGGCACAAGAAACAACCACTCATCAAAAAAACACCAAGCTGGGGTAAAATGCAGAATCTCAAAATTTGGCTAAGCCTGAAATCCTGAAGCCCTAAAAATTGGCTAAGTTTGGATTTCTGAAGCCCTAAAATTTCCTAAAATTCATAACTTATCTCCGAGAGGTCTGAAACCTATCTTAAACGATTTTTTTTGAACCAGGCAGGTGTAAAAACCAAAAGGGTGTCCAAAACCAACTTTCAAACTTTCATCCGACAAGCCTAGATAGCCCCTGTTTCTCGCGTGAGAAAGAAAACTGGTCTCAAGTTTCGTGTGAGAAAGTGCATACTTCGCACGAGGACTACAGAGCTTCACGCGAGGATTCACATTCTCACGCAAGGATTCCCTATGCGCCACGCGGAGATCTACATTCTCACGCGGAAAGTGTATTCTTTCATGCGAGGAAGAAACAGTCTTGTGCGAGGAAGAAACAGTCTCACGCAAGGAAAATATAATCTCGCGCGAGGAAACAAATCAGCACGACACAAAACACAAACAAAAAGCTAAACAAACAAGGAAACCTCCACACCAGGGAGTACTGGATCCACGTAAATCAAGGAATGAACACTCGAGAGCACTAACAGCAAGGAAAGAGGAACATCTAACCATCTAAAACATAAAAGCAAAGCACATACTGAAATAAACATCGCAATGAACAAAATACATTTCAGAACTAAACAACCAAATAAATGCGTGGTTCCTCCCAACTGTCAATAGCATCATAAGACCATCGTGGGTCCTAGCCATCCCCCGCGCGTAACATCCCAAGCCACCGACCAAATCGTCAGTACTGTCGTAATAGGGATGTCACTACTAAAACATGCAACAATATAAGCATAAGGAAATCTAACATGCTAGTAGTAAAGCATAAGATAATCCTACAGTAGATAACATCTCCTATTACATGCTAAACAGCAATAAGCAACAGATGTACTACTAAATCAAATAACATCATCTAATCATATGCTAACTATCATGATAAGGGAATGCATCAAATAAACTAACATCATCTAAACATGATATCCAAGCATTCCAATGAAAGCATAAATCACAAGGAAGCATACTCCAGAACCCGAAGTACCAAGTGAAAACATCCAGCAACGGTCGCACTAGGATAAGAGACCGTCTCTGTACACCAGTCCCTAGCAGTGGTGAAGGTAGCTATGCCTCCCAACCACGTGGCACCCGTAGGTCCACACCCATCATGCTGATGGAGATAATGATCCAACCACAAACACACATAAAACACAACATCCATGGCTAACACTCACGCCAGATAGTATGATGGCTGCAACCAAGAACCTAAGACAATGCAAGGAGTACAAGTCCTAGTCAGACACTCAATAGGCTACTATGTAGGGACTAACATCATGGAGAGTCGCTTGGCATCAAAAAGCCCAAGCTAGGACTTGCATAGATTCAACATCCCTCAACAGAAAGGGTCTTGCACCCCAAACCTTTTTATTATCTTAAGTTTTATTACCAGTCACACATTTTATTTAATTTTCACTTAATTAAAGCTTCCTTCGCCAACCCTCTGGGCACAATGATCACCAGGCTGCGAGGTAGAAGCCCCCTCCATATGCTACCCTACCCTACCCATGCTCATCCTACGACAAGTGCCCGTGGGCATGGATACTCCCATCCCAACCCCAATGATCATAACTTTCGGCAAATCCACGAAAGATCGGGCCTCGCAAGTCACCCAACAAATGTACGCGTACGTACTCGTGTGTGGCACACCACCATCATGAAGATCACAACACAAGGACAGGAATGAGAACACAATGCAAAGAGAACACCCAACTGAAAGCAAAACAGGAAGGATGGATTCTACACGAATCCCAAAGCCAATAAAACCATACATCATGAAATCACTCAATCGGCCTCAATCTGAGAGTATGGATTCTACACGAATCCCAATGATGTAACAAGACCAAACATCGTGAACTCACTCAACCGGCCTCAATCCGAGAGTATGGATTCTACATGAATTCTAGCATTCACGAAACAAAAGCAAAGGTCCATAAGAAACCATAACAGGTAACAAATCACTCAACCGAACACAAAGTCAGGAGTACGGGTGTGACACGCATCCCAATGCAACATAAAAGTGCAATAGTGGTCTGAATGATATCCAAATGGATCATCCAGGTCCACGAACCACAATGTGCTAGGAAAACTTGAGAAAATAGGGTAGCACGCAAAACGAGGTAAAAACCCCAAAAATTAGAAAACTTCAAAATTAAAACCCATTTGGCCTTTGGGTTCAAAAACCCCAAAAATCCAAAAATAAATGAAATTGAACACCGTATGCAAAAACGGCCAGCATAACGGCATAAAATTCCAAACCCTCATCCCAAAAAATAGGAAAATGTTCATACCCACCCAATCGGGTAGAACTAGCATACAAAAATGGAGGGAAACACTAGTTCTCAGCCTCCAAAGAAATGGCTACCAAAACAAAAGCAAAAACAAAGCAAAAATAATAAAACAGGAAAGCCCTACCTCACAGCCAAAAGGGCCAAAACGGGAATCTGAACCATAAAATAAATATCTCGCAGAAGTAGCTAAAAATTGTGGCAATCCAAGGTTTCCCTGAGCTGGATCCAATGAGCCCAACCTTGCGACGATCCCACGCCTGTAGGTCCCACAACGAACAAAACAGTAAATCCTCATGAAGAAAATTTTGGGTTTTACTCTCCAACTTTCCAATTTGAAAGTGAGAAGTGAGGAATTAAATTCCTCTTTGGATACTTATTCACTTTTCGAGTGAATAATCAATTAGGGCAAATAACCAGCCAACCTAGTTAAATCTCGAATCGACTCAAACGAAAATAGGCTATTCCTAAAAATAGGAATTCATCTATGGCAAAGCTTCCAGAAATTAAAATAAAACAATTAAAAAGCTCGAAAACCCAAAAACACATAAATCTCCTTAATAACTTTCGCGACAATGCGAACCTCTAAATGCACAGACACGCTTACTGGTCTAATCACATAATGCAAATGAGTTTGGATTTAATAATCACTGAAAGGTTTAAATTAAATATTTAATTAAGGATACTTTGACCATACAAAGGCGACATTGGTAAAATATGAACGGCTGAATCATTAACTCCATGTGCCACTGCCAGGGATATAATCCTGCACACTAAACAACACGATCAAGTGCAATTACATATAATAACATAACCAAAGCCATAAATGCATTAAATCACCTAATTTAACCATTTATTTAATTATATTAAAATAATCTATTTACATCACTCACGTTCGCAAAAGGCATAGCAACGTAGGAATGAAGTAAATAACCATAGCATTAAATCCATCATATAGCAAAATCAGAGGTATGTCCAAATACCAAATAACTAGATAACCAGATATCATCATAAAACACACTGTCATCTCAAAATGGCATCATCATACAATATGATTAAGTGAACAACATAGTAGTCTAATATCTATGATACTGGAATCAAAGAGTAACATTTGACCCTCAGGTCATCTCAAATGTAAATCATCACATAATAATAGATATCTCTCAGATCAAAATAAGACAAGGTAAATGTCCGCAACACATAACCAAATAATCCAACAAGAACAATCAATTCTAATCATTAATGCATTTAATAAGGCACTTAAAACACATAAGTGAACACAGCCATAAACATGACTAACCACTGCTACAGGAACCTAGTCCAGTGTAGCATGGTAAAAAGTACACAGTGCAATCTCTGCACACATCTCAAGGTAATCATGGAACAACCTCATGATACCACATCGATCCTGGTAACCACTGGCACAAACCTTAGTGAACCAAAAATCACATCATAATCTCAAAGATCAATCAAAAGCATAATCAAAGCAACTGATAAAGAAACATAAATCCAAACACCTCAACAGTGTAGACCACTTAGGGTCACAATCATGATCTCATCACAAAAAAAGATCATCAAGGTTGCATCCATCAGGACGACTTACAAAAGTCAAATGGGAGAGGCACTACAATGCATGCATCTAAGTATGCATGGATAGATGCATGGATGTATGTTTGCATGCATACATCCATATGCATACATACAAGATATATGTATGCATACGTGGATGTACATATGCAAGTATGGATGCATACATATATGCATGAATTTATGTGTGTATGCATGCATGCATGCATGCATGCATGGATAGATGCATGCATACATGCATATGCATACATACAAGATATATACATGTATACATGTATGTATGGATGGATGCATGCATACATGTATACATACATAGATACATGTATGTATGGATGCATGCATATGCATGGAGTCATACATACAAGATATATACATGTATACATGTATGTATGTTTGCATGCATCCATGCATACATACATGCATGCATCTATGTATGTATGCATGTATGCATAGATGCATGCATGCATACATACATATGCATGCATGGATATATGCATGCATACATGCATAGTCATACATGCATAGTCATACATAGAAGATATATACATGTATACATGTATGTATGTATGCATGAATTCATGCATACATACATACGATGCATGCATGGATAGATGCATGCATACATGCATATGCATATATACAAGATATATACATGTATACATGTATGTATGTATGCATGCATCCATGCATACATACATGCATGCATGGATAGATACATGTATGTATGGATGGATGCATGCATACATGTATACATAAATACATATATGCAGTCATGCATCCATACATACATATATCTATGTATACATTGCATACATACATAGATATATCTATGCATGCATGCATGTATACATAGATATATATATGTATTCATGCATGTGTGCATATCTATGCATATGCAATGGATGCATATATATATGTGTGTATGGATGCATTCATCCATACATACATATATCTATGCATACATTGCATGTATACATAGATATATCTATGTATACATGCAATGTATGCATAGATATATGTATGTATGGATGCATGCATGCATACATATATATATGTGTGCATCTATATACATACATATATGTATGGATGTATGCATCCATGCATGCATAGATGCATGCATGTATGTATGCATCCATACACATATATGTATGCATGCATATATATACATCCATTGTAATGCCTCGCCCGGAGATCTTTGGAAACAAGGATGAAAAATAAGCCAGAATAATTTATTTTACAAGTGTAAGTGCACATGATACAACCTACACAAACCAAAAGATCACAATGGAAGATTGAAAGACAACCAAGCACCAACAGATCTCCAAATGCCACTAATAGCCAAAACACAACCATGAAAACCACAAAGACCTATCAAGCTGAAAAACATAAGCTGACTCTAAAAAACTGGCTAAGTCTGAAATCCTGAAGCCGTGAAATTTGGCTAAGATTGAATTTTTGAAGCCCTAATTTTTCCTAAAATCTACACCTTAGCTCGTAGATGTCTGAAACCCATCTCAAATGAATCGTCGCATATATTAAAATATATCTTAAGTAAATGATATATTTTAAACTCCAAAGGACTACAACAGAAAACCAAAAATTGAATTACAAAAGAAACCTCCTGAATTCAAAATGCAACAACATAGGCTTGAAGAACGCCCAAAAGGGTATCTAGATCAACTCTCAAAATGATCAAAACACTAGAAAAAGTGCCCTTTGTTGGCACGCGCAGGTTTTAACCAAAGGGCGTGTGACACTTTTTACTAAGGGAGGGCGACACTTCGCCCTTAGTGCGTGCAACACTTCTCAAGAAGGCATGCAATACTGAAAAATGTATTGCGTGACATTTTTTCATGAAGCCATGCGACACTCTTCCAGTGTCGTACGATACTTCTCAAATAATGCATGCGATACTTTATAGTATCATACGACATTCTTTCTATGGGCATGCAATACTTTATCAGTCTCGCACAATGCTGAACAAATGTCACCCATAGAAAACAAAAACACTTCAAGAAACTCGAAAAAGGCCAAACACACAGAAAAACCTCCACATTGAGGAGTACTAGATCCACATTCCGAGGCGAGAGCACTCCAACAATAATAGAGTATCTAAAAGATAGAACACTAGAATCCATCCATCTACCAAACAGAGAAGGGAAAAAGTACAGAAAGGAAACATCACAATAACATAATTAACATTGCAATGAGCAAAATAACCAACTAAGTACGCGGTTCCTCCCAACTGTTAATGGCGTCATAGGACCATCGTGGGCCCTAGCCATCCCTCGCACATAACATCCCAAGCCACCGATCAAATCATGGGTGTTGTTGTAATAGGGACGTCACTACTAAACATGCTACAATCTAAGTAAATAAAATCTAACATGCTAGTAGTAAGCATAAGATAAAAATGTAATCAAATAACATCATCTACTACATGCTAATCATAATAATGAGAAATGCATTAAAACTAACATCATCTAAACATGATAACATCATAATGAGAGCATAAATCACAAGAAACATACTTCATATACCGAAGTACCAAGTGACACATCTAGCTACAATTGTACTAAGACAATAGACCATCTCTGTACATCAGTCCCTAGCAGTGGTGAAGGTAGCTATACCTCCAAACCATGTGGAACCCGTAGGTCCACACCCGCCATGCTAATGGAGATAGTGATCCAACCACAAACACACAAAAACAAAACAACCATGGCTAACACTCACACCAGGCAGTATGATGTCTAAGACCAAGACACAAAAAATGCATAAACTACAGGTCCTATTTAGACACCTCAATGGGCTTACTATGTAGGGACTAACATTATAGAGAGTCGCTTGGCATTAGAAAGCCCAAGCTAGGACTTGCGTAGATTCAACATCCCTCAACGAAAAGGCTCTTGCACCCCAAACCTTTTTATTATCTTAAGTTTTATTATCAGTCACAAATTTTATTTAGTTATCACTTAATTAAAGCTTCCTTCGCCAACCCTCTGGGCACAATGATCACTAGGCTGCGAGGTAGAAGCCCCCTCCATATGCTACCCTACCTTACCCATGCTCATCCTACGACAAGTGCTCGTGGGCATGCATATTCCCATCCCAACCCCAATGATCATAACTTCAGGAAAATCCATGGAGGATTAGGCCTCGCAAGGCACCCAACAAATGTATGCACACGTACTCGTGTGTGGCGCACCACCATCACAAAGATCACAACACAAGGACAGGAATGAGAACATAATGCAAAGAAAAGACCCAACTGAAAGCAACACGGAAATGATGGATTCTACACGAATCCCAAAGCCAATAAAACCATACATCATAAAATCACTCAACTGGCCTCAATTCGAGAGTATGGATTCTACACGAATCATAGCATTCACAAAACAAAAGAAAGAGTCTAAAAGAAACATTATCACAAGGTATAGAATCACTCAACCAAACACAATGTTGGGAGTATGGATGCACGACGCATCCCAATGCAACATAAAAGTGCAATAGTGTTCTGACTAATATCCAAATGGATCATCCAGGTCCACGACCCACATTGTGCTAAGAAAACTTGAGAAAATAAGGTGGCACGCAAAATGAGGTAAAAACTCCAAATTTTTAAAAATTTTCAAAATTAAAACCCATTTGGCCTTTAGGTTCAAAAACTATAAAAATCCAAAAATAAATAAAAATGAACACTGTATGCAAAAATGGCCAGCAGAACAACGTAAAAACCCAAACCCCCATTTCAAAAGCAGGGAAAATGTTCATACCCGACCAACTGGGCAGAACCAACAAACAAAAATGGAGGGGAACACTAGTTCTCATCCTCCTGACATACAACTACAAGAAATGGAAGTAGAAACAAAGTAAAAAAAATAAAACGGGAAGGCCCTACCTAATGGAAAAAGGGGCAAAAACTGAAACCTGCATGATAAAATAATCAATCCACCAAAACTACTGAAACTAATGGCAAAGCAAAAACTCGTCAAGCTAAATCCAATGAGACCAACCTTGCAAAGATCCCATGCTCACAGCTCCCAGAATGAAAAAAAACAAAAATCCTACAGAAGAGGATTTCCAAATTGCTCTCCTTAATTTCAATTTCCAAATTTTTATAAGTGATTTATGAAATCATTTTTCCAATACTTATTCACTTTTTGGGTGAATAGTCGATTCTGGAAAATAGCTAGCTGGAGTAGTTAAACTCTGAATTGACCCAAACGAAAACAAGTTATTATCCGCAATGGGATTTCACCTAAGGCAAAGCTGCCAAAAATTAAATTTGAAAAGATTAAAACTCGAAAACTCCAAAAACATAGAAAAATACTTAACACTTTTGCAACAAACGCGAACTGCTATATGCATAGACACACTCATTGGTCTAATCACATAATGCAAATGAGTTTGGATTTACTAATCACCAAAGGTTTTGATCTAAAAAATAAAAATAAGGGTACGTTGACCATATAGGAACGACACGGGTAAATATGAATAGCTAAATCACTAACTCCATGTGCCACTGCCAGGGATATTTTTCCTGCACACTAAAACACACGATCAAGTGCAATGGAAAATAATATCATAGCCAAAGCAACATGCATTAAAATACCTATTTAATCTATTTATATCACTCACATTCGCAGAAAGCATAAAGATACAAGAATGAAGTAAATACCATAGCATAGAATCCATCTCATAACATAATCAACAAATAGGTCCAATACATCATATAACCAGATACCAGCATAGATCTACTATCATCTCAAAATGATATCAACATGCAATATGATTAACTCAACAACAAAGTATTCTAAAATTCATGATACTAGAATCAAAGTGTAACATTTGACCCTCAGGTCCTCTCAAATGTAAACATAACATGAGTAACAAATATCTCTCCAATCAAAAATATAACAAAGTAAATGTCCACAGCACATAACCAAATAATCCCACATGAACAATCCATTTCATTACTTAAGAATTTAATAATGATTGATTACTCTGCATTAAAAAGGCATTTAAAACACATAAGCAAACATAGTCATAAACATGACTAACCACTGCTATAGGAACCTAGTCCAATGTAGCATGGTAAAAGAACATAGTGTAATCTCTGCACGCATCTCAGGGTAATCACAGAACAACCTCATGATACCACATCAATCCTAGTAACCACTGGCACAAACCTCAGTGAACCAAAAATCACATCATAATCTCAAAGATCAGTCAAAAGCATAATCAAAGCAACTGATACAAAAATATAAATCCAAACATCTCGACAGTGTAGACCACTCAGGGTCACAATCCTAATCCCATCTCAACAAAAGATCAGCAAGGTTGCATCCATCAGGACGACTTACATGTATGCATAGATACATGTATGCATCTATGTATACATGCATACATCCATAGATACATGATGCAGGAGCATCCAAAGGTGTAAGGGCAATCCTGTGTCACCCAAAAAAAAAAGTACTTAGACTTAGTTTCTGTTTCATGTGTTTTCATTTCTAGATACCCATTTGGGTCAAATAAAGGTTCCAACTCTCACAGTTCCACTATCAGTGTTATAGGATAGAGTATTTGGACAACTTGGGATACGTGTAAATCTCAAAAAAAATAGGAGTATGTAATTGGGCCATCATTTTGGGTAAACTAGAAGGTGTAAATTGGCCAGATGAATGTAATTGTAATTTAGAGCATTCCAAAAAAAGAATCAGGTCAAAAGGCCCCACGGTTTGAAAGTTATTGCAGTTTTTTGAGTATTGGAGACCTACTAAGAATGCCTCAAAGTCAAGTTAGGGGCATTAAATGACCTCAAAAAGGGCCAAAAAATGGGGGACAAGCGAAGGGGAAAATGCTTCTAGAGCCTTCTATTTGGTCGGTGGATGCCTACTAGCACTTTCTAGAGTGTATTCCTAGTCCTTAACCCTTCGAGGTCTATTTAAGGAGATTTTTGGCATTGTAAAAGGCAGTTTGGAGTGGAGTTTGAGAGGAGGTACTGAAAGGAGAAATTATCCCTAGATTTATGTTATTGTAAGCCCTTAGGGCATGTTTTGAAGTTTATTTTCTCTATACTCTATGTACTAGCTTATTTTCCCAGTTAATACAATTTCCCCTTTTCTGTTGTGTCCATTCTGTGCTTGGGTCTTGTCCCCATCAAGTGGTATCAGAGCCAGTTTTCTTGAGTGTGTAGATAGAGCACCGACTATGAGGCAGTTTGCACTAGGACTGTGTGGTTGTGGGTTCGAGTTAGAAGATGCCTCCACAAAGAGAGCATGGTGGAAGGGCCAGCGCTATTAATCTTTAGGAGTTTAGAGCCCTCCAAAGGCAGGTATAGGCATTGCAAGAGGAGCCAATGTTGTCGTAGGTGATGACACTGAGGATGACAATGAAGAAGAAGAAATGAGACCAAAAGGGGAATTTGACGAGGAAGTTCTAAATCAGGCAGAGGAAAAGATTTTTAGGGCCATTACTAAGTTTGGGAAAAGACCTACAATTGAAGTGGGTATATTTTCAGAAAATCTGAAACCAGATGAGTTGATCAATTGGATCAATGAACTAGAAGAATACTTTGAGTATGAGGATATTAGGGACCTAGATAGGGTTAAGTTTGCAAAGGCCATGCCAAAATCTAGTGGCAAGAGGTTTAATTGGAAAGAAATAGAAGAGGAAAGGAGATCACAAGGTCCTTGGTGAATGAAAGGGTCCTACTAAGTGGTGAGATTGAACTAGGACAACAGAGGAGTTTGTTCCATACCAGATGCAAGTGTGAGGATAAATGTTGTGATGTGATCATTGATGGTGGTAGCACAAATAACTCGGTATCAGAGGAGATGGTCTCTAAGCAGAAGCTCAAGAGGGAGAGACATCCCCAGCCCTATCAGATTGCTTGGATGAAAGATGATCATAAGGTCTTGGTAAGTGAACAATGTTTAGTAAAATTCAAAATTGGGAGTTACCATGATGAAGTTCTCTATGATGTTATTCCGATGGATGTTTGCCATCTATTGTTGGGTAGACCATGGTAGTTTGATAGACATGCAATACATGATGGAAATGCAAACACATACTCTCTGACAAATGATGGATTTTGCCACAAATTGAAGCCCATGAAAAAAGAAGGTGAAAAGGTATGTAACAGTGCTAAGATTTGTCTTATTGATGGAAGAAAGTTTTTAGATGGCATGAAACATCAGTGTATGTGCTATGCTTTGATTCCTAGGAAAGATAAAGAAGGTAGTAGTGAAATACCACTTGAAGTTTCAGATTTACTAGGTGAGTTTGGAGATATTATCTCTGATAATGTTCCAGAAGGATTGCCACCAGTAATGAGGTACTTACTTAAGAATGAGGTACTTAAGAAGTTCTTCAGAAAATTTGTTATTGTTTATTTGAATGATATTTTAATTTTCAGCAAGACTTTGGAAGAACATTTATCGCATATTCGTAGTGTCCTTGAAAGACTAAGGGAAGAGAAATTGTTAATTAATCTGAAGAAGTGTATCTTTGCAAAAAGTGAGTTAGTCTATTTGGGGTTTGTTATATCACCTGAAGGTCTCAAAATGGATCCAAAGAAGGTAAAAGCCATCTTGGAATGGCCTACTCCAAGGTCTGCTACTAAGGTAAGATCATTTCATGGTCTGGTTAGTTTTTATAGGAAGTTTATTAAGAATTTCAGTGGCATATGTGCACCCCTAACTGATACAATAAGAGGGGATAGAAAAGAGTTCAAATGGACTGCAATAGCTGTGAGGAGTTTTGAATTTCTGAAAAAGAAGGTGATAGAACAACCAGTGTTGGCACTTCTAGATTTTAGAAAAGTGTTCCACGTGGATTGTGATGCTAGTGGCGGCACTATTGGGGCTGTATTAAGCCAAGAAGGTAAGGCTATTGCATATTTTAGTGAAAAATTGAATGATGCAAAAAAAAAGTATTATGTTTATGATCAAGATTTCTATGCACTAGTTCAAGCCTTAAAGAAATGGAGGCATTATTTATTGCCAAAGGAATTTGTTTTTTATACTGATCACCAAGCATTATAGTACCTGAATAGCCAAGGTAAATTGAATCAGAGGCATATGAAGTGGGTAGAGTTCTTGCAGAGCTATACATTTGTGTTGAAACATAGAAGTGGAAAATCTAACAGGGTTGCAGATGCACTAAGCAAGAGATAGTTGTTGCTTATAGTAATGCAGGTTGAAGTAGTTGGGTTTGATGAACTCAAGAATCTGTACCCTAATGATCCTAATTTTTCTGAAGCATGGAAATCTTGCGAAGAGCCTGTTGCTGTACATAGAACTTAGTGGTTAGACTATCTGATTCGGGATGGTATGTTATTCAAGGGCAGCCAATTGTGCATTCCAAGGAGTTCCATGAGGGAAAATCTGATTAAAGAGAAACATAGTGGAGGGATGGTAGTACATTTTGGTCAAGATAAGACCATTTCCATTCTTAGAGAACATTATTTTTGGCCTCAGATTTCACAAGGTGTAAAGAAGTTTGTACAGAGTTGCCAGGTTTGTCAAGTTGCCAAGGGATTTAGCCACAATACTGAACTATATTAGCCATTGCCTATTCCATCAAAGCCATGGGAGGACATAAGTATGGATTTTGTTCTTGGATTGCTGAGGACACAAAGGGGTAATGATTCAGTATTTGTGGTGGTTGATAGGTTCTCCAAAATGGCACATTTCATTCCATGCCACAAAACTCATGATGTTGTCCATATTGTAGACTTGTTTTTCAAAGAGGTGGTAAGACTACATGGTCTTCCACGAAGTATAGTTTCTGACAGAGATACTAAATTTGTAGGGTATTTCTGGAGAACATTATGAAAATAGTTGAGAATAAACTTAAAATTCAGTTCCACACATCACCCATAGACTGACGGCCAAACAAAAGCTGTAAACAAAAGTCTGGGCAATTTGCTGAGATGTTTAGTTGGGAATAAGCCCAAGGGGTGGGATTTGTTTCTACCACAAGCCGAGTTTTCTTACAATAAATCTATAAATAGGAGTACTGGTAGATCACCATTCCAAATTGTATATGGAAGTAGCCCAAGGACTGCACCAAAATTGAGGAGGATAGAGCAAGGGGAGAGGACAAGTGTTCAAGCTAAAGAATTTTCTTAACAAATCAAGCATCGACATGAGGAGGTTCAAGCACACATTACCAAGATGAATCAAGAGTATAAAGCTAGGGCTGATCAAAGGAGAAGACATAAGGAATTGCAAGTATGGGATCTAGTCATGGTACACTTATGAAAAGAAAGATTTCCAACTGGCACTTACAACAAGCTAAAAATGAATAAATTTGGTCATTACAAAATTTTGAAGAAACATGACTCAGGAAATGCATATGAGGTGGAGGTTCTAGATGGTATTCACATTTCTCCTATTTTCAACATTGTAGACTTAACAAAGTATCATGATGATGGTGTAGATGAGGAACTGATGTTAGAGCCATGTCCAATTCCTGCTTCTAAGAAGGAGGATATAGAAGACATTCTAGATCATCGCGTGGGTAGGAGTACCAAAAATAGGTAGTATGAAGAGTATTTGGTCAAGTGGAAAGGACGGCCGATAGAGGACTCAACTTGGAATTCAGTAGCTGAGGTTTCTCGTTTGGGATTTCCTCTACCATTCATAAAGTGATAGGGTCACTTTTCAATCTACCCTGAGTGTCTAATGCAGGAGCATCCAAAGGTATAAGGGCAATCTTGTGTCACCCAAAAAAAAATGTACTTAGACTTAGTTTTTGTTTCATGTGTTTTCATTTCTAGATACCCATTTGGGTCAAATAAAGGTTCGAACTCTCACAGTTCCACTATTAGTGTTCTAGGATAGAGTATTTGAACACCTTGGGATACATGTAAATGTCAAAAAAATAGGAGTATGTAATTGAGCCATCATTTTGGTGAACTTGGAGGTGTAAATTGGCCAAATGAATGTAATTGTAATTTAGAGCATTCCAGAAAAAAAATCAGGTCAAAAGGCCCCATGGTTTGAAAGTTGTCGTGAATTTCTAATTTTTGGAGACCTCCTAAGGATACTTCAAAGTCAGGTTAGGGGCATTAAATGATCTCTAAAAGGGACAAAAAATGGATGACAAGAAAACCTAGTCCATGGGGCTATAGAGCACTTCAAGAGCTTTCTGAAAATGTAAGCAGTTTGTCAATCGGAGCTACGGTTCAAAAGTTATGCCTCCCAAAAGTTCGATTTTCATTTTTGGATTCTTCTAGATTTGGACCAACTTCTAACATGGGTTATGGAGCCTTCTACTTGGTTGGTGGATGCCTGCTAGCACTTTCTAGAATGTATTCATAGTCTATAACCCTCTAAGGTCTATTTAAGGACATTTCTAGCATTGTAAAAGACAATTCGGAGTGGAGTTAGAGAGGAGGTACTAAAAAGAGAAATTATCTCCAGATTTATCCATAGGGCATGTTTTGAAGTCTATTTTCTCTGTACTGGATGTATTAGCTTATTCACAAAGTTAATAAAATTTCCCTTTCCTATTGTGTCCATTCTATGCTTGGGTGGTGTCCCCATCAACCAAGGGTCATGAACTCACTCCACTAGCCTCAATCCAAAAGTATGGATTCTACATGAATCCCAATGTCCATGAAACCAAGAAAATGTCCAAAAAAAATCATAATAGGTATAAAATCACTCAACCGAACACAATGTCAAGAGTATGGATGCAACATGCATCCCAAGGCAACATAAAAGTGCAAAAGTGGTCTGATTGATATCCAAGCGGATCATCAAGGTCCACGACCCACATTGTGCCAAGAAAATCTGAGAAAACAGGGCGGCATGCAAAACGAGGTAAAAACCTCAAATTTTGGAAAAATTGCAAAATTAAAACCCATTTTTCCTTTTGGCACAAAAATCCCAAAACTCCAAAAATAAATGGAATCAGACACCATATGCAAAAGTAGTGAGCATAACGGCGTAAAATCCCAAACACTCATCTCGAAAAATAGGAAAATATTCATACCTGCCCAACCAGGTAGAACTAACATAAAGAAATGGAGGGGAACACTAGTTCTTAGCCTCCACACAAACGGCTACCAAAAACAAAAGTAGAAATGGAGAAAAAAAAATAAAAAGAGAAAGTCCTACCTCATAGCCAAAAGGGCAAAATGGGAATCTGAACCATAAAATAAATAGCACGCAGAAGTAGGTGAAAATCATGGCAATCCAAAGTTTTCCTATGCTAGATCTAATGAGACCAACCTCGCGATGATCCCACGCCCATAGCTCCCACAAAGAAAAAAATATTAAATCCTCATGAAGAGGATTTTGGGTTTTACTCTCCAACTCTCTAATTAAAAAGTGAGAAGTGAGGAATTAAATCCCTCTTTGGATATTTATTCACTTTTCGAGTGAATAATCGATTAGGGCAAATAACTAGCCAACCTTGTTAAACTCTGAATTGACCCAAATGAAAACAAGATATTCCTATAAATAGGAATTCATCTATGAAAAAGCTAACAGAAATTAAAATAAATCAATTAAAAAGCCCGAAAACCCAAAAACACTAAATGCATAGACACACTCATTGGTCTAATCACATAATGCAAATGAGTTCGGATTTAATAATCACCAAAAGGTTTAATTTAAAAATTTAATAAAGGATATTTCGACCATATAAGAGTGATATTGGTAAAATATGAAAGGTTGAATCACTAACTCCATGTGCCACTACTAGGGATATAAATCTTGCACACTAAACAACATGATCAAGTGCAATTGCATATAATAACATAGTCAAAGCAATAAATGCATTAAATCACCTAATTAAAAAATTTATTTAATTATATTAAAATAATCTATTTACATCACTCATGTTTGCATAAAGCATAACAACGGTGGAATGAAGTAAATAACCATAGCATTAAATCCATCACATAATATAATCAGAGGTATGTCCAAATACCAGATAACCAGATATCATCATAAAACACACTGTCATCTCAAAATGGCATCATCATGCAATATGATTAATTGAACAACATAGTAGTCTAATATCTATGATACTGAAATCAAGGTATAACATCTGACCCTCAGGTCGTCTCAAATGTAAAGCATCACATGAGTAACAAATATCTCTCTAACAAGAAATATAAGAAGGTAAATGTCTGCAACACATAACCAAATAATCCAAAAAGAACAACCCATTTTAATTACTTAAGCATTTAATAATGATTGTTTATAGAATCAACAAAAAGACACTTAAAACGCAAAAGCAAACATAGTCATAAACATGACTAACCACTACTACAAGAACCTAGTCCAATGTAGTGTGGTAAAAAGAACACAGTCCAATCTTTGCACACATCTCAAGATAATAATAGAACAACCTCATAATATCACATCGATCCTGGTAACCACTGGAAAAAACCTTAGCGAACCTTAAATCACATCATAATCTCATAGATCAGCAGAAGCATAAACAAAGCAACTGAAACATAAACATAAATCCAAACACCTCGACGGTGTAGACCACTCAGTGTCACAATCATTATCCATCACAACAAAAGATCAACAAGGTTGCATCCATCAAGATGACTTATAGAAGTCAAATGGGAGAGGCACTACAATGTATATATATATATATATATATATATATATATATATATATATATATATATATATATATATATATATATATATATATATATATATATATATATATATATATATATATCTATGTATGTATGCAATGTATACATAGATATATGTATGTCTGGATGCATGCATGCATGCATCCTTCCATGCATACATATATCTATATATACATTGCATATGCATAGATATGCATGCATGCATGCATACATATATATATATATATATATATATATATATATACATGCATGCATGCATAGATATATCTATGTATGTATGCAATGTATACATAGATATATGTATGTATGGATGCATGATTGCATATATGTATGGATGCAAGCATGCATGCATCCATACATACATGTATCTATGTATGTATACATGTATGCATCCATCCATCCATATATACATTTATCTATCCATGCATGCATGTATGCATGAATGCATAAATACATACATACATTTATATATCTATGGATACATGCATGCATGCATAGATATATCTATGTATGTATGCAATGTATACATAGATATATGTATGTATGGATGCATGACTACATATATGTATGGATGCAAGCATGCATGCATCTATACATACATGTATCTATGTATGTATAAATGTATGCTTGCATCCATCCATACATAAATGTATCTATCCATGCAAGCATACATGCATACATGTATACATTTATATATTTTGTATTTATGCATATGCATGTATGCATGCATCTACCCATACATGCATAGATGCATGCATGCATAGATATAACTATGTATGTATGCAATGTATACATAGATATATGTATGTATGGATGCATGCATATGTATATCTATGTATACATGCATGCATGCATAGATATATCTATGTATGTATGCAATGTATACATAGATATATGTATGTATGGATGCATGCATGCATATATCTATGTATACATTGCATCCATACATAGATATATCTATGTATCATGTATACATACATGTATCTATGTATGTATACATGTATGCATGTATCTATGCATGTATATATCTATGTATGTATGTATACATAAATACATGCATCTATGTATACATACATGTATATGCATACATGCATACATGTATCTATGTATGTATGCATCGATGCATGCATCCATGCATACATACATGTATCTATCCATGCATGCATGTATGCATGTATGCATACATACATACATACATGTATATATCTTGTATGGATGCATATGCATGTATGCATGCATCAGCATCCATGCATCCATGCATACATGATAGATGGAATGATACATATAATTAAATCTATTGATGCATGCATGATAGATGCAATGCATGTATGGATGTATGCAATGCATGGATAAATAAATGCATGCATGCATGTATGTATGCATATATAGATGCATTTATATATTTATGCATACATACATATATACATCTATACATATATATATTTTGTATGTATGCATGCATGCATACATGCATCCACATATGGATGCATACATACATGCATGCATCTATGCATTTATGCATCAAGAGATGCATGCATGTATGTATGCATGCATCGATACATACATGCATCTATGTATGACATAGATACATCTATGTCATACATAGATGCATGTATGTATGGATGCATGCATACATAGGATACATATATGTATGTATGTATGCATACATACATACATAAATCTATACATGTATATATCTTGTATGTATGCATATGCATGTATGCATGCATACATATATGCATGCATCTGTGGATGCATACATGGATGCATGCATCTATGCTTGTATGCATCAATAGGTGCATGCATGTATGTATGCATCAATGTATGCATCGATGCATACAGGTATGTATGTATGCATGCATAAATGTATCCATGTATGTATGCATGCATGTATCCATGCATGCATCTATGGATACATGCATAGATGCATGTATGCATGCATGTAGTGCCTCTCCCATTTGACTTCTAGAAGTCATCCTGATGGATGCAACCTTGCTGATTTTTTGTTGTGATGGGATCATGATTGTGACCCTAAGTGGTGTACACCATTGAGGTGTTTGGATTTATGTTTCTTTATTAGTTGCTTTGATTATGCTTTTGACTAATCTTTGAGATTATGATGTGATTTATGGTTCACTGAGGTTTGTGCCAGTGGTTACCAGGATCGATGTGGTATCATGAGGTTGTTCTATGATTACCCTGAGATGTGTGCAGAGATTACACTATGTTCTATTACCATGCTACACTGGACTAGGTTCCTGTAGTAGTGGTTAGTCATGTTTACGATTGTGTTTGCTTATGTGTTTTAAGTTCATTTTTAATGCAGAGTAATCAATCATTATTAAATGTGTAAGAAACTGAATGGATTGTTCATGTCGGATTATTTGGTTATGTGTTGCAAACATTCACCTTGTTATATTTATGATTAGAGAGATATTTGTTACTCATGTATGTTACATTTGAGATGACCTGAGCGTCAGATAGTATACCTAGTTTTTCAATATCATAGATGTTATACTACTATGCTATTCAGTTAATCATATTGCATGATGATGCCATTTTGAGATGACAGTGTGTTTTATGATGATATCTGGTATTTGGACATACCTCTAATTATATTATGTGATGGATTTAATGCTATGGTTATTTACTTCGTTCCTCCGTTGTTATGCTTTATGCGAATGTGAGTGATGTAAATAGATTATTTTAATATAATTAAATAAATGGTTAAAATTAGGTTATTTAATGCATTTATTGCTTCGGCTATGTTATTATATGCAATTGCACTTGATTGTGTTGTTTAGTGTGCAGGATTTATATCCCTAGTAGTGGCACATGGAGTTAGTGATTCAGGCTTTCATATTTTACCAATGTTGTCCTTATATGGTTGATGTATCCTTTATTAAAATATTTAAATTAAACCTTTTGGTGATTATTAAATCCAAACTCATTTTCATTATGTGATTAGACTAGTAAGCGTGTCTATGCATTTAGAGGTTCGCATTGTCGCGAAAGTTATTAAGGAGATTTTTGTGTTTTTGGATTTTTGAGCTTTTTAATTGATTTGTTTTAATTTCTGGCAGCTTTTCCATAGATAAATTCCTATTTATAGGAATAGCCTATTTTCATTTGGGTCGATTCGAGGTTTAACTAGGTTGGATGGTTATTTGCCCTAATAAATTATTCACTCAAAAAGTGAATAAGTATCCAAAGAGGAATTTAATTCTTCACTTCTCACTTTCAAATTGGAAAGTTGGAGAATAAAACCCAAAATCCTCTTCATGAGGATTTACTGTTTTGTTCATTGTGGGAGCTATGGGCGTGGGATCATCGCGATGTTGGGCTCATTGGATCCAGCTCGAGAAAACCTTGGATTGCTGCAATTTTTAGTTACTTCTACGAGATATTTATTTTATGGTTCAGATTTCTGTTTTGCCCTTTTGGCTGTGAGGTAGGGCTTTCTTGTTTTATTGTTTCTGCTCTATTTTTGCTTCTGTTCTTGGTAGTCATTTGTTTGGAGGCTGAGAACTAGTGTTCCCCTCCATTTCTGTATGCTAGTTCTACCCGGTTGGGTAGGTATGAATATTTCCCTATTTTTTGGGATGAGGGTTTGGAATTTTATGCCGTTATGCTAGCTGTTTTTGCATACGATATTTGATTCTATTTATTTTTAGATTTTTAGGGTTTTTGAACCCAAAGGTCAAATGGGTTTTAATTTTGAAATTTTTCTAAAATTTAGAGTTTTTACCTCGTTTCATGTGCCACCCTATTTTCTTGGGTTTTCTTGGCACAATGTGGGTCATGGACTTGGGTTTTCTTGGCATTGTGTTCTCATTCCTGTCCTTGGTTTATGATCTTCATAATGGTGGTACACCACACACTAGTACGTGTGCGTACATTTGTTGGGTGACTTGTGAGGCTCGATCTTCTGTGGATTTGCTGAAAGTTATGATCATTGGGGTTGGGATGGGAGTATGCATGCCCATGGGCACTTTTCGTAGGATGAGCATGGGTAGGGTAGGGTAGCATATGGAGGGGGCATCTATCTCATAGCTCGACGATCATGATGCCATGGGTATGGCTGAGAGGAGCTTGAAAAAGTGATAATTAAAGAAAATGTGTGACTGGTAATAAAACTTAAGATAATAAAACTTCATGTGATGGTTCCAATGGAGTACCTTGAGAGGGAAGTACCTTGTGAGTGTTTCCACACATGATCTGAGCTTGGGCTTGTCGATGCCAAATGACTCACCATGATGTTAGCCCCTACTTAGTAGCCTTTTGAGTGTCTGACTAGGACCTTTACTCCTTGCATTGTCTTAGGTTCTTGGTTGTAGCCATCATACTGTCGAGCGTGAGTGTTAGCCTTGGATGTTGTGCTTTATGTGTGTTTGTGGTTGGATCATTATCTCCATCAGCATGACGGGTGTGGACCTACGGGTGCCATGTGGTTGGGAGGCGTAGCTACCTTCACCACTACTAAGGACCGGTGTACAGAGAGGGTCTGTTGTCCTAGTGCGACCGTTGCTGGATGTTTTCACTTGGTACTTTGAGTTTCGGAGTATGCTTTCTTTTGATTTATGCTTTCATTGGGATGCTTGTATTTCATGTTTAGATGATGTTATTTTATTTGACGCATTCCCTTATTATGATCTTTAACATATGATTAGATGCTGTGAATTATTGTATTAGCATATCTGTTGCTTATTGTTGTTTAGCATGTGATAGGTGATGTTATCTACTATAGGATTATCTGGTTGGTGGCTTGGGATGTTATGCGTGAGGGATAGCTAGGACCCACAATGGTCTTATGATGCTATTCACAGTTGGAAGGAACCGCACACTTAGTTTGGTTGTTCAGTTCACTACGATGTTTACTTCACTGTGTTCTTTGTTGCTGTAGTTTAGATGGATAGGTGTTCTTCTTTCTGTGTTGTTCTTGCACTCGAGTGTTCATTCCTTGAGCCTTTGTGGATCTGGTACTCCCTGGTGTGGAGGTTCTTTGCTCTTTTTTTGGTCCTTTTTGCTTCTAGAGTGTTTTTTTGTTTCTATGGCTGACATTTTGTAAGCATTGTGCAACATAAAAATGTATCGCACACCCATGCAAACTATGTCGTACGACACTGTAAAGTATTGCACGCCTTCTTGAGAAATTTTGTACGACATTGGAAGAGTTTTGCATGCCTTCTTGAGAAATGTCATACGATGCTGAAAAGTGTCGCATGCCTTCTTGATAAATGTCGTACGACATTGAAAGAGTGTCGCACACCTTAAGGAGAAGTTTCACCCTACTTTAGTAAAAAGTGTCACACGGTTTTTATAAAAAACCTACGCATGCCGTTAGTGGGCACTTTTCTTTGTGATCCAAACTTTCTGAGAGTTGTTTTGTATACCCTATGTTGTTGCATTTTGAATTCTATTGATTTCTCTTGAATCCATTTTTCATGTTTCTATTTTAGTGTCTTGGGGGTTTAAAATATATCATTTAAGTATAAGTTGAAATATATTTAATTTCTTGTACTTAAGATATATTTTAATATATGCGACGAATCTTTTGAGATAGGTTTCAGACCTCTCAGAGATAAGTTATGGATTCTAAAAAATTTCAAGGCTTCAGAAATCCAGACTTAGCCAATTTTTCAAGGCTTCAAGATTTCAAGCTTAGTCAAATTTTAGGATTCTGCATTTACCCTAACTTGGTGTTTTGTTGATGAGTGGTCATTTCTTGAGCCCTCATCATGTGCGTTTTCATTGTTGGCTTTGTTTGTGTGTGTCAGTTTGGTAGTGGCATTTGGAGATTCGTTGGTTCCCGGGATTGTGGTGAAGTCTTTCATTGCGATCATTGTGATCCCTGTATGATGTCGTCATGTGCATTCATACTTGTAAAAAAAAAATATCTTGGCTTGTATTTCATCCTTGTTTTCAATGATCTCCAAGCAGGGCATTACAATGCATGCATACATACATACATACATCTATATATTTCATACAGAGATGCATTAATGGATGTATGCATGCTTACATGCATGGATGCATACATACAAGATATATACATGTATACATGGATGTATGTATGTATTCATCCATGCATACATGCATGCATCTATGCATGGATGGATGCATAGATGCATGCATGGATGCATACATACAAGATATATACATGTATACATGGACGTATGTATGTATGCATGCATGGATGCATACATACAAGATATATACATGTATACATGGACGTATGTATGTATGCATGCATGGATGCATACATGATGTATATATCTCATATGTATGCATCCATGCATACAATATGTATGGATGGATGCATACATACATACATCCATGTCTACATGTAAATATCTTGTGCATACGCATGGATGCATACATACAAGATATTTACATGTAGACATGGATGTATGCACGTATGCATCCATCCATACATACATGCATGCATTTACATGGATGCATACATAAAAGATATATACATTTATACATGGATGTATGTATGTATGCATCCATGCATACATACATGCATGCATCTATTCATGCATACATCTATACATGCATACATAGATGGTTGCATTATCTATGTCATACATAGATGCATGCATGTATGTATGGATGGATGCATACATACATACATCCATGTATGTATGTATATACATGCATCCATGTATATATCATGTATATATGCATGCATCCATGTATATATCTTGTATGTATGTATATGCATTCATAAAAGATATATACATGTATACATGGATGTATGTATGTATGTATCCATCCATACATACATGCATGCATCTATGCATGCATGGATGCCTACATGCGTGCATCTATGTATGACATAGATACATGTATGTATGTATCCATACATGTATGCATGGATGCATCCATACATACATGTATACATGTATATATCTTGTATGTATGCATATGCATGTATGCATGCATGCATCTATGCATGCATGGATGCATCCATCCATGCATGCATCTATGCATACATACATGTATACATGTATATATGTATGTATATATATGCATGCATACATATATATATATATATATATATATATATATATATATATATATATATATATATATGGATGCATACATACATGCATGCATCTATTCATGCATGGATGCATACATCCATGCATGCATCTATGCATGCATAGATGCATACATCCATACATGTATGTATGTATATAGATGCATACATATATATGTATGTATGCATGCATTCATCCATACATACATATATCTATGTATACATTGCATACATACATAGATATGCATGCAGGCATACATACATAAATATATCTATGTATACATGCATGCATGCATAGATATATCTATGTATGTATGCAATGTATAAATAGATATATGTATGTATGGATGCATGCATGCATGTATACATAGATATATGTATGTATGGATGCATGACTGCATATATGTATGGATGAATGCATGCATGGATCCATACATACATGTATTTATGTATGTATACATGTATGCATGCATCCATCCATACATACATGTATCTATCCATGCATGCATACATGCAGGCATGTATGTATGCATGGATGCATATATACATACATACATGTATATATCTTGTATGTATGCATGCATCTATCCATACATCGTGCATGCATCTATGCATCCATACATATATGTATCTATGTATGTATACATGTATGCATGCATCCATCCATACATATATGTATCTATCCATGCATGCATGCATGTATGCATGGATGCATACATACATATATACATGTATGCATATGCATGTATGCATGTGTCTATCCATGCAGGCATGGATGCATTCACCTATGCATACATACATACATAGATAGATGCATGCATGTATGTATGCATCCATGCATATGCATGGATGCATGCAAGCATGTATGTGCATTCATGCATGAATACATACATACATGTATACATGTATATATCTTGTATGTATGCATGCATACATACGTCCATGCATCTATGTATCTATGTATGTATGCATGTATACATAGATGCATGCATGCATGTATGCATGTATGGATGGATGCATGTATGCATGCATGTGATACATGTAGGTGTGGATTTAGGCATCCATCATGCATTCATGCATCCATACATAAATTCATACATATATCCATGCATGCATGCATGATGGATACATAATACATATATCTATGGATCCATGTATGCATGCATAGATATATCTATGCATGCATGCATAGACATATGGATGGATATATGTATGGATGCATGCATGCATGCATAGATATATGGATGGATTTATGGATGGATGCATGCAATCATGATGGATGCATACATTCATACATATATATATCGCATGCATGCATACATATATAGATACATGCATGCATGCTTGTATACATAAATATATATATATATATATATGTACATACATATATATGCATGCATGTACATAGATACATGTATGCAT
This sequence comes from Cupressus sempervirens, assembly GCA_028749045.1. NCBI lineage: Eukaryota > Viridiplantae > Streptophyta > Pinopsida > Cupressales > Cupressaceae > Cupressus > Cupressus sempervirens. Next base: position 603,725,015 of record CM053791.1, on the reverse strand, counting down.
ACATACATGTATACATGTATGTATGTATGTATGCATTCATACATGCATACATTCATGCAAGATATATGCTAACTATTCCCTATATCCTAACTATCGAAACTTTGTTGTTCGTAATCAAATTTATTGTGAGATGTATGTATGTATCTTTCTATGATCAGTAAATGTTAATGTTCATAACTATGTTCTTTTAGTGTCGCTTGACACTCATAAATTGTTTGTGATCTTCAACATGCCTATTAGGGTTAGCTGTGTAACCTTTGGTCCTATGTTGGATTAAGTTAGTGTCTTTTTGCTAATTTTGTTCTTAATCAAGTTTAGTCATCCCTAATCCAGATTAGTGCTTAATCTGCATTGTTAGAGTTGTTAGATGGTCCTAAATTATTTCCTAACTTTTTTTTGGTTCCAAACCCATTCCTAAGGCTTTAAAACATGAAATATTTATACCCAAGGGGTATGGGTATGGGTTGGGGGTCTTTTCCAACCCCTAAGCCCCTTTTATTGACTTTTGAGATCACTCAAAAAGTCTCTTTTTACCTTTGTGCGAAAATTGACTATGGCTACCATAAGTTGCATCACCTCACCTCCACCTAATGATTAACCATAGTGTGGGTTGAGTTAGGAACTTCCAGATTTGTAGGTGGGTGGGAGAAGTTATTGCTCCTTTTGGTGGGTGAGTTTGAGGGTTATTTAGAAGCCCTTCTTGGAGTAGTTTAGGTTGTTACCGAATCTCTACATTTATAGAGGAGTCTTGGAAGATTGAAGCAAGGAAGGGAAAAGCTCTACTCAAATTTGTTCAATTGCCATTACCTCTTTGTGAAGGTAGGAGTTCTTCATCTCCCTTGTTTAGATTTTCATGCTTGCTTCATGCTTATGCTACCTTGTTGTTGTTTGGATGCTTGTATGTATGTGGGTATGTTGGGAATGATTGAAAACCATGTTCTTGAATGTTTTTCTTTCATGTTTATGTTTGAATTTTGAGATTTTCTTGCATGGGTGTTTTGGTATTACTCACCTTTGGATAGGGTAGAAGTGACCAATTTTGGGAAAGGTATTTTTAGTTGGACTCCAACCAGTGTAGAGTCTATTCTTAGGATGAGAAGAGGGAGAGAGGGTAGGGTGTTATGGGCCCCTACCTGTCAGCACAAAACTTGTATGTGTTTGGTATGTTAAAATGGAAGAACGTAGCCTCGATTGGGCATCTATTTTGGTGTTGTGCCTAACTTCTCCTTTTAGAAGAATCCACCTTTCCCTAGTTTTGATTCATTATGAATCCTATTGTGTAAACCTTGTATGAATATGCATGTTTTCTTGTCTCTTGGTCATGCTTGTTGTCACTTGATTAGATTCTGTTCTCTCCACGATTCTTAGAAATGTGTTCCCAAAATTGTTATGGAACCCTTGATGAGGGTCATGAAGGAAATTCAATTAAATTGTTGTAATTCGAGATTGAAATCCTATTAATTTGTATTTCAAACTTTGTTGTAATGGCAACAACATTAGATTTTCTTTCTGGTTCTTTCTTGGCTAAGCCTTTGAATCAAGTTTGCCAATAAAAATGGTGATTAAGTATATTTTATTTATCATGTGATTTAATCGTAACTTTCAGTTAGATGGATGCACATCAAAAATAAGATGATAGGATGATGGTTTAATTAAGCAAAATTTTTAAGTTCCTTATATATTAAATATGAAAAAACTATGTTAAAGAAAGAAAAATGGTTATGGTTGCTAGTTTGATTCAAGTTGTTTAAGATATCAATTAATCTTGTATTATTGTGTCACAATGATTAAATCTTTGTTTTACATCCATCCAAAAAAAAAAAATACACCTTGAAAAAAAAAATACATTACTTTGTAAATCCACACTTAGAAAAAAATTTGACAAAAAAAATTTATATCCTAGAGCCAAATAGGATCTGGAATTTGTATGGGAGAAACTAATTAAATGGCCTTTGGTAACAGAGAATCAAAATGATTCCTTAAATATCCTTTTTGCTTTTTTTAAGAAAAATTATATTGACAATGAAAAAACAATAATAAAATAACCATCAAAAAAAAAAAAAAAAAACATAACTAAATATCCTAAGCTTACCTAATAAACTTTATGACTTAAATGTGTCACCATCTCCCCTTGGGCATTGCTCTTGGAATGAATTTTTAAAAAAAAATTTACTAGAAGGTGTTTTGCAAAGTCTTTGGTCTTCACATAGGATGATGTCACCCCCTGTCCCCTCCATTGTTTTTTGCAAACCATGCTTAGGAGATTTAATTATTTTTAAAAGTCCTTTTTTCCCCCCTTGAAACTTGGTTGCCACCTCACATAATGGTGGAGAGGGGGGTGTCAGTGTACCTCTCTTGGACTATGCACTATCCTAGATTACAACAAAATCTAGAGTAGCAGTTAGGGAAATTCTAATATTTAAAATTGTAAGTTGATTCAAGTCTTCCAAAAAAATGCATTAGAAAGGTGAATCACTAGAGAATCCAAATGTGTCACCCTCTTAGATCAATCTATCCGTACATGATGTTTGAACATCAATTTTGCAGGGAAAACATTGTGTTTTATTGATTGAAAAGAAATATCACATCTCAATGATCCTACCACCCACCTATGAGGGATATTTAGGAATTCACAATGGCCACAACAATTTTTTAAACTAATTTGGCCATTTGGAAATGATTTTACAATATTTGCAAAATGTTGCTTAAAAGTTGCTTGACAACTTTTTAGCAACAATGCAACTGATTATGCAACTTTGTAACTAATAACCAAACTTGGTTTCAAACCTATCAAAGTGATCCAAAAAGGACCAAAACATTTTAATAGATGAAAATAAAAATCTATCCTAAGATTTTGGGCTATTAGACACCTTTCATAATAGTTGACCAAGGGCTTATATTTGTGCCAAACTTGGAACTAGGCCTTACAAGTGGGTCCAAATGTACAACCACTATTCCTAACCTATCCTAAAGGTTTTAGGGAAAAGAAGAAGAGTCCTCATAAAAAGTGTCTACCAATCCTGACTAAGAAAATAGTGTAAGCTGAGAAAACTTAGTTCAGGCCGAGCATAATTTAGTAAGTGTTGAGTGTCAAAAAATACAACAGGTGTTGAGCATTAGTTAAATTTAGTATGTGTTGAGTGTTATGGAAATAAAATTGATGACCAAGCGAGGAAGAATTAGTAGATGCTGAGAAACCTAGTGTTGGCTAAGCATTAGAAGACTGTTATTGTTGAGTGAACAATGTGGATGTCGAGTGATAATGAAACAAGTTAAATCAAAGATTTGAAAAATTTGAGTTGACTAATTTGATTTCTTGAATTGTGTGAAGTGTGTGGAAGATAAGTATGATGAGTTGGTGGCACAAAATTCAAGATAAATAATTTTGAAGTGAATTCAAAGAGGATTATAGAAGAATTTTTTAGAAGGGACTAAAATGGAAAGGAGGGTAGATTCATTAAATCTTATCTAACCCTAAAATGGACAATTGTTGTTTCCATGTAAAATCCCAAGTTAGGTTTCCATGTAAAATCCTTGTGTCAAATTGTGTGAATGAGTTTGAGGTATTTCGTGCTTACATTACTGCAAAGTTATTTTGACCTAGGATAGTGACCTACTAAGTTAAGGTATTGGATTTTCTAATGGATGTATACATGATATGGTTTTATGGAAATGAATATTTGAAGTACTGAAAAGTTTTATTTGTATATTTGGACCTTAGATAACTAATTCGTACCCACTAGTTATTCTAAAGAATTCCAAAAATTGTGTGTATATTCCTTCTCTAGATCTAGTGTTTTCCTTTATTGGATATAGTGGAGTCATCCATTAAGGAAAGAGGTATTCATGTTAGATAACTAAGAGGGGGGGTTAATCACTTATGTTCAATTATCCTATAGTCCCTTCAAACATTTTCAATACCATAAAATATCATAAACATTATTAGTAATCACCTGCTATTGTTAGCATGAATATTGATGATATTCCTTTGGGGAAGTATCCTAAGCATTTATGGAACATTTGGAAGATTGACATGTTGCATTTATGTCTGTATTTTTCATTGATGTCAACATCATATTATATCTATTAAGACCCTGATAGTAACACACAAAGAATGAGGTTGTACAAATAGAGTATTGGTGATGAGGTCAATCAGAGTTGATGATATGTTCTATAATGTATATGGATGATGTGGATAAGTGCACATATAGGAATTCAAAAATATGTGAAAGTTATTTGTGATTTACATAAGGTAGTGTGTAGATAGAGTACCCGAGAAGTGTTTTCCAATGTTTGGATTATATCTCTTAATAGAGATAGAATCATGATGGGAAATGTTAGACAGTGACAATAGATAACCTAATGATGATGTCAACAAGTGTGTGAGGTCTAAGGTCACACATGTAAAAAGTTGTGAAGATAGTGAGCCAACGATACTTTGTAATTGTGAAAAGATGCAATGAGTTATGTTATCTTAATAAGGTCCTATTATAATTAATTAGGAAAGCGTCAAGGCCAACTCAATTAATTAATTTGAGGATATGGTTTAAATTAAAGTTATTTTCCTTGTGATGAAGTATATATTGATGTCAATTTATGAATATAATTCTAGCAAGTGATCAAAGGGATTATTGAAATGTAAAGTTAAAGATCTAGTATTGAGATTTGAAAGGTATTTGGTATGGTATTGGCATAGTAAGAGGAAATAGAAAGAGTTTTAGTTGGTAGGGATAAATTGCATTTTTATTATTCTAAAATGAATAATAAAAAGACTAGTTGGATAGTGAGTTTGGTATTCTTTCCCTTGAAGCTTTTTTGATAATGGGTTCATCTATCTTCTACAACTCCTAACAAGGTTGGCACAACTCCTAATAGGGTTGGAATCTCCTAACATTGATTCAAAGTCTCCTAATAGGGATTGATATGTACTGAATGTATCTGATTGGCTCCTAATAGAGTCCATCCTCTTACAAGAAACTTATATATTAGTACATTATTTTGTGGGTACCATCCCCACTGGGATTTTTCATCTAATTAAGGGTTCCCTAGTCAACATATTTGGTGTTATTGTGGATGTGTATGTGTATCTTCTTATAGTTTCTAATTTTATTGATCACATGTTTAAGGTTTAATAAGGTTGATAAAATTTGTATTGATGAGATAACTAATTCACCCCTCTCCCCTCCCCTACCCCTCTTAGTTATCTTGATGGACTTTACTCTATAACAATTGGTATTAAATCTTCAAGTCCTTGAATAAAAATCTTGACAACTTAAGGAGATAAATGTTATGTCATTTCAACAAAAGAAATTCCTAAGTTTGATGAAGTTAACTATGACAGATGAAAAGAGAATATGAAGACACATTTGTTGTGCATGGGTCCAAGATATTGGTTGATGACAAAGAATAGAAAGAAAATTGTGGAAGAAAGAAAACTTGAAGAATATAGTAAAGCTAAAAAAGATCAATTCATGTGTAACATTCTTGCTAGATAAACACTTTTTTTAGCTCTACCTAAAAATGAATACAATCAGGTAAAATCCTTAGAAACATCTCATGGAATTTGGAAATAATTGGAATCTACTTTTGAAGGTGGTAAGCCTGCAAAGAGAATCAGATCACAAAATTGGATTTTTTTCAATAGGCTAAAATGATGGAAGATGAATATGTAAGAAGTTATATTGCTAGAATATTATTAAATTTTGTAGGAATCAAGTCCTATAATGGAACTAAAGATGAAGATGAGATTATATGGAAGATCTTGAAAACCTTGACACCACCATTCAAGAAGACAATGTAGATGATTGAGCAAGTGATACCTTGTAATAATAAATTTAACAAAGAAACTCTTTTGGAAGTATTAGAAATAAGGTTGAAATAGTCTGGAGATTTTCCTAGAGTAGAAACTACTTTTAGTGCATTAAGTGTATGCCCTTCCTTGTCATGATGTGCAAAGCACTAGTGGAGATTATGCTAGTAGTAGTAGATCCAAATCTGAGGAAGATAGAAGGATTAAAGAATGAGTTACCTTGCTTGTGAGGAAAGAACTAGATAGAAGGAAAATATTTAGACGTTGGACTTGTGATGAATTTGGTCATTATTCTTCTAAATGTCCTAAAAGAGTGAAAGAGTACAAAAAGAATTTCAAGTATAGAATTCCTAGAGAATGTTTGTATTCAAATGAAGATGATGACTCTAATCAAAGAGTTTGGAGTGAAAGTGATGATGAGTTAGGATTTGTTGCTATAAAATAAGAAAATCTTAAAAAGAATTTAGAAAAGAGAAATCCCTAGTGTTACAAGTTGAGAGGAAAAATGATTGGATCATAAATTTGTTAGTTCAAGAGCCATGATGGAGGAATTGCTAGAGTTGGTAATAATGTGGCTTGTCATATCAAGGGACTGTGATCTATTACCCTTGATGGGAAAACTAACATTGATGATGTTTACTTTTTTGATGTATTAAAACTTAATCTATTGAGTGTTGGATAGTTTACTAATAAGGGATGTCAATTATAGTTCATAGGAAAGACATTCATTATTAATGTCAAAGATGAACAAGAGTTCCTTTCCTAGCAAGACATTCACTGCAATAGCAATATTGGAGATTGTTCATACAAATTTGAATGGTCCCACTAAGACAAGAGGATTCTATGGTGAAAGATACTTCATGATTAATGTTGGTAAATTACTAGGATGGTGTGGGTAGCTTTCCTTAGAGAAAATTTTGAAGAATTTCAAAATTTTAAGTTCTTTAAGAGTAGAGTTAAGAATGAGTTTGGATTGAAGATTAAATGTTTAAGATTTGATATAGGTAGAGAATTTAGCTCAAATGAGTTTAACACCTTTTGTGAAGTAAATGGTATCAAGAGTAAACTATCAAATCCTAAGACTCATGAGTAAAATGGAATTACTAAGAGAAGAAATAGGTCTATGACAGAAAAAAAAAGAGCTATGATGTTTGAGAAATATGTATCAAATATATTTTGGAGAGAAGAAATTAATATAGTAGTATATACATGTTACAAGCTAGAGTTGATGTTGCACTAAAATATCAATGTGTTAATGCTCGATACAACCACTAGACTTATAAAACACAACATTTGGTTAAGCTATGTCATGAATGTCAAAGGGGAACATTGGTGATTAGTCCAAAAATCTCCCTTTAGCATTACTTGAGGAGATTCAAACCTATGATCAAGCTCTAATACCACTTGTTATAAGCTAGAATTTATGTTGCACCAAAAGATTGACCTATTAATGCTCAAAAAAACCACTAGACTTATAGAAAATAAGAGGTAGTTAAGCCATGCCACAAATCTTGAAGGGGAACATTGGTAGTTAGTTTGACAATACAATGAACATAGTGCCAATCATAGAACATACAAATAAGATATCTTATGAAATTTAGTTTTGACAAACACTATTAGTGAAATTTTTTCAAAATTTTTGGAAGAAAATGTTATATCACGAGAGATGATGGCATTGGTAAGTTTGATATAAGAAGTGACTAATGTATGTTGTTAGGATCTACCATGGATAGAAAGAACAATTACATGAAAATATAACCAATCTTAAAAAAAAAAAATCGTACAGAAGAGAACATAAGACACAAACATTTAATGTGGCTCACCCAATCCTAAGGCTACATCCACCAACAACAAGTCTAATATTATTATTATCCATTGATTACAATCCATAATAACTTACAACTTAATACCACTGCAAGAATCTACAATCTCATCATACATTATGGAATTCCTAACCCTTGTTAGAAACTTACAATTGGAGCAATTGTTTTTTTGTCATGGATGTCAAACCTATTGATAAGCGATATTTCCACCTAATCTAAATATTGTATCTATTTGATTGATAAAGAGGACTCAAGAAATTGCTCATAAAAATAACATCTAAAGAAAAGGTTGAGTTATTAAAAGGAAGTTACAATGGACATTCAATTAGATGGACTTTGATAAAGCAAAGTAATTGTTTATTTCAAGAAAATTAAGCCAAGCCGAGCAATAGAGTAAAAGAATAAGGAATGCCAAGTGATGCTAATCTTAATTGAGCTACAATTAGTGTTGAGAAAATCTAGTGTTGACTACGTATTAGTATCGAATGAGAAAGATGGTTGATATCAAGCAAGATAGTTGATACCAAGCCAAAAGCTTTACAATGACCAAGTAAATTAGTGATGATTGAGTGCAAAAATTTAGAGATTGCTGAGTAATAATATGAGGGTGAATTTGAGGAAATCATGAGATTTAGCTGAATTAGTTGATTTCTTGGTAGATGTAAATCATATTGAACATAAGATTGATGAGTCAGATCATTAAATTCAAGAAGAGGAATAGATAAAGACCTGATATACTAATTTTAGAGAAGTTTCTAAGGATAATCAAGAAGATAGAAAGATACAACAAACCACATCAAACTTGATTGTAACCCCTAAGATCTATAGTGATTATTAAAATGATAAAGCAATAATTGCCTATTTAAAGAGGGAGAAAGTTGAAAAAATGAAAGAGTGTGAGTACAAGTAGATGTAAGGGAGGCATATAGACAACGGTGGATCAAAAACACACAAGTGAGTGAATGCAAAGCTAAAGGAGATTGCTTACTTAGATGATGTTGATGTTGATAAGTGAATATAAGTAGAAGGTTTAAGTGTTTTTGAGAAGAGTGGATAGATTTCTTGAAGGGTTTCCAAGTGAATTGAGAACAAAGATGATGATGAAGAGTTTATCAGTGAGTCAACACTTGAACTAAATAGAGATCTAAATTTGCAAAGTGAGTTGTAATCATACATATAATAGCCTACTATTTTCTTTCTAATCATTGTAAACAATTTGTAATAAAATCCTTTTAACATAGGTTGACCTAATAGTCATTTAAATATTTAACAATCTATGTAAATCCTTTAATAGGGTGACATTCTAAATGGAATGACCAAAGTCCTCTAATAAGGCCACTCCTAATAGGGAGATTAAATCCTTAACAAAGTCACATGTGATAGTGTGTTTTATAAACCTTTAATAGTGTTGGCTCCTAATAGGGCTCACTTTGAACGAGTGAAAAAATGGTGACATGTTGCTGGTGGTTTTTCCCAAATTGGGTTTCCATGTAAAATCTTAGTATCAAATTTGTGTTGCATGTGTTACATTTTTACATTTGATGATTTTTTCACTAAGGAAAGCATGTTATGTTTAAGACAATATTTTTGCAATAGAGACTGAACAACAATAGGATAAGCATAATAATGAGTATTTTTGTTTAATTTTTCAAGTGGTACTTAAGGACCTTGAGTAACTGATTCACCCCCCCAACCCTGCCCCCACCTCATCTATTCTAAACATTTCTAATAGTTGGTATTAGAGTGTAGTGATTATGAAGAAAATTTTGAAAGTACTTAAAGCTAAAGATCATTACTCATAAGAGAGATGTATCCAAGCTGAAAATGGAGAACTTTCCCACATGGAAATCCTTAATGAGGTTGCACATATTGAGTATTAGTGATTCTGCTATCAACTTTGTAAACAATAAGTATGTAAAGGTAACCACTACTCATCTGACAATTGATCAATTGAAGTAGAAGCATGAATAGAATCAAGCAATTTTGGAGATTTCCTTAGCCCTAAGCTATGTTGACTTTGATGACTTAAAGGATTTTGATAGTGTAGATAAAATGTGGGACAAATTGAAAACCATATATGGAGATGATGACAATGTCTTAAGAGCCAAGTCTGAAATCCTGGGATGAAAATTTGATGATAGGAGAATGATGGAAGGTGAGAACATAGTGCAATACTACACAAGAGTCAAACAAATTGTTAATGCTATTTATTGTGCAAATGGAGAAATAAAAGATGAAACATTAATAAGAAAGGTATTGAGGACTCTACTCCTTATTTATGTGATTAGAGTTTCTGTAATCTAAGAACTGAGATACACACTAGGTAACACTTCAGCCTTAGAAGGTGTAATTGGTAGACATACTATTTTGAGATGTCTAACTTTGATAACTACACACCTACTACTATTGAATCTGCATTCAAGTCACAATTAGTCCTTAGCAAAAGAAAAGGTAAACATGTGAAAAGTGATAGTGACAATTCTAATGATGAGATTGATGAACTTGAAGCCATAATTGCAAAAATATGTGGAAGAGGAAAAGGTAAATTATAAGTAAAATTTCCTTTTTCTTTTTTTATGCAAGGAGGGAAATAAAGTACAAAGGAAGAAGAGATGAAAAAGACTACAAGAGAAGCAAGGATGACAAAGGTAAGAAATCTTGTCCTATTGTTGAAGAAGAAACTAATAATTAATCTATGTGTAATAAAAATGAAGTTTTCTATGTTTATATGAAAGAAGATTCTAATGGAGATGAGAAAACTACATTAATCTCATATATAAAAAAGAGTGATAGATGAATAATTGATAGTAGATGCTCCAATCATATGACTAGTGATAAAGATAAATTTGAGGTTATTGGTCCATATAAAGGTGGGTGTGTTAAATTTGGTAATGATATCCCATTTGTTGTACAAGATAAAGGCATTATTCAACTAACTGACGAGATGAAATGTGACAATATTTATTGAGTTAAAGGACTTAACTATAATTTGTTGAGTGTTTCACAGCTGAAAAAATCAGGTTACAAAGTTGAATTTTACAATAGGAAGGCCAAGATACATGATGTTGATGGTAATTTCATTGGAACTGGTGATCATGCAAGAGATAACTCATTATATTTAGATTTATCAAATGAGACATTTTTGTTTGCACAAAAAGATGTTTACTTATGGCACAAGAGATTATGGCATGTGAACTTTGACAATCTAGTGAATATAAGTAAAGTAAGAAAGTAAGAGGGTTGCCTAAACTAAAGAAGCTTGACAATGCCATGTGTAAACAATGTCAATCGGGAAAAACAATCAAGTCTTTTTTAAGAGAAAAATATACTTTACTAGTGATATTTTGGAATTGGTTCATACTAACATATGTTTCTTAAAGCTTAATCTAATTCTTTCAAGATATTCAAGTGGTATTTAGCTAGAGTTGAAAAAGAAATAGGGAAGAAACTAAAATTCTTGAGATCTGATAGAGGTGGTGAATTCATTTCAAATGAGTTAAATACATTTTTCATTGATAGAGGAATTAAAAGATAGATGTTAGCACTAATGACCCCTCCTCAAAATGGGATAGCTAAAAGGAGAAATAGATCAATAATAGACTGTGCAAGAACACTAATGATTTAAAAGAGTGCATTAAAGAAGTACTAGAGAGAAGCTATTAATATGGTTGTCTATACTCTAAATAGAATACAAGTAAAGAAAGGTACAAATGCTACACCTTTTGAACCATGGTATGTATATTCTCCTAATGTGAAATATTTTAAAACATTTGGAAATAGATGTTCTATACTGAAAGATAACAAGAATGGAAAAATTGATGCAAAGAGTATGAAGGCATATTCCTAGGATATTCTACCAAAAGAAAAGAAAAATAAATAGTTAAATTTTAACACTAAGAAAGTTTTGGAAAGTGCAAAATGTGAAAGTTGACAAGTTTATAGAAAGAAGTAACATTTCATGTAACGAAGAACCTAAAGAATATAGTACATTCATCTATGTGGATGATGATTCTCCTAGCTATTGGAATTACAAGTAGGAAAGGTAAAGTTCTGAGAGGTGGGGGAGGGTGTGAATCAGATGTAAAAACATGAACCCATAAAACTTTTCACCACTCATCCATCTTATATGTTCAATAGATAAATTGAAATAACATGTAAACCACATACATCTAAATCATATAAACATATAAGCAATCACACATTTGACACCTTATATAATTACCTAGAAACCCTCGAAAGAGAAGGTCAAACTAGGGTGGGGATGAGAGCCACAATTCTTCACTACTGTAGTAATAAAGTGTAGCCAATTAAGGTTACAATGGATTGACCATGCATCATGATTTTCCTTGTGAAAGGCATGCCCTATTAAAGGCTTACAAGGATTGTTAAGTCCCACCTTGTTAGAGGATTTCAACACCCTATTAAAAGTGTGCCTAGCTAAACAACTTCATAACATCCACTTAGAATGTCACCCTATTAAAGGAATTACAATAGTCTGTAAGGACTACTCCACCTAGGAGATTTAACTAAAACCAATTATTAGGATGTTTCAACATAGATCTTGTAGCCTAATTAAAGATCAAATATGTATAGTATCCTTCTTGATCCTTCCTAATTTGATGTGATAATTGTTGTATTCCTCTATTTTTTGTTCTCCTCCAACTAATTCTACAATTCACTCTCTATAACTTCTAAGTCTCCATGAAATGCTCTATTTTTTGCATGCAAACTTCTCTATATTTCTCCTTCAATTCCTTACATGCTCATATAAAGTTTAGGGTTTTGTCCTCCTTAAGAAGACTAGAAGACTTAGGGTTAAGTATGAATCTATGACTAAGATTCATCCTTTTTGACACTTAATCCTTCCTATTTTCTAATTGGTTGCATGTAATTGCATAGGGAGTCTGCATACAGATTCATCCTAATCTTCAAAGTTTATCACAAACAAATATGTCCAATCTATGTTGCTCGACACTTGAAATTACTGATGCTTGGCTGTAATCCCCCGCCCGGAGATCCTTGGAAATAAGGATGAAATGCAAGCCAAGAATTTTTTTTTTACAAGTATGAATGCACATGACAACATCATACAGGGATCACAATGATCGCAACAGAAGACTTCACCACAATCTCAGCAACCAATGAATCTCCAAATGCCACTACCAAACTGACACACACAAACAAAGCCAACAATGACAATGCACATGATGAGGGCACAAGAAAAACCCACTCATCAAAAAAACACCAAGCTGGGGTAAAATGCAGAAACCTGAAATTTGGCTAAGCTTGAAATCCTGAAGCCTTGAAAATTGGCTAATTTTGGATTTTTGAAGCCCTGAAATTTCCTAGAATCCATAACTTGTCTCTGAGAGGTTTGAAACCTATCTCAAAAGATTCGTTGCACATATTAAAATATATCAACTTATACTTAAATGATATATTTTAAACCCCAAGAGACTAAAATAGAAACACAAAAACTAGATTTCAAGAGAACTGACAAAAATCAAAAAGCAACAACATAGGGTCAAAGAACACCCAAAAGGGTGTCCAAAACAACTCTCAAAAAGTTTGGATCACGACAAAAAGTGCCCGTTGTCCGCACACGCAGGTTTTTACAAAAAATTGTGTGACACTTCCTACTAAGGGAGGGTGACACTTCTCCTTAAGGCGTGCGACACTCTTCTAGTGTTGTACGAACTTTCTCAAGAAGGCATGCGACACTTTATAGTGTCATACGAGATAGTTTGCATGGGTGTGCGATACTTTTTAAAGTGTCACACCATGCTGAACAAATGTCACCCATAGAAAAAAAAGATACTTCCAAAACTTATAAAGGCAAAGAACAGACTAAAGAACCTCCACACCAGGGAGTACCAAATCCACAAAGGCTCGAGGAATGAACACTCAAGTGCAAGAACAACACAGAAGGAAGAACATCTATCCATCTAAACTATAGCAAAAAGAACACACTAAAATAAACATTGTAGTGAACTGAACAACCAAACTAAGTGTGTGGTTCCTCCCAACTATCAATAGCATCATAAGACCATTGTGGGTCCTACCCATCCCCCGTGCGTAACATCTTAAGCCACTGACCAGATCATCGATACTATCATAATAGGTATGTCACTACTAAAAACATGCAACAATAAAATCATAAGAAAATCTAACATGCTAGTAGAAAAGCATAAGATAATCCTATAGTAGATAACATCACCTATCACATGCTAAACAACAATAAGCAACAAATACGCTAATACAAAAATTCAAAGCATCTAATCATATGCTAAACATCATAATAAGGGAATGCATCAAATAAAATAACATCATCTGAACATGATAGACAAGCATCCAAATGAAAGCATAAGTCACAAGGAAGCATACTCTAGAACCTGAAGTACCAAGTGAAAATATCCAGCAACGGTCGCACTAGGACAAGGTCGTCTTTGTACATCGGTCCCTAGTAGTGGTAAAGATAGCTATGCCTCCCAACCACATGGCACCTGTAGGTCCACACCCACCGTGCTAATGGAGATAATGATCCAACCACAAACACACATAAAGCACAACATCCAATGCTAACACTCATGCCAGACAATATGATGGCTGCAACCAAGAACCTAAGACAATGCAAGGAGTAAAGGTCCTAGTTAGACATGGAAAAGTCTACTAAGTAGGGACTAACATCATGGAGAGTCACTTGGCATCAAAAAGCCCAAGCTAGGACTTGTGCAGATTCAACATCCCTCAACAGAAAGGCTCTAGCACCCCAAACCTTTTTACTATCTTAAGTTTTATTACCAATCACACATTTTCTTTAATTATCACTTATTCAAGCTCATCTCAGCTATACTCATGGCTTCATGATCGTCAGGCTATGAGATAGAAGCCCCCTCCATATGCTACCCTACCCTACCCATGCTCATCCTATGACAAGTGCCCGTGGGCATGCATACTCCCTTCCCAAACCACGTCCAAAACCACTCCAGAGAACAAATGCCCAAAACAACATAAGACATGGAGTGAAAGGAAGTACACATATTGAAACCATCATTACTCTTCTTTCATAATTTCATTAATTAAGCATAACATAAGCACTAATGCATAATGAACTGAAAGATTTTCAAGCAAGGGTCCAAGAGTGACTTACCATAAAACAAGTACATATCTTTCAATTTCTTTCAAAAATAGCATTAAGTTTAATCATCATTTAAACCATTCAGTTACAATAAAAACTTTAACTTTACATTTACTACTCGCACACTAGCATGTTCTCTGTGAGATTATCCCTTGTACGTACTACCAGAGGTTCGAGATGAACATGATAGAGTCACAACACACAACTGGGCAGTAGTAAAAAACATCCAGAATAGTCATCATGAACAAAATCAAAAGCCCAAATGGGGGAAATTATCAATTCCAATAGTAAGTACCAAAAAGAGCTCATTTCAACAATAAGTCAAATGTGACAACTGTCACAAAGAGAGCGATAGATAAAATTTGATGACTACTTTGATGACTACTCCAAGAGAGAAAAATACTGAAAACTAATGCTAGCCCAACAACATGAGGAAAGTACCTCTAGACAAATAAAATAAGGCATCAAAAAAATCACATTACATGTGATGGCTGAGTAGAGTCACACAAGAGGGATAAGTCACTGCACAATGCTAAGGAATACATCATCCTAGCAATGTTAGAGAACACACTCACACACATCAAGCATTATACCATTAGTAACCTCATGCATATGCATAAAACAATAATTTCCATGCAATGCAACATTTAGATATCCATCAAATTAATACAATTTTACATAAGCTTAAGAAACAATCAGATTGGGGACTTAAGTCATTAACCCAAGGATGTAATGCAAAACTACTACTTTGCAATGATTAACAATAACACTCATTTTCAATGAAAGGAACCATTTTATTATCCTAAAGATAAAACATAGAATCAAAAATAAGATTCATTCATCAACTTACAATTAGGAGAAAATAGGGAAACAATGCACCTACTCCACAACGAGAAAGAAAAAGAGGCACTCAAAGCCAACAAATGGACATCAATTAGTGGTTCCATCCAAAAAGGGTCACACAAGCAACCAACCAACCAAGGCACATTGATTTCGCTCACAAAATCAGGAAGACTCACTTCCTTCTCCACATACTACTTTAGTTGCATCTACTGAACAAGAAAGTCCATCATGAGTAGATACCAAAGCAACAAAGATCATGAGTTCTCACCAATACATTCGCACTCAACCAACACAACAACAACCACCTGGGCAACATAAACATAGAGATCCCAATGTTTGAACATGGGCTCTGATACCAGATGTAATGCCCCACCCAGAGATCCTTGGAAACAAGGATGAAATACAAGAAAAGAATTTTTTTTTAACAAGTATGAATGCACATGACAACATCATACATGGATCACAATGATCGCAACAAAAGACTTCACCACAATCTTGGCAATCAACGAATCTCCAAACACCACTACCAAACTGACACACACAAACAAAGCCAACAACGACAACACACATGATGAGGGCACAATAAACAACCACTCATCAAAAAAAAACCAAGCTAGGGTAAAATGCAAAAACCTAAAATTCGGCTAAGCTTGAAATCCTGAAGCTCTAAAAATTGGCTAAGTTTGGATTTTTGAAGCCCTGGAATTTCCTAGAATTCATAACTTGTTTCCGAGAGGTTTGAAACCTATCTCAAAAGATTCTTTGCATATATTAAAATATATCTTAGGTATAAGTTGACGTATATTTAATTAAATTAAATATACGTCAACTAGAAA
Organism: Cupressus sempervirens; assembly: GCA_028749045.1. Classification (NCBI taxonomy): domain Eukaryota; kingdom Viridiplantae; phylum Streptophyta; class Pinopsida; order Cupressales; family Cupressaceae; genus Cupressus; species Cupressus sempervirens. The sequence goes on along the minus strand of CM053791.1, from coordinate 603,708,566 downwards.
TTAAATATACATCAACTTATACTTAAATGATATATTTTAAACCCCAAGAGACTAAAACAAAAACATGAAAACTAGATTTCAAGAGAAATCGACAAAAATGAAAAAGCAACAACATAGGGTTGAAGAACACCCAAAAGGGTGTCCAAAACAACTCTCAAAAAGTTTGAATCATGACAAAAAGTGCCTGCTATCTATACACATAGGTTTTTACAAAAAACCATGTGACACTTCTCCTTAAGGCGTGCGACACTCTTCCAGGTCGTACGACATTTCTAAAGAAGGTGTGCGACTCTTTACAGTGTCGTACGACATAGTTTGCGTGGGCATGCGATACTTTTTAAAGTGTCGCACCATGCTGAAAAATGTTGCCCATAGAAAATAAAGACACTTCCAGAACTCAGAAAGGCAAAGAACAGATCAAAGAACCTCCACACCAGGGAGTACGAGATCCATAAAGGCTCAATGAATGAACACTCGAGTGCATGAACAACACAAAAGGAAGAACATCTATCCATCTAAACTACAGCAGCAAGAACACACTGGAATAAACATCGCAGTGAACTAAACAACCAAACTAAGTGCGCAGTTCCTCCCAACTGTCAATAGCATCATAAGACCATCGTGGGTCCTAGCCATCCCCCACGCGTAACATCCCAAGACACCGACTAGATCGTCGATACTGTCATAATAGGGACGTCACTACTAAAAACATGCAACAATAAAAGCATAAGGAAATCTAACATGCTAGTAGAAAAGCATAAGATAATCCTATAGTAGATAACATCACCTATCACATGCTAAACAGAACTAAGCAATAGATACGCTAATACAACAATTCATAGCATCTAATCATATGCTAAACATCATAATAAGGGAATGCATCAAATAAAATAACATTATCTAAACATGATATACAAGCATTCCAATGAAAGCATATATCACAAGGAAGCAGACTCTGAAACTTGAAGTACCAAGTGAAAACATGTAGCAACGGTCACACTAGGACAAGGCCATCTCTGTACACTGCTCCCTAGCAGTGGTGAAGGTAGCTATGCCTCCCAACCATGTGGCACCCATAGGTCCACACCCATCATGCTGATGGAGATAATGATCCAACCACAAACACACATAAAGCACAACATCCAAGGCTAACACTCATGCCTGACAGTATGATGGCTGCATCCAAGAACCTAAGATAATGCAAGGAGTAAAGGTCCTAGTCAGGCACTCAAAAGGCTACTAAGTAGGGATTAACATCATGGAGAATTTCTTGGCATCAGAAAGCCCAAGCTAGGACTTATGTAGATTCAACATCCCTCAACGGAAAGGCTCTAGCACCCCAAACCTTTTTATTATCTTAAGTTTTATTACCAGTCACACATTTTCTTTAATTATCACTTCTCCAAGCTCCTCTCAGCCATACCTGTGCCATCATGATCATTGAGTTGCGAGATAGAAGCCCCCTCCATATGCTACCCTACCCTACCCATGCTCATCCTACGACAAGTGCCCATGGGCATGCATACTCCCATCCCAACCCCAATGATCATAACTTTCAACAAAACCACAAAAGATCGGGCCTCGCAAGTCACCTGAGAAATGTATGCACACGTACTCGTGTGTGGCACACCACCATCATGAAGATCACAACACAAGGATAGGAATGAGAATACAATGCAAAGAAAACACCCAACTAAGAGCAACACAGGAAGGATGGATTCTACACGAATCCCAAAGCCAATAAAACCATACATCATAAAATCACTCAACCCACCTCAATCTGAGAGTATGTATTCTACATGAATCCCAATGATGTAAAAAGACCAAACATCATGAACTTACTCAACTGGCCTCAATCTAAGAGTATTGATTCTACATGAATCCTAGCGTTCACGAAATAAAAAAAAAGGTCCAAAAGAAACCATAACAGGTAACAAATCACTCAACCAAACACAAAGTCTAGAGTACGGGTGTGACACACATCCCAATGCAACAAAGGTGCAATAGTGGTCTGATTGATATCCAAATAGATCATCCAGGTCCACGACCCACATTGTGCCAAGGAAACTTGAGAAAATAGGGCGGCACACAAAATGAGGTAAAAACTCCAAAATTTTGAAAAACTTCAAAATTAAGACATGACTAACCACTGCTACAGGAACCTAGTCTAGTGTAGCATGGTAATAATACATAGTACAATCTTTGCAGACACCTCAAGGTAATCACAGAACAACCTCATGATACCACATCGATCTTGGTAACCACTGGCACAAACCTCAGTGAACCAAAAATCACATCACAATCTCAAAGATCAGTCAAAAGCATAATCAAAGCAACTGATAGAGAAACATAAATCTAAACACCTCGATGGTGTAGACCACTCAGGGTCAAAATCATGATCCCATCACAACAAAAGATTAGCAAGGTTGCATCCATCAGGATGACTTACAGAAGTCAAATGGGAGAGGCACTACATTGCCACATACTATAATTCTATTTTTCACTTGACACTTGAACTGCTCTGCATCTACTATTTACTTGGCACTTGAATCACTCAATATGGTCTATCTGGTCAACACTTGAGTGACTCGGGACATGAGTGAATCGACACTCATTTCAACTCGACATGTATTATAGTGCCTCTCCCATTTGACTTTTGTAATTCATCTTGATGGATGCAACCTTGTTGATCTCTCCTTGAGATGGGATCATGATTGGGACCATGAATGGTCTACACCATTGAGATGATTGGAGTTATGTTTATGTATCAGTTGCTTTGTTTATGCTTAGACTGGTTTTTGATAGTATGATGTGATTTATGGTCCACTGAGGTTTGTGCTAGTGGTTACTAAGATTGATGTGGTATCATGAGGTTGTTCCATGATTACACTGAGATGTGTCTAGAGATTGTACTATGTACTTTTACCATGCTACACTGGACTAGGTTCTTGTATTAGTGGTCAGTCATGTTTATGACTCTGGTTTCTTATGCATTTTATGTGTCTTTTTATGTTGTGTTAGCAACCATTATTAAATGCTTACATAATTAGAAATGGATTATCCATGTTGGATTCTTTGGTTTTGTGTTGAGGATATTTACCTTGTTATGTTTTTTATTTGAGAGATATTTGTTACTTATGTTATGTTTTACTTTTGAGATGACTTGAGGGTTGGATGTTATACCTTGATTTTAGTATCATAAATATTAGACTACTATGTCATTCAATTGATCATATTGAGATGATAGTGTGTTTTATGCTGATATATGGTTATCCAGTATTTGGACATATTCCTAGTTATGTTATGTGATGGATTTAATGCTATGGTTATTTACTTCATTCCTGCATCATTATGCTTTATGCGAATGTGAGTGATATAAATAGAGTACTTTGATATAATTAAATAAATAGTTAAATTAGGTGATTTAATGCATTTATTTCTTTGTATATGTTATTATATGCAATTGTACTTGATTATGTTGTTTAGTGTGCATGATTTATATCCTTGGTAGTGGCACAAGGAGTTAGTGATTCAGCTATTCATATTTTACCAATGTCATCCCTATATGGTCGACTTATACTTATTTTAATTGTTAAATTAATCCTTTCAGTGATTATTAAATTCAAACTCATTTGCATTATCTGATTAGACCAATGAGCATGTCTATGCATTTAGAGGTTCACTCTGTTGTGAAAGTGTTAAGTGATTTTTTGTGTTTTTTGGTTTTTGGGCTTTAAATCTTCTCGAATTTAATTTTTCCCAGCTTTGCCTTAGGTCAATTCTTGTTATGAGGAATAACCTATTTTTGTTTGGGTCAATTTGGGATTTAAATAAATTGGCTGGTTAATTGCCCTAATCAATTATTCACTCAAAAAGTGAACAAGTATTGAAAAAGGAATTTAATTCCTCACTTCTCACTTTCAAATTAAAAAGTTGGAGAGTAAAACCCAAAATCCTCTTCATGAGAATTTACTTTTTTTTCATTGTGGGAGCTATGGGCGTGGGCTTGTCACAAGGTTGAGCTTGTTCGATCTAGCTCAAGGAGACCTTGGATTGCCACAATTTTCAGCCACTTCTATGAGCTTTTTATTTTCTAGTTGAGATTCTTGTTTTGCCCCTTTTGGCTATGAGGTAAGGCTCTCCCATTTTTTTATTTTTGCTTTGTCTAAACTTTTGTTTTTGGTAGCCATTTGTTAGGACACTGAGAACTAGTGTTCCCCTCTATTCTTGTATGCTAGTTCTACCAGGTTGGGTGGGTACAAACATTTCTCTATTTTTTAAGATGAGGGTTTGGGGTTTTGCACTGTTATGCCGACCATTTTTGCATACGGTGTCTTAATTATTTTTTGATTTTTGGGGTTTTTGTACCCAAAGGCCAAATGGGTTTTAATTTCAAAAATTTTCCAAAATTTGGGATTTTAACCTCATTTTGTGTGCCACCCTATTTTCTTGGGTTTTCTTGGCATGTGTTTGGTCGTGGACCTAGATTATCCATTTGGATATTAGTCATACCATCATTGCACTTTTTTGTTTGCATTGGGATATCTGTCACCTCTGTCCTTTTGGCTTTGTGTTTAGTTAAGTGATTTTGTACTTGGTGTTATGGTTTCTTTTGGACCCTTGTTATTGTTTCGTGGACACTAGGATTCATGTAGAATCCATACTCTCAAATTGAGGATAGTTGAGTGAGTTCATGATTTTTGGTCTTTTTGCATCATTGGGATTCATGTAGAATCCATACTCCCAAATTGAGGCCGACCAAGTGATTTCATCATGCATGGTTTTATTGTCTTTGAGATTCATGTAGAATCGACCCTCTCGAATTGTTTTTAGTTGAGTGATCTTTTGTATTGTGTTCTCATCGAATCCTTGTGTTATGATTTTCATGATTTTGGTGTGCCACACACGAGTAGTGCACATACATTTTTCGGGTGACTTGTGAGGCCTAATCTTCTATGGTACTTCTAGAAGTTATGATCATTAGGGTTGGGTTGGGAATATGCATGCCCACAAGCACTTGTCACAAGATGAGCATGGGTAGGGTAGGGTAGCATATGGAGGGGGCTTTTCTTGTGCATTCTAGTGTCCATTTCCCATTTAACTGAATAAGTTTTTAATTAAGTGATAACTAAATAAAATATTGGGTGGTAATAAAACTAAAGATAATAAAATGCTTGTGTCGAGCCATTCGATTGAGGGATGCTAAATCTACACAATCTAAGCTTGAACTTTTTGATGCCAAGCGACTCTCCATGATGTCAACCCCTACTTAGTAGCCTTTTGAGTGTCTAATTAGGACCTATACTCCTTTCATTGTCTTAATTTTTTGTGTATAGCCATCATACTATCTGGTGTAAGTGTTAGCCATGGATGTTGTTCTTGTGTGTTTGTGGTTGGATCATTATCTCCTTTAGCATAGTGGGAGTAGACCTATGGGTACCATGTGGTTGGGAGGCATAGCTACCCATACCACTACTAGGGACTGATGTAAAGAGACAGTCTTTTGTCCTAGTGTAACCATTGCTAGATGTTTTCACTTGGTACTTTGGGTTCCAGAGTATGCTTTCTTTTGATTTATGCTTTCATTGGAATGCTTATGTATCATGTTTAGATGATGTTAGTTTATTTGATGCATTGCCATATTATGATGTTTAGCATATGACTAGATGATGTGAATTACTTTACTGCATTATCTATTGCTTATTGGTTTAGCATGTTAGATTTCCTATTCGTATGATGTTAGCATGTGATAGCTGATGTTATCTACTTTGTAGGATTTCTGATGCTTTATTACTAGCATGTTAGATTTCCCTATGCTTTTATTATAGCATGTTTTAGTAGGTATGTCCCTATTATGACAGTACCAATGATCTAGTTAGTGGCTTGAGATGTTATGCGTGAGGGATGGCTAGGATCCATGATGATCTTATGATGCTATTGATGGTTAGGAGGAACTGCATACTTAGTTTTTTTTGTATTGCTCATTGTGATGTTAATTCTATTTAATTGTGATATTTCTTTTAGTTCACTGTGATGTTCCTTCTATTCTTTTCCTTCATTGTATGATTAGATGGTTAGATTCTAGTTGTTTGTCTTTCAGTGCTCGTTGAGTGTTTTCTCCTTGAAATATGGATCTAGTACTCCCCAGTGTGGAGGAATGTTGTTACCTTGTTTCCTTAGCTTTTTGTTATGTTTCATGTTTGTTTTTTGATTTAAGATCTCAAGCAAGATTGCACTTTCTTGCGTGAGGATACAAGTCTTTACGCAACTTAGTACTTTCTCACATGAAACCCTATGCTAGTCCTGAGGTGTTTTGTTGGTACAACCAACACTTCCTCACATGAAAATGCACTTTCTCACATGGAAATGGATTTCTTCACATGCCACAATGCACTTCTTCATGCGAAACCTTGGTAGAGGTAAATTTTCGTACGAGAAACAGGAGGTGTCTCCTTCAATTTTTAGAGTTTCTAATACCCATGGGGTTAACCTAATTCACCTTGGTTGTGAAGTTTGGAGATTCCTTGTTCTATTGTCAGTGTCTAGTGTTTTGGTTATTGTAGTGTTGTGCTTGTTCGGTAGTGGCATCAGGAGGTCTGTTGGTTGCTAGGATGGTGGTTAAGTCTTCCATTCTAATCTTAGTGATCCCTATATGATGTTGACATGTACATTCATACTTGTTAAAAAAAAAATATTGTCTTGTATTTCATCCTTGTTCCAAGGATCTCTGGGCGGGCCATCACTTCTCGTATCAAAGCCCATGTTCAAACATTGGGATCTCAGCATATATGTTGCCCATATAGTTGATGTTGTGTTGTGTAAGTGCAAGTGTCTTGGTAAAGAGCTCATGATCTTTGTTGCTTTAGTATCTACTTGTGATGGACTTGCTTGTCCAAGAGATGTGACTAGATCAATGTGAAGAGAAGGAAGTGAGTCTTCTTGGTTCTGTAGATGGAATTGATGTGCCTTGTTTGGTTGGTTTCTTGTGTGATCATATTCGATGGAAACACTAATTGGTGTCCATGTGATGGCTTAGAGTGCCTCTTCTATCTCTCCTTTTGGAGTAAGGTGCATTGTTTCTCTATTTTCTCCTACTTGTAAGTAAATAAAGCATTCTTATTTGTGACTCTATATTATGTAGTTATACTAATGAAATGGTTCTTTTCTTTGAGAAAAAAGTGTTTATTATGAATCATTGCAAAGAAGTAGGTTTTTTATTATATACTTGGGTTGGTGACTTAAGTACCCAATTTAATTAGTTCTTGAGCATTGTGGAAATTTGTATTAAAAGTGATGGATATCTAAATGTTGTATTGCATGGAAAGTATTTTTGTGTGCATATGCATGAGGTTACTGATGGTATACTACTTGGTGTGTCTGAGTGTGTTCTCTAACATTGCTTGGATGATGTATTCCTTAGAATTGTGTGGTGATTTATCCCTCTTGTGTGACTATTCTCAATTTTCACATGTGATGTGATTTTTTTGATGCCTTATTCTATTTGGCTGGAGGTATTTTCCTCATGTTGTTGGGCTAGCATTGGTTTTCAGTATTTTTCTCTCTTGGAGTAGTCATCAAATTTTCTCTATTGCTCTCTTTGTGATAGTTGTCACATTCAACTTATTGTTGAACTAATATCCTTTTTTATTTACTATTGGAATTGACAATTCCCCATTTGGACTTTTTTTTTGGTTCATGATGACTATTCTAAATGTGTTTCTAACTGATGCCCAGTTGTGTATTGTGACTCTGCCATGTTCATCTCAAACCTCTGGTAGTATGTACAAGGGATAATATCATAGAGAATATACTAGTGTGGTTTTCATAGATGTAAAATTTCATATGTAATTGGATGGTTTAAATTATGAGTAAACATAATGTTATTATTGAAAGAAATTTAAAAGATATGTACTTGTTTTAGGGTAAGCGACTCTTGAACCCTTGCTTTGAAAACCTTTAAGTTCTTTGTGTATTAGTGCTCATGTTATGTTTAACTAATGAAATTATGAAAGATAAGTAACAATTATTTTAGTGTGTGAACTATCTTTCATTCCATGCCTTATGTTGTGTTGGGCATGTGTGTTCTTGAGTGGTTTTGGACGTTTTGTCTGTCATTTGTTTTGGTAACTGAGACTGTTGATTTTGCATATGATGTTTTGTCTAGAGTGGTGATTAAACCTCCTAGTTCTTAGAACTCTCTAAGCTTCATCTTGTTTTAGGCCTTGTTGATATCTTTCTAACACTTTTCAAATGGAGCCAATCAGAGTCTGAATGTGAAAGTTATGGCCTCCAAAGTGTAGGTAGTTTTGTGTTGTTTTGAAATTTCATGTGAGAATCTAGTGGTCATGCACTTTCTCACCTAGTTCATTGCACTTTCTCACTTGGTTTGATGAGAAACTTCACATGAGATTGTGCTAATGCAAAATTTTGCATGGGGAACATAAAGCAATTCTTTTGCACTTCTGAAGGTGCATATCACTGTTTCGAGTACTCTTTATTGAGTAGAAGCCAATTCAATCACAACATGTCACATTTATGGCTATTGGAGAAGTTTAAGCCTTCATGATTATTCTTAGGGAGGTGTTAACAAACCTTGATAATTTACTAGGTACTTGTTTGGATTTATGCTTGCGGTTGTGTGTTTCCTATAGCACCATCCCACCCTTGTGAGGTGAAGTGTGGTTTGTGAGCATTCCTTGCTCAAGGTTGATGTCGCCTTGTCATTTTGGAGTGACTTAGTTATTTGATGAGTCTAGATTCTTCTTTTTAGACTTTGACTTTGGTACATCTCCACATTCTTTTCCTTCTTGAGAAAGTAGGCTAGTGTGGTTATGCCACTAGCTCAGTTAGTGTTTTCAAATGAGTATGTTGATGGTTGGTGGGATTGTGAGTTCCCTAATGCAGCTTGGGTTGATTTAGTGCAAAGGTTGAGAGAGACTCCCTCTCAGTCCTAATACTCTGCAGTTTCTTCCTCCCTAAGCTTGTTTCTTCAAGAGGATTGTCTCAGTCAAGTTTTCTCTTAGACCATTGACTTGATGCTAGAGGTTGAGTTTAGTGGTAGGTTGGGTGTGGTATTCCCAACATGGTGCTAGAGGGACATGGTATCGTTGGACACATGTTACCATCATATGAATTGGTATGCAAATATTACATGATTGTTTCCACTGACAAAAGTCTTTGCAACCTTGTGGAAAGGTGATATCTTGTTTGGTTGGGTTGTGTAACCCTAGTTCTTGGTGATAGTTGAGCTTTTGTACTTTGGAGAGGCATTGTGCTCCTACACTTGGTGGTTAGTGGTAGTGAGTAGTTTTTTGGGGTGTGCAATTTTGTTAGTAAGTTGTCATCCACTTTGTTCAAAGGATGAGTTTATGTGGTTTCAAGAATGATCATGTGACATGATTGTGTTCTTGGGAATTTTGGGATGGTTATTTGCTCATGATTCCAACTCTTGTTGGAAGTGTGCAGTGTTTTTGACCTTTTTTTGTGGTCATGTGGTAGGTACATGTTTAGTTGGGCACCTGTGGATGAGGTAGAGTCACTTTTTCCTTCCCTTATATTGTTGACTTTATGGCTAGATGGATTTTTTCTTTGATTTAGGAAGTTCCTTGTTGGAGGACCTTATGTCAGTGTGACACCCATTCTCTTGTGGTTGACATGTTTGGGGTTGATGTGATTCTTTGAGAATGTTGGAGTGATTTGGTTTTGACTTGTGGAGAGCTTCTTGAGTCATTCCTATTACTCAATTTTGATTTTTCTCTTGTTGTGTTTTGGTTTCTATTCTTGGATTGCAGGCTTCTAGGAGTAAGCCTAGTCTTTGGGAGGGATGATGTAGTGTCTTTCCCATTTGACTTTTGTAAGTCATCCTGATGGATGCAACTTTGTTGATCTCTCCTTGATATGGGATTGTGATTGGTACCATGAGTGGTCTACACCATTGAGGTGATTGGAGTCATGTTTCTATATCAATTGCTTTGTTTATACTTTGCCTGATTTTTGAGATTATGATGATTTACGGTTCACTGAGGTTTGTGCTAGTGGTTACTAGGATCAATTTGGTATCATGAGGTTGTTCTGTGATTACCTTGAGATGTGTGTAGAGATTGCACTGTGTACTTTTACCATGCTAAACTGGACTAGGTTCCTATAGCAGTGGTTAGTCATGTTTATGACTATGGTTGCTAATGTATTTTATGTGCCTTTTTATGTTGTGTTAGCAACCATTATTTAATGGTTAAATAATCATAAATGGATTGTACATGTTTGATTATTTGGTTTTGTGTTGAGGATATTTACCTTGTTATGTTTTGGATCCAAGAGATATTTGCTACTTATGTTATGTTTTAGTTTTGAGATGACCTAAGGGTCAGATGTTATACCTTGATTTTAGTATCATAGATATTAGACTACTATGTTGTTCGGTTGATCATATTGCATGATGATGCCATTTTGAGATGACAGTGTGTTTTATGATGATATATGGTTATCCGATATTTGGACATATCCCTGATTATGCTGTGTGATGGATTTAATGCTATGGTTATTTACTTCATTCCTACATTGTTATCCTTTATGCAAATGTGAGCGATGTAAATAGAGTATTTTGATATAATTAAATAAGTAGTTAAATTAGGTGATTTAATGCATTTATTTCTTTGGCTATATTATTATATGCAATGGCACTTTATCGTGTTGTTTAGCATGCAGGATTTATATCCCTGGTAGTGGCACATGGAGTTAGTGATTCAACTATTCATATTTTACCAATGTCATCCCTGTATGGTTGACATATCCTTATTTTAATTGTTTAGTTAATCCTTTTGGTGATTATTAAATCTGAGCTCATTTGAATTATGTGATTAGACCTGTGAGCATGTATGTGTATTTAGAGGTCACTCTATCATGAAAGTGTTAAGTGACATTTTGTGTTTTTGGGTTTTCAAGCTTTAAATCTTCTTGAAATTAATTTCTAGTAGATTTTCCTTAAATGAATTCTCATTACAAGGAATAACCTATTTTTGTTTGGGTCAATTCAGGGTTTAACTAAATTGGCTAGTTAATTGCCCTAATCGATTATTCACTCGAAAAGTGAATAAGTATTGAAAAAGAAATTTAATTCTTCACTTCTCACCTTTAAATTAAAAAGTTGGAGAGTAAAACCCAAAATCATCTTCATGAGAATTTACTATTTTGTTCATTGCGGGAGCTGCAAGCATGGGATCATCACGAAGTTGAGCTTGTTGGATCTAGTTTGGGGAGGCCTTGGATTACCACAATTTTTAGCCACTTCTACGAGCTTTTTATTTTCTATTTTAGATTACCATTTTGCCTCTTTTGGCTGTGAGGTAGGGCTTTGCCATTTTTTTATTTCTACTCCCTTTCAACATTTGTTTTTGGTAGTTTTTTGGTAGGAGGCTGAGAACTAGTGTTTCCCTCCATTTTTGTACACTAGTTCTACCTGGTTGGGCGGGTACAAACAATTCTTTATTTTTCAAGATGAGGGTTTGGGGTTTTGCACCATTATGCTGGCCATTTTTGCATACGATGTCCGAACTTAATTATTTTTGGATTTTTGGGGTTTTTTTTAGCCAAAATCCAAATGGGTTTTAATTTCAATTTTTTTTCAAAATTTGGGGTTTTTACCTCGTTTTGCATGCCACCCTATTTTCTTGTTGTTTTGTGGACACTAGGATTCATGTAGAATCCATACTCTTAGATTGAGGCTAGTTTATTTAGTTCATGATGTTTGGTCTTGTTGCATCATTGGAATTCATGTAGAATCCATACTCTCAAATTGAGGCTGGTGGAGTGATTTCATGATGTATGGTTTTATGTCTTTGAGATTCGTGTAGAATTCATCCTCCCAAGTTTTTTTCAATTGAGTGATCTTTTGTATTGTTTTCTCATCTATTCCTTATGTTATGATCTTCATAATGGTGGTGCACCATACATGAGTATGTGCGTGTACATTTTTCAGGTGACTTGTGAGGCCTAATCTTCCATGGTACTTTCAAAAGTTATGATCATTTGGGTTGGGTTGGGAATATGCATGCCCACAAGCACTTTTCATAGGTTGAGCATGGGTAGGGTAGGGTAGCATATGGAGGGGGCTTCTGTCATGCATTTTGGTGTCCATTTCCCATTTGATTGAAAAAGTTTTTAATTAAGTTATAACTAAAGAAAATATTGGGTGGTAATAAAACTAAAGATAATAAAATGCTTGTGCCAAGCCATTCTGTTGAGGGATGTTGAATCCGCATGATCTGAGCTTGGGGTTTTTGATGCCAAGTGACTCTCCATGATGTCAGTCCCTACTTAGTAGCCTTTTGAGTGTCTAACTAGGACCTATACTCCTTGCATTATCTTAGGTTCTTGGTTACAACTATCATTCTATCTGGTGTGAGTGTTAGCCATGGATGTTGTTCTTGTGTGTTTGTAGTTGGATCATTATCTCCATTAGCATGGTGGGAGTGGACCTATGGGTTCCATGTGGTTGGAAGTCATAGCTACCCATACCACTACTAGGGACTAGTGTATAGAGATAGTCTTTTTTCCAAGTGTGATATTGCTTTTAGTTCATTGTGATGTTCCTTCTGTTCTTTTCCTTCATTGTATGATTAGATGGTTAGATTCTAATTGTTTATCTTTCAGTGCTTGTCAAGTGTTTTCTCCTTGAAATATGGATCCAATACTCCCTAGTGTGGAGGAATGATGTTACCTTATTTCCTTAGCTTTTTGTTGTGTTTTGTGTTTATGTGTTGATTTAAGATCTCATGCGAGATTGCACTTTCTCATGCGAGGATGGAAGTCTTCACATGGTGTGTTGGGTTTCTTGGCACAGCTTGGTACTTTCTTTCACAAAACCCTATGTGAATCCTAAGGTTTTTTTTGGGTACAACCAACACTTCCTCATGCAAAAATGCACTTTCTTGCATGAAAATGTGTTTCTTCATGTGTCACGATGCACTTCTTTGCATGAAACCCTGGTAGAGGGAAAGAAACAAAACATGTCTCCTTCAATTTTTTGAGTTTCTAATACCCATGGAGTTTACCCAATTTACATGTGTTGGGTAGTTTGGAGATTTCTTTTTCTATTGTTAGTTTCTGGTATTTTTGTTCTTGTAGTGTTGTGTCAGTTCGGTAGTGGTGTCAGGAGGTATGCTAGTTGCTAGGATGGAGGTTAAGTCTTTTATTGCAATCATAGTGATCCCTATATTATGTTGACATGTGCATTCATACTTGTAAAAAATGCTAATCTTGGCTTGTATTTCATCCTTTTTCCAAGGATGTCCAGGCAAGGCATCACATGTATTACTAGTTCGACATGAACTATGTAAATGACTTAAGTGTGTTGACACTCAATTGTCAAAACCAATCTGAGATCAACAATCTCCCCCTTTGACATGAGTGTCAAAAACACTTGATAGTACATAAATATCTAATATTATTGAGTATAATATATTCACGAGTATCAAAAACACTTGACTGTACATAACTGTCTAATATTCTTGAGTATAATATATTCACAACTCTTCTTATATACAAAACTTGAAAATTTCAAAATTTTGTAATAGACTATATACCTCAAAATTTTGTAACTCCCTCTGAGTTAATGCACCTAATCTACATCAAGAATCTATTCTCCATTATGAGTAGATTTGTCCCTTGCTGATACTCTTTCTCTTCCATGTATTTTCATCTGATGCTCTATTATCTGATCTATGCTTTGCTCTGTATTTGTCTCTATATCTGTTTTCTTCAAAATATATATCATTGGAGTCAAAAAATAATTTAGCTTCCCCTTTCATTTCTCTCTTCTTGCTTCTTCTTATTTTCTACCCCTTTGGTTTAGTTTCCCCCCTTTTTCATCGCCCCCTTTTCATTCACTTGTATCTCCCCCCTTCTCTTTTCTTTTATCTCCCCCTTTTCTTTTTTATCTCACCCTTTTTGACCCTTATGTCAAAGGGTCTATACACTTATGTTGTATTTGTCAAAAAAGGATTTGTGGACCTCCATGATTATTTTTAGAACAATATCCCAACTGTCACATGCAAAATGTATTGACTTTATTTTGATTGCTAGCTCTGTTGCAAGGTGAACTAGTCCATCTAACATAGAAAGATTAAGATGTTTCTTCAACAAAGTTTTTGCATATCCTAGTTCTTTATGAAGTATCTCCATATGGGGGGTAAGGAAGACTTTGATATTAATCAACTTGGCTCTTATATTAGCCTCTTTTGCTATCAATATGGCTAATTGACTTTGTGATTGAAGCAATGAGTTAAAATACTTTTGAGTTTGAGTTGGGTTCTAAGGTAGTTGCATACCTAAGACTTTTAAAATTATCTCCAGACTCATAATTTTATGGCTTGTTTTTTGAGTGAAGAGTGTGAGATTACATAGTTTGGTGTACAATGAGGAAATGTTCTCAAGTACCTTATTTACTTTCTCAAATTTGGTAGCCAATTACACTTGCATCAATGCTATGTAACAAAATATCTTTCCATTCACTTTTTCCACAAAGCAAGTGTTTTCAAGATGAATGCATCTAAGAAGATGTCTTTGATTTCTTTTAATGCTTGCCTCTGTCTATACTCCTTTATTAGCATTTCTTGATTTTTCTTCTTTACTAAGGCTTGTTGCATTATTCCTATCTATTCTAATGTTATGGTTGCATAATCATACTTAGGTATCACTATTTCTTCATCTAGAGTTACATCTCCATAGTGAACTACCTTAGCAACTTTGAAGGAACTTGAGCCCAGTACTAAGATCTACAATGGTACAGTTTCAATATTTGGCTCTTGAAGGACTTTTTTAGGAGTGCCAGATGTTGGTAATCTTACCAATGCTTGGGTGGCCTTTTATTCCTTCTCCTTTGGTATGTCCTTACTTTCTTCAAATATTCTATGATCAATTATTGTTGGTGTAAATAATTATTCACTATTTACACTTACTTAAGTTTACTTAGGTTAATGTATTACTTTAATATTTTTTTATTAGTTAGCTAGGAGTATGTGCACTCTTGTGAGTTGTCATCTTGACAACACAAGAGTTCACACCTCTTTTATGCACATGGTGTATACAACATCTCCACTTGAGATAAACCTTGTCATTCTTATTGTCTCATCTAGAATGATGGATAAGATGTGTTTTTAGTTGTCATGTTTATCTTGTCTCCTAGCTCTTTCTAGAGTCATTCTAGGTGCTTCTTGAGAGGTCTTTATATACAAGTACTCCTAGTGTGTTTGTACATACAATACAGAGCAATGAATGAGGACATACTCTGATATATTGACCATACTCCTTTTTGGTTTACAGTTGTGCTTGTGTTCAAGTTCTTTGATCTTGGGTGAATTTTCCCTAAGAAAAATTCTTACATAGTATTAGAGCTATGCCAAATTCTTACATGGTATCAGAGCTTGGAGAATCTCTCTTCACATAGTCATTTGAGACCATTGTTGCTTCAACACCTCAACCTAAATTTGGAATACTACAAAAACTGGGAGTATCTAGAGCTAGAACAGACATTGCCATTGCATCCAAAATGTTAATTTTGTGAAGATTGGCTATAAATTCGGCTACCCTAGGACAAACTCAATTGTGAGAAAAATTTATTTTGCAAATTTATTTTTCTCTACATTTTTTTTTGAATTTTTTTGAATTTTTTTAAGGTTAGGCAGCCTTGTAGATAAATTTTTTGTGCAAAACTAGCTAGTCATGTCCTAGCCCTACACACGTGGAATATTCCTCCTATTTCACAAAATATTCCCTTCAAACAAAAAACTAAACTGAATCTAGATTGGACTACAAATTTTGGCCGTTCCACCTTCCATAATCAAACTAGCCAAATCCACACACAACTCTAGTGAGTTGACCAAGCTACAAAGTTTGGGAAGCTCTTTCCACTTCTGGCAGCTTGTTATTTTACTACTATGGGAATGGGTTTTTAAACCCTTTGCATTCCTAAATCCCCATCGATGTGGGATACAAATTTTACCCTGTTGGTTTTTATTAAGTAGGGCCTACTTACTCCTTTTCCAACAACAAGTAACAACTCTTTGCAACATTTTTTCCATTCTAACAGAAACTATTTCAACTTTCAACCCCCATGAATGGATTTCCCTCCTAGCAACATTTTGTTTGTGTGGCACATCTATTGTAATCTAGTGTCATGAACACTGAATTTTTTAGTCATTTGTTTCATGTTTCTAGTGTAGTTGTTAAGGCTCTGGCCCCTACCAAGTTGAAGACTACCGTCAAATTTTCCCAACCATTCTCCTTTTTCAATCCTCAAAAATACACTTTCGACATTGGTTTTCAGAAACCTAGCAACCACATGAGGATTTTGGGCACTATTGACTATTTGCCACATGGCATTTCCTAGCCCCACCATGTAGTAATATAGATTGCCACCTGTGACCTACAAAATGTAGCTCACTTGCCATATAAATAGACCCACCCACATCAGGTTTGACACTTGTCTGCCATGGTGGACTGACAACTTAGCCAACCGTACCACTGGCTAGATAGACTTGTAGACTACCACAAGGATTGCCAATAAGGAGCCATGTCACACTTTTCTATACTATTCCATATAGGTGATGTCATCCAACCATACGACCGTACACCACGTCATCCTAGGGGACTTTTTTTACTGAGGTCAGCCAGACATGAAGTTAAATTTGATGACCATTTAACCATCAAAACTAGGCATTTTATAACCACTATGAAGGCCATTTGACCATCAAGTTTAAGCACACAATTTTCCTTCTAGATCCCTCTCCAAATTGTTTTTTGATTTGGCAGTCTGACTTTGAGAGCCAATAACTCATACATCCAAATTCCAAATTAGGTGCAAATTTTTTTTTGAATTTGGGTAAAATTTCTTAAGAATTTTAGTGGTGGTGTTCTTTTCTAGTTTTGGTGATATGATTTGTTAGAAATTACATTTTTTGGTGACTATACCTATTCAATCCTACATATTGCAACTTCAAATGCTTCATACGGGCTCATCTGGACACAAAAATAGGTTCCATTTTTTTGAAAGTGCATTATTTTTCATCTAATTTCTATATTTATAGTTAGGTTCTAGGGTTGTTTGGACAAAAATCTCACTTTTAGAACTAGGTCTTTTTCTGCATTGTATTACTTTGATTACTTTTTAGAATTGTTGTACATTTGACCTATAGTGCTTAGTGATAGATTTGGGGCTCAAAAGGTAGTTGTAGAAAAAGAAAAATTATAAATCCACTTTGTTCATTTTGACAACTAGCCTATTGTACACGCACTACATATAAAGTACCAAAAGCATCTTCTTCTTTTTTGGCCGGGGGGGGGGTGGGGGGGGGGGCAGAGGTGTCTTTTTATTGAGTGAAAAGGGGGGGTGTGTATTGTGTATTGTATCTCTCTCTTGTGCTCTTTTACTTTTCTGCATCATGGGTTCATCTAAATGTCCTCTTCTAACTTTACACAATTCTTCTACATGGAAAGATATTGTATGGAGTAGATTAATGGAAAAAGGTGTTGCCTACATTTGGTGCATTTGCAAAGATGTTGATTGTTGAACAATCTCACTTGATAGATTTGGGACTTCTCATGGCATAAAAGACCAAAGCATTGGTCACTAGTGATGAGCACCAATCAAGTCAAGGAGGGAAAAGTTCTAACTATAGCAAGAAGAAGTAGTGAAAGTAGAAATCACAATATGAGACATAGCAATCCTCCTCATAGCAAGATGATTATTCTTCCAATAAGAAGGGAAGTAATGAAAAGAAGGACAAACCTTTTTGTACATATTGCAAAAATCCAAACCATGATGAGCATCATTGCAAGAATAAAAGAATCAATGAGTTGGAAAACCTACTCAAGAAGAACAAAATTCAACTGCCAAGTACTTCCAAGGATTCAACTCCAACCACAAGTTCTTCTTTAGAAAGGATACTTGACTTAGGTGCCTCCTATCATATGGGTTCTTCAAAGGGAGGCTTTTCTTCATTGAAGCAGTCACAAGTACCACACATCTTCATGGGAAATGATACAAAAATGGAAGTTGAAGGGAAAGGACATGTGGAAATGGAAAATGGGGAATTTAGGGATGTTCTCTATGTTCCAAACCTTAGCTGCAATCTCCTCTTAGTTTACCAAATCACTCACCTTGGAGATGGTCATAAAGTTGAGTTCCTTCCAGATTTAGTGATCGTGCAAAGTCTTACAGATGATTCATTGGTTGTAGTGGAGAAAGTCAATCATGGAAAAAGGCTTTATTCCTTCTCCCACTTTGTACCTAAGTCTCCTTCACATGCCTTGTTAACTCAATCTAATTCACAAATCAAAATATGGCACGAGCAGTTTGGTCATCTTGCCTTCTGCTATCTCTAGCAACTTTTCTCAAAACACATGGTCAAAGGTCTACCTAACATCAACTTTCCTAAGGGTGAGTTTTCTTCATGTTTAGTGGATATGCATCTTGAGGAGAAGTATGATAAAAGGAAGTATTCTAGAGCACCATTTTTTCTCCAGTTGGTTCACATGGTATTAGTAGGACCTTTTGTAGTGACTTCAGTTAGCCAATGCTACTACATCCTTATTTTTTTTGACGACTTTTCATGGTTCACATGGGTCTATTTCCATCATCGAAAGAATGAAGTGGTTGATAAGGTTCAAGCCTTTAAGATTCACGTTTAACACAAATCTAGGAAAGCCATCAAGGTTCTATAGATGGACAATGGAAGAAGACATGTAGACAGAAGACTTAAGGACTTTTCCAAACTTGAGGGAATTGATCTTCAAAATCCACCAGCATTCAGCCCACACAAGACAAATATTGCAGCCATGAGGATTATAATTCTTAAGTCCATGGAAAGTTTCATGATTAAAGCCAAGTCTCTTGATTCAACACTTGAAGTTGAAGCCATTAGTAGTGCCACTCACATACTTAGTAGGTCTCCTCATAATTCCCTAGATGGGAAGATCCATTTTGACGCATGGTGCAGTAGAAAAGTAGTTGTGAGTCACTTTAGAGTCTTTAGTTGTCCAGCATGGGCAAACCTATCTTCCAAGGGATGCAAGGCACCAGCACCTAGGCTAGATGGTGTTAAGGCTTACAAATTTATGGATCTTGAGACTCTGATATTTTTGTGGAGAAGGATGTTCACTTTGAGGAAAGTTCACCCAACTTATCGTCTAATCCTCTCCACACTTCATACACTGTGGAAACTAATTGTGACACCAATGATAGTGCTTCAACACATTCAGATATGTGGGGTTCTATCAATAGTTGTAGCAAA
The DNA here is from genome assembly GCA_028749045.1 of Cupressus sempervirens. Lineage (NCBI taxonomy): Eukaryota > Viridiplantae > Streptophyta > Pinopsida > Cupressales > Cupressaceae > Cupressus > Cupressus sempervirens. The sequence goes on along the minus strand of CM053791.1, from coordinate 603,689,280 downwards.
AGGTCATGGCATCAATATAGTCCACATGCTTATATTGCCACAGTGAAAGGTCCAGTATAGTAGGGTACATGGTGTCTTCCAGCTCTAGCTTTAGTTGATGACTTCTTGGCATACATTGTAGGTATCTTCATGGAGTCACACACCACAGATTTGGGAGACAACCTTGATGATTTTCATCTTCTCTTTGATGATGATGATCCTTCTACAATTGTTGTGATGGCTCACTTTGAGCCTCATATCCATTCTCTACATGATCCATATTTACAGGCTAATGTGATTGTGGATAATTATGTACAACAATTGTCGATGGTCTCTTTATTAGTTGAGGAGATAGATGGTTACTTGAAATAGGTTCTACATCACTCCTTGCTAGATCTGCACTTCTTCTCAATAGGTTTGGAAGGAGCCATCATTAATATCACCATAGGGAAACTTGAATAGGTTTCAGAGACACCTTACATCATTGAGATTCTTTCTATACAAAGGGGAAGTGTCTCACTAGTACCTCTACTATTGTTTCTTCCAAAGGGGAGGAACATCATTCAATGGTCATGGATTAGCTTCTACATTGGAGCATTTCTCACTGATCAACAAACTACATTTAGGGGCAAGACTACCTTTTCTCCTTCTTCTTCTCCTTTACCGGGGGGGGAGTTTTTCCTCTTAAGGGGTTTTGTCCTTCTCCCATTTCTCTCTTGTATATACTGGATGTATGTTGTAGGGGGGTGGTGTGGGTCTCGATTACTCCATCCATCCATGCATCTTGTCTCTTCATCTCTCTTTTTGGTGGAGGGTTTTTCCCATGAGATTTTCCCTCTTTCTTCACTTTATGAGGGACTTTATTTTTATTATGTACATGGGTACCTAACATGTCCTAGTAGCCAGAACCCATTTTACATTTCATCCTAGTTTTCATGAGCTTAAGTGCATTCCCCTAAGTTTCATTTAAAAGGGGGTGTTAGTGTAAATAATTATTCACTATTTACACTTACTTAAGTTTACTTAGGTTAATGCATTACTTTAATATGTATTTATTAGTCACCTAGGAGTATGTGCAATCTTGTGAGTTGTCATCTTTACAACACATGAGTTAGCACACTAATTAAGCACATGGTGTCTATAACATCTCCACTTGAGATACACCTTGTCATTCTTATCCTCTCATCTAGAATGATGGATAAGATGTGTGCTTAGTTTCCATGTTTATCTTGTCTCCTAGCTCTTTCTGGAGACATTTTGGGTGCTTCTTGAGAGGCCTTTATATACAAGAACTCCTAGTGTGTTTGTACATACAATACAAAAGAAATGAATGAGGACATACTTTGATATATTGATCATACTCTTTTTTGGTCTATAGTTGTGCTTGTGTTCGAGTTCTTCGATCTTGGGTGAATTTTTCCTAAGACAAATTCTTACAATTATAATGATTTGAGTTTCACCTTGGGTTTCTGTAATGTCCCCTTTTGGGACATTAGGGTTTATAACCTTATTGTGTATATATTTTCTCCTTTTGCTCCCAGATTGTGAATGATTCCTTTTTATTTCCCTTAATATTTCTCCTTATCATATCCCCCTCAATATTATATTTCTCAATGTATATATAGTTTTCATTTCTAGGAGTCATGTCTTTTTATAATATTAATTATATTATATTAGTAATAATAATATAATTATATATTATATTAATTATATACTTATATTAATAAGCTTGATTAATTAATATCATAAGATATATTATATTAATAATACTTATATTTTAACATATATTATTTTAATAATATATCAACTAAATAAATTATATTACTATATTATAATACTTTATAGTAATAGTGTTTCTATATTAAATCATATCTTAATAATTAAAATATAATTATTTATTTATAATTATATTAGCTTATTATTTAATTAATTTCATAATTCCATATTGTTATTATAATGTGAGGATATTATTACATAATATTACATATAAAATATTATTACTTTAATATTTTTATTAATATAACTTTATATATAATACTTATTTATTATTTAATTTATATATTAGAGTGGGGACATCACAGTTTTTGTTGTAGGTATAGATGTGTCTTTCTGTCCTATTTTCTCAATTGTGATTTCCTTTTCCTCTTCGCCTGTTGCTATTTAACCAAATCAAATTTCACATTTGTGTCGACCTTTGTCGATATGTCTACTGATGTTTTTATTAAAGGTTGAGCACTAGTAGCTAAAGGGATGGTAGAAGGTGGTTCTTTTATATTCACCTTATCCCTTGTAATGTCAGCTACTACCTTTTGAAGTTCATCAACACTAACCAATACTGTATTTTCACACAATCTGGCTTGTAGTGTGGATTGGTCAAGAATCTTCTTGAGATCTTCTGGAATTAAAGGATTGATGTTTTGAGCTGAATTATTAGGAAAATCCTTAACATTTATAGTTTCTATAGGTATCCTTGTGTCATGTGGAGGTCTCATGCTAGGCATTTGTGTGTCTTGCACACTCTGTTCTTCTTGTTGCTCTTCGGTTGTAGCCATGTTATCTTTTTCCTTTTATGTCTCCTCTATAGTAGTATCCTTTTCTATATATTCTTCTTCCTTATCATTTTTTTCATCATCATTATTTCTTCCCTCAAAGGAATCTTCTTCTCCTTCTTTGACAGTTGTCAACCCATAGATCAATTTCCACATTTGAGTGGATTTCTTGACAACATCTTCAAAATTGTTCTGAAGGATGCTAAATGCCCTATATTTTGGTGCAAAACATCCACCATATTGCTTATTTTCTTTGACAATTTGTCCTTTTATCAAATCTGGCATCACTTGGGCTAGTGTGGATTCTCTAATTTGTTTCTCTAGGTTTAAACAATAATGCCACTTATTTTCAATAGTTGTATATAGATCCTTAGGCATTGTATAATCCAATTCAAGTGGAGTGTTCTTGAATTTTGACATCATTGCATATATTAATTCCCCAATCAAATTTTTTTCTTCTCTGCCAACTTTCCCAAAATCAATATTTTGCAAATCTATCAAATTTGCATTATTTCTAACATTTTCATAGAGATTCTCAAGATTATATTTTTGTGGATGACTTACCACTCTAAACTGGCTTGTATCTTCAAGTTTTGTTCTTTCATCATCAATCTTTTTCTATGCAATGCATTTTCTCCTTTGCGTCTTCTACTCTAGCCCTTCTTGTTTTGTAGCCCTAGCCTTTTCTTTGGCTTGCTCTTTGACATTTTGTGTAGTGGCCCTTGTGTTTTTCCTACTTGTTGGTGTTGTAAGATTTTCTTGGCTTGGCTTAACAATTCTTTTAGCCTTTGTCTTTACTATAGGTTGTTCTTTGGCCTTTCTCTTCTTTGGTTCTACCTGTTCTGGTGCTTCCTCTGCTTCCTTAGCACCTTCTTCTTCAATATCCTCACCCATGCCTTGGGTCAAAGAAAGAGGTTCTTGGGATTTTTATTTCTCTTCCTCTTCTTCTTCTTCATCATCATCTTCTTCCTCTTCTAAACTCTCAACAAATTTAGCCTTGAGCTTCTTTATCAACTTATCTTTCTTCTTTAGTGTAGAAGTAGTCTTCAATTCAATTTCAAATTTGGATTTCATAACATCATAATAACCAAATATCTTGGCACCTTTATCAATCTCCTCTTCTAGGAGTATACTGATGGTAGCTAAGGCTTCATCAACATTTATCTCATATCCTAGAGGTCTTAACCATCTTACCCTAGGTACTACTACTTGTATGTATGTGTAATCAATATCTACAAGAAAACATATGTCATTGTAGTATTTTTCAACTAAGGAGATAGGTATCCTCAACCTCTACTTCATGGACTTCTCAAAGTCTTCAAAATAGCTTTTCATAACTGTTTCAAAGTTTTCACCCATCTGCTCAATATATTCATTGATCTGTACAACTACTAATCTATTGGTCTTCTAGCCTATTTTGCCAAAGGATGGGAATTCATTATATACATAGAAAAATATGCATACAAGTATTGATCCAAATTTACACTGTGCACTTTTTATCTTTCTAATGGCACCTAGGTTCTCATTTATCTATTGCAATTAAAGTTTTGCAAGATCATCAGTATGATCTTTCTTGACAATTTTATAGCCAACATCAACTACAATGCATCGTACATTATTTAACTTGCTTGACTAATAAAATTTGCGAAAGATAACCCTAACAAAAAACTCAAGTAGATGATCAATGATGGTGTCAATTGACATTCCTCTCTTGTTCCATTTAGCTCATGTGTTCTTCTCAATTACTTCTTTTGAGTCACTTCATAGGGTCTTTGGTTGATCTCGGGTTGGAAAACCAGTCACCCTGTGAACAATTCTTTTTGAAATATTGATTGGTACTCCTTCCAACCATAGACATCCATGATGTATCCTACTTAACACTATCTTGATCCATTCCATCTTGAACCCATGGAAAAATCTAGGGCATGGGTCAAACCCTTTCTCTCTACTATCTTAAATTCATCCTTTAAAATGTCATTTTCACACAACTTATCATAATCTTGCCTTATTTCCATATCACCTATGCCTCCTACTTTTTAGTTACAACATTTTCTTACATCTTGGACCATTATAACCTTAGGTGGAATCATGGATAATGTACTCGATGAGCCATTTTGTTAGGCTATGTCTAGGATGGCTTTCAAATTCAGTTGTTTGACCTCATTGCTGACTAATTGGACATCAAAAACTTCTTTCTCCTTCACATTCTTTTAACTAGAAGCCATTCTATCAAACTAGGGTTTTACAAATTTTAAACTGCATAACTCGGCTTATGGAGAATACCTCAAAAATTTGATGAACTAGTGCTTGATTATTGATAGGATCTTTGAAATACACTTCAAACTAGATTTTGAATCACCTCTTTTCTCTACTTGCTCTTGCTTGAATTTGTAATAACAAAAAATAGGTGAAAATTAACCTTATACCCTTCAAATCTTTGCATTTAATGCTTGGTGCTTGTACAACTATAAACTCGACATCAACACAATTTTTGTTCCACTCATTATCTATAGAGACTTTTCTCACTCGACAATTACTATAGGCTTAGCTCTAACTATCTTTGACTAGTAGCTTGGTACTCAATAGTATTTCACTCAGTATATAGAGAAGACTTTTAATGCTTGACAAAAACATTAGAACTTGAAGATTTAACATTAAATTTTCCACAACTTCTTGCATCTTAATTCATGCTAATGTAATATTTTTAGTGATAATTTATTTTGGAACTAATGTATAATGCAAGACTTTAAGTATTAGTCCGACATACCTCTTGTTTGATTAGTTTGATGAAGTGTGACCACTTGACCCATTGGGTGAAGTGGTGCCTTCATTTGATGTACTGCCACCATCTTTCTTCTTCCATGTCTTGTTTATCTCATTTATGATATGTTCAACTTTTGCCTTGCCTTTACCTTTATCAAATTCACAACTTGGTGCCTTGGACCTAGCTAAACAATACTTACTTATGTGATTAGTCTTGTGATAGCTAAAACATATAGTTTGACTCAACCATCTTTTGTAGTTACCATTGAAGTGAGTCCTAATGTAGTTTTTAAGTACATGTCCATATTTCTGGCAATAGTGATAACTATATCTTGTATTGTCATCCCAATCATAAGAGTTTTCATGGCTTCTTATCTTTTTTGGCTTGCTTGATGATTAGGTGGACTTGGATGTGCATTCAAAGGCTCTACGCCCATTCTTCTGACAATTGTAGTACTATCCTTCAAATTTTGTTGCATGCATGGTTCTAGTTCTACATTCATGTCCCTAATGACCTTGTTTGTTGCACTTATGACAATGAGTCATGTTCTTAGGCTTAGCATTATAATTTGTATTCTTGCTCATGCACACATTAGCAGTATGTCCTTTCTTACCACAATGATGACAAGTAGGTTTGGAGTTCTTACCTTTTTTGTTCCTTTTCTTAATAGCTTTGAATGATTCTCCTTCTTTAGTGCTTGTGTAGCCCAATCTTGATGTATCTATACTAGATCTAGGGGATTTTATTAGTTTCTCAAAGTACTTGATGGCTTCATTTGGCTTGTTGAACCTTTCAATAAATTCTTTTTCTCTTTTTAGGTCATTCTGTAGTAGTTCATTCTGCAACTTCAATGTAGTTATCTCAATATCCTTGACATTAAACTCATGATGAGCATTCATCATTTGGATTAAGGTATCCAATTGCATGTTTGAGATCCTAGATAGTTCTATTGACTTTTCTTCCAATCTATTTGCCAAAATTATTTTGTCTTCTTCAATCATGGCCTTATCTTCTATAGCTTTCTTCTTTTGTTCAATCACTTCACATAGCAATATAGCTTGTGATTCTTACTCCAACTTGAAATTTATGATTTCTTTAGCTTGTGCTCTATTCTTTTCCATTAGATTGACAATCGCTACATCAAATTCACTAGATTTACCATCTGTAAATAGTTTTGTGGTGTTGATCTCTTTGTATTGAGTATCATTTTCTACTATAGCAATCTCTTTCCTTCTCTTTAAGGAACTCTTCAAAGCATCTCTGGCTTTATTTAGTTGATGTAGTATGAGATGTATCTCAATCTCTTGGTTCTCAATGGTCTTTCTCAACTTGTAGACTTCCATTTCAAGATCTTTTCTTTAAGCTGCAAAGCTTCTTCTTCTGAGAACTTAGCTCTAGTACCAATTTTTGGGATTACAAGTAGGAAAGATAAATTTTTGAGAGGGGGGGTGAATCAGAAGTCAAAACATTAACCCATAAAACTTTTCACCACTTATCCATCTCATGCATTCAATAGATAAACTGGAATAACATGTAAACAAAATACATCTAAATCATGTAAACATATAATCAATCACACATTTGACAACTAATATGATTACTAAGACAACCTCCAAAAAAAGGTAAAATTGGGGTGGGGATGATAACCACAATTCTTCACTATTGTAGCAATAAAGTGTAGACAATTAAGGTTACACTAGATTGACCATGAATCATGATCTACCTTGTGAAAGACATGCCCTATTAAAGGCTTACAAGGACTGTTAAGTCCCACCTTGTTAGAGGATTTCAACACCTTGTTAGAAGTATTCTTGGCTAAAGGACTTCAAAATATCCACTTGGAATGTCATCCTATTAAAGGATTTACAATAGTCTATAATGAGTACTATGTTTAGGAGATTTAACTAAAATCACCCGTTAGGATGTTTCAACATGGATCTTGTGATTAGCTTTGGTAGCTTGATTAAAGATAAAATCCATATAGTGTCCTTCTTGATCCTTCCTAATTTTATGTAACAATTTTTGTATTCCTTTGTTCTTTGTTCTCCTCCAATTGATTTTTCAATTCACTCTCTATAACTTCTAAGTCTCCATGAAACACTCTATTTTTCACATACAAACTTCTTTATATTTCTCCTTCAATTCCTTACATGCTCATATAAAGTTTAGGGTTTCATCCTCCTTAAGAAGACTAGAAGACTTAGGGTTAAGTATGAATCTATGACTGAGATTCATCCTTTTTGCTACTTAATCCTTCCTATTTTTTGATTGGTTGTATGTAATTACATAGGGAATCTATATACAGATTCATCCTTATCTTCAAAGGATCATATTCTATCCTTTGGTTAGATGAAAAATGGTTTACATAGTTATTTGTGAAATCACAAACAAATATGTTCAATTTGTGTTTCTTGACACTTGAAGTTACTAATGCTCGGCACATACTATAATTATATTTTTGACTCGACACTTAAACTACTTGGCATCTATTATTTACTTAGCACTTGAATCATTCGGCATGGTCTATCTGCTCGGCACTTGAGTGACTTGACACATGAGTGAGTTGACACTCATTTCAACTTGAGACAATCTTGTATTGACATATTATACTCGGCATATATTACTAGTTTGGCATGAACTAAGTAAATGAAATAAGTGTGTTGACACTCAATTGTCAAAACCAATCCGAGATCAGCACTAGCACTCAAAATAAACAAAAAAATCAAGATACAATTTCCCAACAAACAAGAAATGATGAAGTGCAAATACTAATTGTTGAGCAATACAGAGTGGGTGTTGAGCAATAAAATAAAGATGTTGAGTCACAGATAGGGAATGCTAACCATTTGATAGAAAATGCTCATGATGCAGAACATGAATTGGAACCTAAACAAGAAAGATCAAATGAGCTTGATATTATTTTTCTAGATGAACTTGTAGAAGAACTGAGAAGGGAACTACTTGTGCCAGAAAAATATGTGAGAAGACATCACAAACCTAGACAAATCATTGGTGATGTTAAATCAAGTGTTATGACAAGGAAAAGACTCAGAGATGACACATTCTTACTTTTTGAATTTGAGTGGGCAAGATAGTAAAAGATGATTTAAATAATGAATAAGAAAATTGACCAGATTGAGAAGAACAATACTTGGAATTTAGTTCCAAGATCAAGACCTAAAGACAAAAATGTTATTGGGAAACACTAGGTTTTTAGGAAAAAAAATGAAAATGGAGAGGTAACAAGAAACAAGGCAAGGCTGGTATGCAAGGGTTATGCTCAAGAAGAAAGAGTTGATTATGGAGAAAATTTTTGATGCAAGAGAATCCAGAGGTATAAGGGAAATCTTGTGTCACCCAAAAAAATGTACTTAGACTTAGTTTCTATTTCATGTGTTTTCATTTTTGGATACCCATTTGGGTCAAATAAAGGTTCCAACTATAATGCCCCGCTCCGAGATCCTTAGAAACAAGGATTCAAATCAAGACAAGATATTTTCTTTTACAAGTATGAATGCACAAGACAACATCATATAGGGATCACAAAGATCACAATGGAAGACTTCAACACAATCGCGGCAACCAATGAATCTCTGAACGCCACTACCCAACTGACACACCCAAACAAAAGCCAACAACCACCACAAAAAGATGAGGGCACAAGAAATGACCACTCATCAACAAAACACCAAGCTGGGGTAAAATGCAGAATCGTAAAATTTGGCTAAGCTTGAAATCCTGAAGCCCTGAAAAATTGGCTAAGTCTGGATTTCTGAAGCCCTGAAATTTCCTAGAATCCATAACTTATCTCCAAGAGGTCTGAAACCTATCTCAAATGATTTTTCATATATATTAAAATATATCTTAAGTATAAGTTGATGTATATTAAATTCCTTATACGTATATTTAAAGAATTAAATATATGTCAACTTATACTTAAACGATATATTTTAAACCCCGAAGGACTACAACAAAAACCCAAAAACTGAATTTCAAAAGAAACCTCTTGAATTCGAAAATGGGGAAAAATTGACAAAAGAACCTCCACACCGGGGAGTACCAGATCCACGAAGGCTCGAGGAATGAAAACTCAAGCGCAAGAACAACACAGAAAGGAGAACATCTATCCACCTAAACTACAGCAGCAAAGAACACACTAAAATAAACATCGCAAAGAATAAAAGCAACATCACAATGTACAAAAATACATCTCAGGAACAAAACTACCAAACTAAGTACACGATTCCTCCCAACCATCAATAGCATCATAAGACCATCGTGGATCCTAGCCATCCCCCGCACATAACATCCCAAGCCACCGACCAGATCGTCAATACTTTCATAATAGGGACGTCACTACTAAAACATGCATAACAACAACATAAGGAAATCTAACATGCTAGTAGAAAAGCATAAGATAATCCTACAGTAGATAACATCACCTATCACATGCTAAACAATAGTAAGCAATAGATATACTACTAAAGAAAATCACATCATCTAATCATATGCTAAACATCATAATAAGGGAATGTGCCAAATAAAATAACATCATCTAAACATGATATACAAGCATCCTAATGAAAGCATAAATCACAAGAAAGCGTACTCCAAAACTCGAAGTACCAAGTGAAGACATCTAGCAATGGTTGCACTAGGAAAAGAGATCATCTTTGTACACCGATCCCTAGCAGTGGCAAAGGTAGCTATGCCTCCCAACCATGTGGCACCCATAGGTCCACACCCAACCTGCTGATGGAGATAATGATGCAACCACAAACACACATAAAGCACAACATCCATGGCTAACACTCACACCAGATAGTATGATGGTTGAACCAAGAACCTAGGACAATGCAAGGAGTACAAGTCCTGGTCAGATAGTCAAAAGGCTTCTAAGTAGGGGCTGACATCCTGGAGAGTTACTTGGCATCAAAAAGCCCAAGCTCGGATCGTGTGTCCTCAAACTTAAATGGGTGCTCACACATTGTGTCCTCGAACTTAATTAGGTGCTCACACATTTTAATTATCTTAAGTTTTATTAACAATCACACATTTTATTTAGTTATCACTTGCTTAAAACTTCTTACCCTCCATCAACCTTTGATGCCATGAATGCCAAGCTACAAGATAGAAGCCCCCTCGAGATGCTACCCTACCCTACCCATGCTCATCCTACAATAATTGCCCGTGGGCATGCATACTCCCAACCCAACCCCAATGATCATAACTTCCAGCAAATTCATGAAAGATCGGGCCTCGCAAGTCACCCAACAAATGTACATGCACGTACTCGTGTGTGGCTCACCACCATCACAAAGATCATAACACAAGGACAGGAATGAGAACACAATGCAAAGAAAACACCCAACTGAAAGCAACATGGGAAGGACAGATTCTACATGAATCCCAAAGCCAATAAAACCATACATCATTAAATCACTCAATCAGCCTCAATCCGAGAGTATGAATTTTACACAAATCCCAATGATACAACAAGATCAAACATCATGAACTCACTCAACTAGCCTCAATCTGAGAGTATGGATTCTACAAGAATCCTAGTGTTCACAAATACAAGAAAAGGTTCAAAAGAAACCATAACAAGTATAAAATCACTCAACCGAACACAATGTTGGGAGTACGGATGCAACATGCATCCCAATGCAATATAAAAGTGCAAAAGTGGTTTGACTGATATCCAAATGGATCATCAAGGTCCACGACTCACATTGTGCCAAGAAAACCTAAGAAAATAAGGTAGCACGCAAAATGAGGTAAAAACTCCAAAAATTTGAAAAACTACAAAATTAAAACCCATTTGGCCTTTGGGTTCAAAAACCCCAAAAATCCAAAAAAAATGAAATCGGACACCGTATGCAAAAATAGCCAGCATAACGGCGTAAAATCCCAAACCCTCATCCCAAAAAATAGGGGAATGTTCATACCCGCCCAACTGGGTAGAACTAACATACAGAAACAGAGGGGAACACTAGTTCTCAGCATCCAAACAAACGGCTACCAAAAACAGAAGCAAAAACGGAGCAAAAATAATAAAATAGGAAAGCCCTACCTCACAGCCAAAAGGGCAAAACATGAATCTAAACCATAAAATAAATATCCCACAGAAGTAGCAAAAAATTGCGGCAATCCAAGGTTTCCCCAAGATGGATCCAACGAGCCCAACCTCGCGATGATCCCATGCCTGTAAATCTCACAACGAACAAAACAGTAAATCCTAATGAAGAGGATTTTGGGTTTTACTCTCCAACTTTCCAATTCAAAAGTGAGAAGTGAGGAATTAAATTCCTTTTTGGATACTTATTCACTTTTCGGGTGAATAATCGATTAGGGCATTTAACCAGCCAATCTAGTTAAACCTTGAATCAAACCAAACAAAAATAGGCTATTCCTATAAATAGGAATTCATCTATGGCAAAGCTGCTAGAAATATAAAATAAATCAATTAAAAAGCCCGAAAACACAAAAACATAGAAATCTCCTTAATAACTTTCACGACAATGCGAACCTCTAAATGCACAGACACGCTTACTGGTCTAATCACATAATGCAAATGAGTTCGCATTTAATAATCACCGAAAGGTTTAAATTAAACATTTTAATAAAGGATACATCGACCATATAAGGATGACATTGGTAAAACATGAATGGCTGAATCACTAACTCCATGTGCCACTGCCAGGGATATAATCTTGCACACTAAACAACATGATCAAGTGCAATTGCATATAATAACATAGCCAAAGCAATAAATGCATTAAATAACCTAATTTAGCAATTTAATTAATTATATTAAAATAATCTATTTACATCACTCACATTCGCAAAAGGCATAGCAATGTAGGAATGAAGTAAATAACCATAACATTAAATCCATCATATAGCAAAATCAGAGGTATGTCCATATACCAGATAACCAGATATCATCATAAAATGCACTGTCATCTCAAAATAGCATCATCAAGCAATATGATTAATTGAACAACATAGTAGTTTAATATCTATGATACTGGAATCAAAGAGTAACATCTGACCCTCAGGTAATCTCAAATGTAAAACATCACATAAGAACAAATATCTCTTAGATCAAAATAAAACAAGGTAAATGTCCACAGTACATAACCAAATAATCCAACAGGAACAATCCATTCTAATTACTTAAGAATTTAATAATGATTGATTATTCTGCATTAAAAAGGCATTTAAAACACATAAGCAAACACAGTCATAAACATGACTAACCACTGCTATAGGAACCTAGTCCAGTGTAGCGTTGTAATGGTACATAGTGCAATCTCTGCACACATCTCAGGGTAATAATAGAACAACCTCATGATACCACACCGATCCTGGTAACCACTGGCACAAACCTCAGTGAACCAAAAATCACATCATAATCTCAAAGATCAGTCAAAAGCATAATCAAAGAAACTAATATAAAAACATAAATCTGAACACCTCGATGGCGTAGACCACTCAGGGTCACAATCATGATCCATCAAAACAAAAGATCAGCAAGGGTGCATCCATTAGGACAACTTACAAAATTCAAATGGGAGAGGCACTACACCAACTCTCACAATTCCACTATCAGTGTTCTAGGATAGAGTATTTAAACACTTTGGGATACGTGTAAATGCAAAAAAAAGGAGTATGTAATTGGACCATCATTTTGGTAAACTAGAAGGTGTAAATTGGTTAGATGAAGGTAGTCATAATTTAGAGCATTCCAAAAAAAGAATCAGGTCAAAAGGCCCCATGGTTTGAAAGTTATTGCAATTTTTTGTGTTTTGGAGACCTGCTAAGAATGCTTCAAAGTCAGGGTAGGGGCATTAAATGACCTTGAAAAGGGCCAAAAATGGGAGACAAGAAAAGCTTGTCCATTGGGCTATAGAGCACTTTGAGAGCTTTCAAGAAATGTAAATAGTTTGTCAATTGAAGCTATAGTTCAAAAGTTATGCCTCCCAGAAGTTTGATTACCATTTTTGGATTCTTCTAGATTTGTGGCAACTTCTAACGCAGCTTTTGGAGCCTTCTATTTGGTCGGTGGATGCCTACTAGTACTTTCTAGAATGTATTCCTAGTCCTTAACCCTCCAAGGTCTATTTAAGGAAATTTCTAGCATTGTAAAAGGTAGTTCAGAGTGGAGTTTGAGAGGAGGTACTGAAAGGAGAAATTATCTCCAGATTTATGCTATTATAAGCCCTTAGGGCATGTTTTGAAGTCTATTTTTCTCTGTACTGAATGTACTAGTTTATTTTCACAGTTAATAAAATTTCCCTTTCCTATTGTGTCCATTCTGTACTTGTGGGTTGTGTCCCCATCAAGTGGTATCAGATCATACCTTTGTCAGTGGTAGCAGAGCATACCTCCATCAAGTGGTATCAGAGTTGGTTTTCTTGAGTGTGTAGAGAAAGAACCGACCATGAGGCAGTTTTCACCAGGACTATGTGGTTGTGCGTTTGAGTTAGAAGATGCCTCCACAAAGAGAGCATGACAGAAGGGCCAGAGCTATTAATCCTGAGGAGGTTAGAGCCCTCCAAAGGTAGGTACAATCATTGCATGAGGAGCTCTGTAGAGGAACAAATGTTGTTGCAGGTGACGACAGTGAGGATGACAACGAAGAAGAAGAAATTGGACCAAAAGGGGAATTTGATGGGGAAGTTCTAAATCAAGAAGAGGAAAGGCTTTTTAGGGCCATTACTAAGTTTGGGAAAAGACCTAAAATTGAAGTGGGTGTATTTTTCAGGAAATTTAAAACCAGATGAGTTGATCGATCGGATCAATGAAATGGAAGAATACTTTGAGTATGAGGATATCAGGGACCCAGATAGGGTTAAGTTTGCAAAGGCAAAACTAAAAGGCCATGCTAGAATCTGGTGGCAAGAGGTTCAATTGGAAAGAAACAGAAGAGGAAAGGAGAAGATCACAAGATGGGATTTCATGGTGGACAAATTGAAGAAGCAATTCATTCCTATGGACTACGAGCTTGATTTGTTTAAGAAGATGCATGGGTTAAAGCAAGTAGGAAGATCAGTCCAAGAATATATAGAGGATTTTTACTAACTCTTGATTAGAGTAGGGCATGTAGAAGCAAATAAGGAGAAGGTTGCTCATTGTATCAGTGGGTTGCGACCCAACATCTAGGAGGAATTAAGTCTAGAAAGAATGACCAGTGTTGAAGAGGCATACCAGTTTGCCCTATGAGTTGAAGAGAAGTTGAATAAACAGTTTGAAGGAAGGAAAAGAGGGCATGATCAAGGAGGAAGGGGTAGTGGTAGGTCATCTAGAGGCCAAAATGAAACCCAAAAGAAAAATGAAGATGTGGGTACCAGGAGGAACCAGAGGAATGAGGGTTTCAACTACTCCCATGATAAAGACTTTGGAAAATAGAGAGGACGAGGTAGAGGACATGGACAAGGAAGAGGAGGTTTTCATGGTACCCATATCCATTGTAATAAAGAAGGTCGTCATTCCTTTGAATGCCCTCAATGACAAGGAAGGACAAATAGGAGAGCTGAGGGACAAACTAGGGTTGCTCATGTGGATGAGGATGCACAATCATCACATTTAGAGGATGCAGAAAGAGGAGAGACCTTGGTAAATGAAAGGGTCCTACTAAGTGGTGAGATTGAACCAAGACAAAGGAGGAGTTTGTTCTGTACTAGATGCAAGTGTGAGGATAAATGTTGTAACGCGATCATTGATGGTGGTAGCACTGATAATTGGGTATCAGAAGAGATGGTCTCTAAGCTGAAGCTCAAGAGTGAGAGACATCGCCAACCCTATCGGATTGCTTAGGTGAAAGATGATCATAAGGTACTGGTAAGTGAACAATGTTTAGTGAAATTCAAAATTGAGAATTACCATGATGAAGTTCTCTGTGATGTTATTCCAATGGATGTTTTCCATCTATTGTTGGGTAGACCATGGCAGTTTGATAGGCATGCAGTACATGATGGTCATGCAAACACATACTCTCTAACAAAGGATGGAGTTCACCACAAATTGAAGCCCATGAAAAAGGAAGGCGAAAAGGTATGTAGCAGTGCTAAGATTTGTCCTGTTGATGGAAGAAAGTTTTTAGATGGCATGAAACATCAGCGTATGTGCTATGCTTTGATTCTTAGAAAAGATAAAGAAGGTAGTAGTGAAATACCACTTGAAGTTTTAGATTTACTAGGTGAGTTTGGAGATATTATCTCTGATAATGTTCCAGAAGGACTACCACCAGTAAGGAAAATCAGTCATCAGATAGATTTAATCCTAGGAGCTAGTTTTCCTAACAAGGTTGCTCATAGGATGACTCCTACTGAATCTAAGGAGTTAAACAGATAGGTTCAGGAGCTATTGAGGAAGGGCTTGATTCAGGAGAGCCTGAGTCCATGTGCAATACCTGTAGTACTAGCACCAAAGAAGGATGGAGAGTGGAGAATGTGTATAGACTCTCGAGCTATAAATAGGATAACCATCAAGTATCAATTTTCTTTGCCAAGAATGGATGATCTTATGGACTACTTGAGTGGAGCTCAGTACTTCAAAAAGATAGATCTCAAGAGTGGCTATCATCAGATATAGATATGAGAATGAGATGAGTGGAAGATAGCCTTCAAGACCAAGGAGGGTCTTTATGAGTGGTTAGTCATGCCCTTTGGATTGACGAATGCCCCAAGCACCTTCATGTGGCTTATGAATGAGGTACTTAAGAAGTTCTTCAAAAAAAAATTTATTGTCTATTTGGATGATATTTTAATTTTCAGCAATACTTTGGAAGAACATTTATTGCATATTCGTAGTGTTCTTGAGAGGTTGAGAGAAGAGAAACTATTAATTAATCTAAAGAAGTGTATTTTTGAAAAAAGGGAATTAGTCTACTTGGGGTTTTTTATATCACCTGAAGGTCTTAAAATGGATCTAGAGAAGGTAAAAGCCATCTTGGAATGGCCAACTCCAAGGTCTGCTACTGCATACATACATAGATATATCTATGCATGCATGCATGTATACATAGATATATCTATGCATGGATGCATGTATACATAGATATATATGTATGTATGCATGCATGCATATCTATGCATATGCAATGTATACATAGATATATCTATGCATGCATGCATGTATACATAAGTATATATATATGTATATGTATGTATGTATGTATGTATGTATGTATGTATGTATGTATTGTAGTGCCTCTCCCATTTGACTTTTATAAGTCATCTTGATGGATGCAACCTTGTTGATCTTTTTTTGTGATGGATCATGATTGTGACACTGAGTGGTCTACACCATCGAGGTGTTTGGATTTATGTTTATGTTTTAGTTGCTTTGTTTATGCTTCTACTAATCTATGAGATTATGATGTGATTTAAGGTTCACTAAGGTTTGTGCTAGTTGTTACTAGGATCAATGTAATATCATGATTTTTTTTTGTGATTATCTTGAGATGTGTGTAGAGATTGGACTATGTTCTTTTTACCACACTACACTAGATTAGGTTCCTATAGTAGTGGTTAGTCATGTTTATGACTATGTTTGCTTTTGTGTTTTAAGTGTCTTTTTGTTGATTCTATAAACAATCATTATTAAATTCTTAAGTAAATAAAATGGGTTGTTCTTGTTGGATTATTTGGTTATGTGTTGCGGACATTTACCTTCTTATATTTCTTACTAGAGAGATATTTGTTACTCATGTGATGCTTTACATTTGAGATGACCCGAGGGTCAGATGTTATACCTTGATTTTAGTATCATAGATATTAGACTACTATGTTGTTCAGTTAATCATATTGCATGATGATGCCATTTTGAGATGACAGTGTGTTTTATGATGATATCTGGTTATCTGTTATTTGGACATACCTCTGATTATATTATGTGATGGATTTAATGCTATGGTTATTTACTTCATTCCTACGTTGTTATGTTTTATGTGAATGCAAGTGATGTAAATAGATTATTTTAATATAATTAAATAAATTGTTAAATTAGGTGATTTAATGCATTTATTCCTTTGACTATGTTATTATATGCAATTGCACTTGATCATGTTGTTTAGTGTGCAAGATTTATATCCCTGGCAGTGGCACATGGAGTTTGTGATTCAACCTTTCATATTTTACCAATATCGCTCTTATATGGTTGACGTATCATTTATTAAATGTTTAAATTAAACCTTTCGGTGATTATTAAATCCAAAATCATTTGCATTATGTGATTAGACCAGTGAGCGTGTTTGTGCATTTAGAGTTTCACATTGTCATGAAAGTCATTAAGGTGATTTTTGTGTTTTTGGGTTTTCGGGCTTTTTAATTGATTTATTTAAATTTTTGTCAGCTTTTCCATAGATGAATTCCTATTTATAGGAATAGCTTGTTTTCATTTGGGTTGATTCAGAGTTTAACAAGGTTAGCTAGTTATTTGCCCTAATCGATTATTCACTCGAAAAGAGAATAAATATCCAAAGAGAATTTTAATTCCTCACTTGTCACTTTTGAATTAGAGAGCTGGAGAGTAAAACCCAAAATCCTCTTCATGAGGATTTACTGTTTTGTTTGTTGTGGGAGCTATGGGCATCGAATTGTCGTGAGGTTGGGCTCATTGGATCCAGCTCGAAAAAACTTTGGATTGTCGCTACTTCTCTGAGCTATTTATTTTATGATTCATATTCCCATTTTGCCCTTTTGGCTGTGAGGTAGGGCTTTCCCATTTTATTGTTTCTACTTCTATTTTTGGTAGCCATTTGTGTGGAGGCTGAGAACTAGTGTTCCCCTCCATTTTTTTATGTTAGTTCTACCTAGTTGGGCAGGTATGAACATTTCCTTATTTTTTAAGATGAGGGTTTGGGATTTTATGTCGTTATGCTGGCAATTTTTGCATACGGTGTCTGATTCCATTTATTTTTAGACTTTTGAGATTTTTGTGCCTAAAGGCCAAATGGGTTTTAATTTTGTAATTTTTCCAAAATTTGAGGTTTTTACCTCATTTTGCATGCTGCCCTATTTTCTCGAGTTTTCTTGGCACAATATGGGTCATGGACATTGATGATACATTTGGATATCAGTCAAACCACTTTTGCACTTTTATGTTGCCTTGGGATGCATGTTGCATCCATACTCCTAAAATTGTGTTTGGTTGAGTGATTTTATAGTTGTTATGGTTTCTTTTGGACCTTTTCTTTGTTTCATGGACATTGGAATTCATGTAGAATCCATACTTTTGAATTGAGGTCGATGAAGTGAGTTCATGACCCTTGGTTGATGGGGACACCATCCAAGCACAGAATTGACACAACAGGAAAGGGAAATTTTATTAACTTTGTAAATAAGCTAATACATCTAGTACAGAGAAAATAGACTTCAAAACATGCCCTATGGGCTTACAATAGTATAAATCTGGACATAATTTCTCTTTTCAGTACCTCCTCTCAAACTCCACTCTGAATTGTCTTTTACAATGCCATAAATGTCCCTAAATAGACCTCGAAGGGTTAAGGACTAGGAATACATTCTAGAAAGTGCTAGCAGGCATCCACCGACCAGGTAGAAGGCTCCAAAAGTCATGTTAGAAGTTAGTCCAAATCTAGAAGAATCTAAAAATGGTAACCAAACTTTCGGGAGGCATAACATTTGAACCGTAGCTCCGATTGACAAACCATTTACATATTTGGAAAGCTCTGGAAGTGCTCTATAGCCCTATGGACCAGCTTTGCTCATCCCCCATTTTTTGGCCCTTTTTGAGGTCATTTAATGCCCCTAACCTAACTTTGAAGCATTCTTAGGAGGTATCCAAAAACTGAAAAATTGCGATAACATTCAAACCGTGGGGCCTTTTGACCTGATTCTTTTTTTGGAATTCTCTAAATTGAAATTAAATTCATTTGGCCAATTTACACCTCTAAGTTCACCAAAATAATGGCTCAATTATATACTCCTATTTTTTTGGCATTTACATGTATCATAAGGTGTTCAAATACTCTATCCTAGAACATTGATAGTGGAATTGTGAGTGTTGGAACCTTTATTTGACCCAAATGGTTATCTAGAAATGAAAACACATGAAACAGAAAATAAGTCTAAGTACATTTTTTTTGGGTGACATAGGATTGCCCTTATACCTTTGGATGCTCCTGCATTAGACACCCAAGGTAAATTGAAAAGTGACCCTGTCACTTTATGAATGGTAGAGGAAATCCCAAATTGGAAACCTCAGCTGCTGAAATCCAAGTTGAGTCCTCTATTGGCCATCCTTTCCACTTGACCAAATACTCTTCATACTACCTATTTCTAGTACTCCTACCCACATGATGATTGAGAATTTCTTCTATCTCCTCCTTCTTAGAAGCAAGAATTGGACATGGCTCTAACATTAGTTCCTCATTTGCACCATCATCATGATACTTTGTTAAGTCTGTAATGTTGAAAATAGGATAAATGTGAATGCCATCTAGCAACTCCACCTCACATGCATTTCTTGAGGCATGTTTCTTCAAAATTTTGTAAGGACCAAATTTCTTCATTTTTAGCTTGTTGTAAGTGTTGGTTAGAAATCTTTCTTTTCCTAAGTGTACCATGACTAGATCCCCTACTTGGAATTCTTTATGTCTTCTCCTTTGATCAGCCCTAGCTTTATACTCTTGATTCATCTTGGTAATGTGTGCTTGAACCTCCTCATGTAGATGCTTGATATGTTTAGCAAATTCTTCAACTTCAACACTTGTCCTCTCCCCTTGCTCTATCTTCCTCAATTCTGGCGCAGTCCTTGGGCTACTTCCATATACAATTTTTAATGGTGATCTACCAGTACTCCTATTTATAGAGTTATTGTAAGCAAACTTGGCTTGTGGTAAAATCAAATCCCACCCCTTGGGCTTATCCCCAAGTAAACATCTCAGCAAATTGCCCAGACTTTTGTTTACCACTTCTGTTTGGCCGTCAGTCTATGGGTGATGTGTAGAACTGAATTTTAAATCTGTTCTCAACTTTTTCCACAATTTTCTCAATAAATACCCTACAAATTTAGTATCTCTATTAGAAACTATACTCCTTGGAAGACCATGTAGTCTTACCACCTCTCTGAGAAATAAGTCTGCAATATGGATAGCATCATGAGTTTTGTGGCATGAAATGAAATGTGCCATTTTGGAGAACTTATCAACCACCACAAATATTGATTCATTACCCCTTTGTGTCCTCAGCAATCTAAGAACAAAATCCATACTTATGTCCTCCCATGGTTTTGATGGAACAGGCAATGGCTAATATAGTCGATTATTGTGGCTAAATCCCTTGGCAACTTGACAAACCTAGCAACTCTGTACAAACTTCTTCACATCTTGTAAAATTTGAGGCCAAAAATAATGTTCTCTAAGAATGGAAATGGTCTTATCTCGACCAAAATGTCCTGCCATCCCTCCACTGTGTTTCTCTTTAATCAAATTTTCCCTCATGGAACTCCTTGGAATGCACAATTGGCTGACCTTGAATAACATACCATCATGAATTAGATAGTCTAACCACTTAGTTCTATCTATAGCAATAGGCTCTTTACAAGCTTTCTATGCCTCAACAAAATCAAGATCATCAAGGTACAGATTCTTGAGTTCATCAAACCCAACTACTTCAACCTGCATTACTATAAGCAACAACTATCTCCTGCTTAGTGCATCTGCAACCCTATTAGATTTTCCACTTCTATGTTTCAACACAAATGTATAGCTCTGCAAGAACTCTACCCACTTCATATGCCTCTAATTCAATTTACCTTGGCTATTTAGGTACTGTAATGCTTGATGATTAGTAGACAAAAAAAATTTCTTTGGCAATAAATAATACCTCCATTTCTTTAAGGCCTGAACTATTGGATAGAACTCTTGATCATAAACAAAATACTTCTTCTTTGCATCATTCAATGTTTTAGTAAAATATGCAATAGGCTTACCTTCTTGGCTTAATACAGCCCCAATAGGGCTGCCACTTGCATCACAATCCACCTAAAACACCTTTCTAAAATTTGGAAGTGCCAACACAGGTTGTTTTGTCACCTTCTTCTTTATCATTTCAAAACTTCTCGCAATTGCTGAAGTCCATTTAAACTCTTTTCTATCCCCTCTTATTGTGTCAGTTAGGGGTGCACATATGCCACTGAAATTCTTAATAAACTTTCTGTAAAAGCTAACTAGACCATGAAATGATCTTACCTCAATAGTAGACCTTGGAGTAGGCCATTCCAAGATGGCTTTTACCTTCTCTGGATCTATTTTGAGATCTTCAGGTGATATAACAAACCCCAAATAGACTAACTCCCTTTTTGCAAAGATACACTTCTTCAAATTAATTAACAATTTCTCTTCCCTTAACCTTTCAAGGACACTATGAATATACAATAAATTTTCTTCCAAAGTCTTGCTGAAAATTAAAATATCATCCAAATAGACAATAAAAAATTTTCCCAAAAACTTCTTAAGTACCTCATTCATAAGCCGCATGAAGGTGTTTGGGGCATTCGTCAATCCAAAGGGCATGACTAACCACTCATAAAGACCCTCCTTGATCTTGAAGGTTTTTTGCCACTCATCTCCTTCCTCTATCTATATCTGATGATAGCCAATCTTGAGAGCTATTTTTGTGAAGTACTGAACTCCACTCAAGCAGTCCATAAGTTCGACTATTCTTGGCAAAGGAAACTAGTACTTGATGGTTATCATATTTTTAGCTTGAGAGTCTCTACACATCCTCCACTCTCTATCCTTCTTTGGTGTTAGTATTTTAGGTACTACACATGGACTAAGGTTCTCCCAAATCAAGGCCTTCCTCAATAACTCTTGAACCTATCTATTTAGCTCATGTGTTTCAATAGGAGTCATCCTGTGAGCAGCCTTGTTAGGAAAACTGCTCCTTGAATTAGATCTATCTGATGACTAATTTGCCTTACTGGTGGCAATCCTTCTGGAACATTATCAGATATAATATCTCCAAACTCTCTTAGTAAATCTGAAACTTCAAGTGGTATTTCACTACTACCTTCTTTATCTTTCCTAGGAATCAAAGCATAGCACATACACTGATGTTTCACTCCATCTAAAAACTTTCTTCCATCAACAAGAAAAATGCTAGCATTGCTACATACCTTTCCACCTTCCTTTTTCATGGGCTTCAATTTGTGGTGAACTCCATCATTTGTTAGAGGGTATGTGTTTGCATGACCATCATGTACTGCATGCCTATAAAACTGCCACGGTCTACCCAACAATAGATGACAAACATCCATTGGAATAACATCACAAAAAACTTCATCATGGTAACTCCCAATTTTGAATTTCACTAGAAATTATTCACTTACCAGGACCTTATGATCATCTTTCACCCATGAAATCTGATAGGGTTGGGGGTGTTTATCCCTCTTGAGCTTCAGCTTAGAGACCATCTCCTCTGACACCAAGATGTTAGTGCTACCACCATCAATGATCACATCACAACATTTTTCCTAACATTTGCACCTGGTATGGAATAAACTCCTCCTTTGTCCTAGTTCAATCTCACCACTTAGTAGGACTCTTTCATTCACTAAAGTCTCTCCTCTTTCTGCATCCTCTGAATGTGATGACTGTGCATCCTCATCCACATGAGCAATCCTAGCTTGACCCTCAGCTCTCTTATCTATCCTTGTCATTTAGGGCATTCAAAGGCACAATGACCTTCTTCATTGCAATGGAAACAGGTACCACAAAAGCCTCCTCTTCCTTGTCCATGTCCTCTATGTCTTCCTCTCTAATTTCAAAAGTCTTGATCATGGGAGTGGTTGAAACCCTCATTCCTCTGGTTCCTGCTATTACCCACATCTTCATTTTTCCTTTGAGTTTCATTTTGGCCACTAGATGACCTACTACTTCCCCTTCCTCCTTGACCATGCCATCTTTCTCTCCCTTCAAAACTTTTATTCAGCTTCTCTTCGACTCATAGGGAAAACTGGTATGCCTCTTCAACACTGGTCATTCTTACCAGACTTAATTCCTCCTGGATGCTAGGTCGCAACCCACTGATATAACGAGCAACCTTTTCCTTAGTTTCTTTTGCATGCTCTGCTCTAATCAAAATTCAATAAAAATCCTCTATATATTCTTGGACTGATCTTCCTGCTTGCTTTAGCCCATGCATCCTCTTCAACAAATCAAGCTCGTAGTCCATAGGAATGAACTGCTTCTTCAATTTGTCCACAATGTGATCCCACCTTGTGATCTTCTCCTTTCCTCTTCTGTTTCTTTCCAATTGAACCTCTTGCCACTAGATTTTGGCATGTCCTTTTAGTTTGGCCTTTGCAAACTTAACCCTATCTAGGTCCCTAATATCCTCATACTCAAAGTATTCTTCCAGTTCATTGATCCAATCAAGCAACTCATCTGGTTTTAGATTTCCTGAAAATACACCCACATCAATTGTAGGTCTTTTCCCAAACTTAGTAATGGCCCTAAAAAGCCTTTCCTCTACTTGATTTAGAACTTCCCCATCAAATTCCATTGTCATCCTCACTATCATCACCTGCGGCAATATTTGTTCCTCTATGGAGCTCCTCCTACAATGCTTGTACCTTCCTTTGGAGGGCTCTAACCTCCTTAGGATTAACAGATCTGGCCCTTCCACCACACTCTCTTTGTGGAGATATCTTCTTAACTCAAACCCACAACCACACAGTCTTGGTGAAAACTACCTCATAGTCGGTGCTCTATCTACACACTCAGGAAAACCAGCTCTGATACCACTTGATGGGGACACCACCCAAGCACACAATTGACACAACAAGAAAGAAAAATTTTATTAACTTTGTAAATAAGCTAATACATCCAATATAGAGAAAATAGACTTCAAAACATGCCCTATGGGCTTACAATAGCATAAATCTGGAGATAATTTTTCCTTTCAGTACCTCCTCTCAAACTCCACTCTGAACTGCCTTTTACAATGCCAAAAATGTCCTTAAATAGACCTTGGAGGGTTAAGGACTATGAATACATTCTAGAAAGTGCTAGCAGGCATCCATCGACCAAGTAGAAGGCTCCAGAAGCCATGTTAGAAGTTGGTACAAATCAAGAAGAATCCAAAAATGGTAATCGAACTTTCAGGAGGCATAACTTTTTAACCGTGGCTCTGATTGATGAACCATTTACATTTTTGGAAAGCTCTCAAAGTGCTCTATAGCCCTAATGCAGGAGCATCTAGAGGTATAAGGGCAATCCTATGTCACCAAAAAAAAAAAATTGTACTTAGACTTAGTTTTTGTTTCATGTCCTTTCATTTTTGGATACCCATTTGGGTCAAATAAAGGTTCCAACTCTCACTGTTCCACTATCAGTGTGTTTGAAAATCTTGAAAAAATAGGAGCATGCAATTTGGCCATCATTTTGGTGACCTAGAATGTGTGAATTGGCCAGATGAATATAATTTTGATTTAGAGCATTCCAGAAAAAGAATCAAGTCAAAAGGCTCCACGGTTTGAAAGTTATTGCAGTTTTTTTGGTTTTGGAGACCTCCTAAGAATGCTTTGAAGTCAAGTTAGGGGCATTAAATGACCTTGAAAAGGGCTAAAAAATGGGGGAGAGCTTTCCAAAAATGTAAATGGTTCATCAATCGGAGCTACGGTTCAAAAGTTATGCCTCCCAGAAGTTCAGTTACCATTTTCAGATTCTTCTAGATTTGCACCGACTTCTAATGCAGCTTCTGGAACCTTCTATTTGGTCGGTGGATGCCTACTAGCACTTTCTAGAATGTACTCCTAGTCCTTAACCCTCTGGGGTCTATTTAAGGAGATTTATGGCATTGTAAAAGGCAGTTCAGAGTGGAGTTTGAGAGGAGGTACTAAAAGTAGAAATTATCTCTAGATTTATGCTATTGTAAGCCCTTAGGGCATGTTTTGAAGTTTATTTTCTCTGCATTGTTTGTACTAGCTTATTTTCTCAGTTAATATAAATTTGCTTTTCTGTTGGTTCCATTCTGTTCTTAGGTCGTGTCCCCATCAAGCCCTATGGACAGCTTCACTCATCCCCCATTTTTTGGCCCTTTTTTAGGTCATTTAATGCCCCTAACCCAACTTTGAAGCACTCTTAAGAGGTCTCCAAAAATTGAAAAATTGTGATAACTTTCAAACCGTGGGGCCTTTTGACCTGATTCTTTTTTTGGAATTATCTAAATTGAAATTACATTCATTTGGCCAATTTACACCTCCTAGTTCACCAAAATGATGGCTCAATTACATACTCCTATTTTTTTGACATTTACATGTATCCCAAGGTGTTCAAATACTCTATCCTAGAATACTGATAGTGGAACTATGAGAGTTGGAACCTTTATTTGACCCAAATGGGTATCCAAAAATGAAAACACATGAAACAAAAACTAAGTCTAAGTATTTTTTTTTTTGGGTGACATAGGATTTCCCTTATACCTTTGGATGCTCCTACATCATTGGTCTTGTTGCATCATTGGGATTCATGTAGAATCCATACTCTCACATTGAAGTCGGTTGAGTGATTTTATGATATATGGTTTTATTGGCTTTGGGATTCATGCAAAATCCATCCTCTTGAGTTGCTTTCGGTTAGGTGTTTGTTTTGCATTGTCTTCTCATCCTGTCCTTGTGTTATGATTTTCGTGATGGTGGTGCGCCACACACGAGTATGTGTGTATAGATTTGTTGTAGGACTTGCAGGTCTTGACCTTCCATGTCTTTTCTAGAAGTTTTGATCATTGGGGTTGGGATGGGAGTATGCATGCCCACGAGCACTTGTTATAGGATGAGCATGGGTAGGGTAGGGTAGCATATGGAGGGGGCTTCTATCTCATAGCCTGTTGATCATTCTACCCCAAGGGTTAGTGGAGGATATGAAGTTTTAAATAAGCGATAATTAAAGAAAACGTGTGATTGGTAATAAAATTTAAGATAATAAAATGTTGTGCCAAGCCATTCCATTGAGGGATGCTAAATCTGCATGATCCAAGCTTGGGCTTTTTGATGCCAAGTGACTATCCATGATGTTAGCCCCTACTTAGTAGCTTTTTGAGTGTCTGACCAAGACTTTTACTCCTTGCATTGTCTTAGGTTCTTGGTTGTAGCCATCATACTGTCTGGCATGAGTGTTAGCCATGGATGTTCTTTTGTGTGTTTGTGGTTGGATCATTATCTCCATCAGCACGATCGGTGTGGACCTACGAGTTCTACATGGTTGGGAGGCATAGCTAGCTTCACCACTGCTAGGGACCAGTGTAAAAAGATGATCTTTTTTCCTAGTACGACCGTTGCTGGATGTCTTCACTTAGTACTTTGGGTTTCAGAGTATGCTTGGATATCATGTTTAGATGATGTTAGTTTATTTGATGCATTCCCATGTTATGATGTTTAGCATATGATTAGATGATGTTATTTGATTTAGTAGTATATATGTTGCTTACTGTTGTTTAGCATGTAATAGGCAATGTTATCTACTGTAGGATTATCTTATGCATTTTTACCAGCATGTTAAATTTTCTTATGCTGATATTATGCATGTTTTATTAGTGATGTCCCTATTATGATACTACTAAAAATTAGGTCAGTAGCTTGGGATGTTACGCGCAGAGGATGGCTAGGACCCACAATGGTCTTATGATGCTATTGACGGTTAGGAGGAACCACGTACTTAGTTTGTTTGTTCAGTTCATTGTGATGTTTATTTTAGTATGTTCTTTTCTGTTGTAGTTTAAATGGATAGATGTTCTTCATTCTGTGTTGTTCTTTCACTCGAGTGTTCATGCCTCGAGATGTGGATCCAGTTCTCCCTGGTGTGGAGGTTCTTTGGTCTATTTTTCCCCTTTTTGAGTTCTAGAAGTGTCTTTGTTTTCTATGGGTGACATTTGTTCAGCAATGTGCAACATTTAAAAAGTATCACACACCCGTACAAACTGTATCATACGACACTATAAAGTATCGCACACTTTCTTGATAAATGTCATGCGACATATCGCATGCCTTTTAGAGAAGAGTTGCATGACACTTTTTCAGTATCACACGCCTCTTAGAGAAGTGTCGTATGACACTGTTGAAGTGTCACATGCCTTAAAGAAAAGTATCACCCAGTCCCTGAAAGTGTTGCACTCCTTCTTGAGAAATGTCGTGCGACACTTTTCTATGCTGCATTATAGAATCACACAATTTTTGTAAAAACCTGCATAGCCCAACAACAAGCATTTTTCTTCGTGATCTGAACTTTTTGAGAGTTTTTTTACATACCCTTTTGGGCATTCCTCGACCCTATGTCATTGCATTTTGAATTTTGTTGGCTTCTCTTGAATCCCATTTTCGCGTTTGTGTTTTAGTCTCTTGGGGTATAAAATATATTGTTTAAGTATAAGTTGACATATATTTAATTCCTTATACTTAAGATATATTTTAATATATGCAAAAAATCTTTTGAGATAGGTTTCAAACCTCTCAAAGACAAATTAAGGATTCTAAGAAATTTCAGGGCTTCAAAAATTCAGACTTAGCCAATTTTAAGTGCATCAGGAATTCAGGCTTAGCAAAATTTCAAGATTCTGCATTTTACCCTAGCTTAGTGTTTTGTTGATGAGTGGCCATTCCTTGAGCCCTCATTTGGTTCGGTAGTGGCGTTCAAAGATTCGTTGGTTACCGATATTGTGGTGAAGTCTTCTGTTGTGATCTTTGTGATCTCTGTATGATGTTGTCATGTGCATTCATACTTGTTAAAAAAAATATATCTTGACTTGATTTGAATCCTTGTTTCCAAGGATCTCCAAGCGGAACACTATATATACATATATATATATATATATATATATATATATATATATATATATATGTATGCATTCAATGTACACATAGATATATGTATGTATGGATGCATGCATGCATACATTCATATATATGTCTGCATCTATATACATACATACATGTATGGATGTATGCATCAATGCATGTATACATAGATGCATGCATGGATGTATGTATCCATGTATGCATAGATGCATGCATGTATGTATGCAAGCATACATGCATATGCATACATACAAGATATATACATGTATGTATGTATGTATGCATCCATACATACATATATCTCTGTATACATTGCATACATACATAGATATACATGCATGCATGCATTACTACATACATATATATATCTATGTATACATGCATGCATAGATATATCTATGTATGTATGCAATGTATACATAGATATATGTATATATGTATGTATGAAATATGTATGTATACATGTATGAATGCATCCATCCATATAGAAATGTATCTATGTATACATACATATTGCATATGCATTCATGCATGCATGCATCTATGTATACATACATGTATCTATGGATGTATACATGTATGTATGTATGCATGCATGAATACATACATCCATATGTATGTATACATAGATACATGTATGTATGGATGGATTCATGCATGCATGCATCCATACATACATATATCTATCCATGCATGTATACATAGATATATATGTGTATGTCTGCATGCATGCATATCTATGTATGTATGCAATGTATAGATAGATATATGTATGAATCGATGCATGCATATATATACATACATACATACATATATACATGTATGTATGTGTGTATACATAGATGCATGCATAGATGTATGCATCCATGCATGCATACATACAAGATCTATACATGTATGCATGCATACATACAAGATATATACATGTATACATGTATGAATGTATGTATGCATCCATGCATGCAAACATGCATGCATCTATGCATGCATGGATATACACATGTATGTATGGATGGATGTATGCATAGATGCATGCATGTATACATAGTTGCATGCATGGATGTATGCATCCATGCATGCATGTATGTATCCATGCATACAAGATATATACATGTATGCATGTATGTATGCATATAAATGCATGCACGATATATACATGTATGTATGTATGTATCCATCCATGCATACATGCATGCATGCATCTATGCATGCATGGATAGACACATGTATGTATGGATGGATGTATGCATGCATGGATGGATGCATCCATGCATGCATGTATCCATACAAGAAATATACATGTATGCATGTATGTATGCATATGGATGCATGCAAGATATATACATGTATGTATATATGTATCCATCCATGCAAACATGCATGCATGCATGCATGCATGCACGCATATAGTCATATGTATATCTATGTATGCATGTATGCATTCATACATACATATATCTATGCATGCATGCATTCATATATATATATATATATATATATATATATATATATATATATATATATATGCACACATGCATATCTATGTATGGATGCATGCATGCATCTATATGCATACATGCATTCATAGATTCATACATGTATGTATGCATCCATAGATGCATGCATAGATGCATGCATGTATGTATGCATCCATGCATGCATATGCATCCATACATACATAGATATATCTATGCATGCATGCATGCATGTATGTATGCAATGTATACATAGATATATGTATGTATGTATGCATGCATGCATATCTATGTATGTATGCAATGTATACATAGATATATGTATGTATGGATGCATGCACGCATACATACATATATATGTATGCATGTATCTATATACATACATGCATGTATACATGATGTATGCATATATATCTATGTGTGCAATATGTATGTATGGATGTATGCATCCATGCATGCATAGATTCATATATGTATGTATGCATCTATAGATGCATGTATGGATGTATACATGCATGCATCCATGAATGCATATGTATGCATCCATAGATGCATGCATGTATGAATGCATGCATACATACAAGATATATACATGTAGACATGTATGTATGCATCCATGCATGCATCATACATATATACATCTATGTATGACATAGATACATGTATGTATGTATGTATGTATGCATGAATGCATGCATCGATGTATGCATCCATGCATGCATAGATTGATGCATGTCTGTATGCATGCATACATGCTTATGCATACATACAAGATATATACATGTATACATGTATGAATGTATGTATGCATCCATGCATACACACATGCATGCATGGATATACACATGTATGTATGGATGGATGTATGCATGCATGGATGGTTGCATCCATCCATGCATGCATGTATACATAGATGCATGCATGGATGTATGCATCCATGCATGCATGTATGTATGCATGCATACAAGATATATACATGTATGTATGCATATGGATGCGTGCATGATATATACACGTATACATGTATGTATGTATCCATCCATGCATACATACATGCATGCATCTTTGCATGCATGGATAGACACATGTATGTATGAATGGATGTATGCATGCATGTATGCATAGATGCATGCATGGATGGATGCATCCACGCATGCATGTATACATACAAGATATATGCATGTATGCATGTATGTATGCATATGGATGCATGCAAGATATATACATGTATACATGTATGTATGGATGGATGTATGCATGCATGCATACACAGATGCATGGATGGATGTATGCATCCATGCATGTATGGATGCATGCATACATGTGTATGCATACATACAAGATATATACATGTATACATACATAGATATATGTATGTATACATAGATACATGTTTGTATGCATGCATGCATGCATGCACGCATATATTCATACATATATCTATGTATGCATGCATGCATTCATACATACATATATCTATGCATGCATGCATTCATATATATATATATATATATATATATGCACGCATGCATATCTATGTATGTATGCAATGTATACATAGATTTATGTATGTATGGATGCATGCATGCATCTATATACATACATGCATGTATACATGTATGTATGCATATATATCTATGTATCCATGGATGTATGCATCCATAGATGCATGCATGTATGCATGCATCCATACATACATATATCTATGTATACATTGCATACATACATAGATATATCTATGCATGCATGCATGCATGTATGTATGCATGCATGCATACATACATATATATGTATGCATGTATCTATATACATACATGCATGTATACATGATGTATGCATATATATCCATGTGTGCAATATGTATGTATGGATGTATGCATCCATGCATGCATAGATTCATATATGTATGTATGCATCTATAGATGCATGTATGGATTTATACATGCATGCATCCATGAATGCATATGTATGCATCCATGCATACATACATGCATTCATCTATGCATGCATCATACATATATACATCTATGTATGACATAGATACATGTATGTATGTATGTATGCATGAATGCATGCATGGATGTATGCATCCATGCATGCATAGATTGATGCATGTCTGTATGCATGCATACATACAAGATACATGTATGTATGTATGCATGCATCTATGGATACATACATACATGCATATATGCATACATCCATACATACATGAATCTATATATATAGTGCATGCATAGATATACATGTATCTATGTATGGATGCATGTATACATAGATGCATGCATGGATGCATCCATGCATAGATCCATCATGCATCCATGGATAGATATATCTATGCATGCATGCTTGCAATGTATACATAGATACATGTATGTATGGGTGCATGCATCCATGCATGTATCTATGTATGGATGCATGCATAGATACATGTATGTATGCAATATGTGTGTATCGATAGATGCATGATAGATACATATATATATCTATGTATGCAATATGTATGCATACATAGATACATGAATGTATATATATATATATATATATATATATATATATATTCATGTATCTATGTATGCATACATACATAGATACATGCATGCATGCATGTATGTATGAATGCATAGATACATACATATATCTATGTATGCAATATATATATTTATATATATATATATATATATATATATATATATATATATATATATATATATATATATATATATGAATGTATACATACATAGATACATGTATGTATACATAGATACATGCATGCATGCATGTATGTATGCATGCATAGATATATACATATATTGATACAGGAGCATCCAAAGGTATAAGGGCAATCCTATGTCACCCAAAAAAAATATGTACTTAGACTTAGTTTCTATTTCATGTGTTTTCATTTCTAGATATTCATTTGGGTCAAATAAAGGTTCCAACTCTCATAGTTCCATTATCAGCGATCTAGGATAGAGTATTTGAACAGGTTGGGATACGTGTAAATGCCAAAAAAAGAGAGTATCTAATTGAGACATCATTTTGGTAAACTAGGAGGTGTAAATTGCCTAGATGAATGTAATTTTAATTTAGAGCATTCCAAAAAAAGAATTAGGTCAAAAGGCCCCATGGTTTGAAAGTTATCGCAATTTTTTGAGTTTTGGAGACCTCCTAAGAATGCTTCAAAGTCAGGATAGGGGCATTAAATAACCTCAAAAAGGGCCAAAAAATGGGAGATGAGCAAAGCTGGTCCATAGGGCTATAGAGCACTTTGAGAGCTTTTCGAAAATGTAAATGGTTCATCAATCGAAGCTATGGTTCAAAAGTTATGCCTCTCGGAAGATCAGTTACCATTTGTGGATTCTTCTAGATTTGTGTCAACTTTTAATGCAGCTTCTAGAGCCTTCTATTTGGTTGGTGGATGCCAACTAGCACTTTCTAGAAAGTATTCCTAGTCCTTAACCCTTCGGGGTCTATTTATGAACATTTCTAGCATTGTAAAAGACAGTTCAGAGTGGAGTTTGAGAGGAGGTACTAAAAGGAGAAATTATCTCCAAATTTATGCTATTGTAAGCCCATAGGGCATGTTTTGAAGTCTATTTTTTCTATACTGAATGTGCTAGCTTATTTTCATAGTTAATACAATTTCCCTATTCCTATTGTGTCCATTATGTGCTTGGGTTGTGTCCCCATCAAGTGGTATCAGAGCTGGTTTTCTTGAGTGTGTAGACAGAGCACCGACTGTGAGGCAGTTTGCACCAGGATTGTGTGGTTGTGGGTTTGAGTTAAGAAGATGCCTCCATGAAGAGAGCAATGTGGAAGGGCTAGAGCTGTTAATCTTGAGGAGGTTAGAGCCCTCCAAAGGCAGGTACAAGCATTGCAAGAGGAGCTCCATAGAGGAACAAATGTTGCCATAGGTGACGACAGTGAGGATGACAATGAAGAAGAAAAAATTGGACTAGAAGGGAAATTTGATGGGGAAGTTCTAAATTAGGTAGAGGAAAATCTTTTTAGGGCCATTAGTAAGTTTTAGAAAAGACCTACAATTGAAGTGGGTGTATTTTCAGGAAATCTGAAATCAGATCAGTTGATCGATTGGATCAATGAACTGGAAGAATTCTTTGAGTATTAGGATATCAGGGACCTAGATATGGTTAAGTTTGCAAAGGCCAAACTGAAAGGCCATGCCAAAATTTAGTGGAAAGAGGTCCAATTAGAAAGAAACAGAAGAGGAAAGGAGAAGATCAGAAGGTGGGATCGCATGGTGGACAAATAGAAGAAGCAGTTCATTCTTGGGGACTACGAGCTTGATTTTTTTAAGAAGATGCATGGGTTAAAGAAAGCAAGAAGATCAGTCCAAGAATCTACAAAGGAGTTTTCCTAACTCTTGATTAGAGTAGGGCATGCAAAAGAAAATAAGGAGAAGGTTTCTTGTTATATTAGCGGGTTGTGACCTAGCATCCAGGAGGAATTAAGTTTGGTAAGAATGACCAGCGTTGAAGAGGCATACCAGTTTGCCCTACGAGTCGAAGAGAAATTGAATAAAAGGTTTGAAGGGAGACAAAGAGGGCCTGGTCAAGGAGGAAGGGGAAGTGGTAGGTCATCTAGAGGCCGAAATGAAACTCAAAAGAAAAATAAAGTTGTGGGTACTAGCAGGAACTAGAGGAATGAGGGTTTCAACCGCTCCCACGATCGAGACTTTGGAAATCAGAGAGGAAGAGGTAGAGAACATGGACAAGGAAGAGGAGGCTTTCATGGTACCTATTTCCATTGTAATGAAGATATTAATTGTGCCTTTGAATGCCCTCAACAACAAGGAAGGACAGATAGGAGAGCTAAGGGCCAAGCTAGGGTTGCTCATGTGGATGAGGATGCACAATCGTCACATTTAGAGGATGCAGAAAGAGGAGAGACCTTGGTGAATGAAAGGGTCCTACTAAGTGGTGAGATTGAACAAGGAAAAAGAAGGAGTTTGTTTCATACTAGATGCAAATGTGAGGATAAATGTTGTGATGTGATCATTGATGGTGGTAGCACTAATAACTTGATATCAGAAGAGATGGTCTCTAAGCTGAAGCTCAAGAGTGAGAGACATCCCCAACCCTATCAGATTGCTTGGGTGAAAGATGATCATAAGATCCTGGTAAGTGAACAATATTTAGTGAAATTCAAAATTGGGGATTACCATGATGAAGTTCTTTGTGATGTTATTCCAATGGATGTTTTCCATCTATTGTTGGGTAGACCGTGGCAGTTTGATAGGCATGCAGTACATGATGGTCATGCAAACACATACTCTCTAACAAAGGATGGAGTTTGCCACAAACTAAAGCCCATGAAAAAGGAAGGTGAAAAGGTATGTAGAAGTGCTAGGATTTTTCTTGTTGATGGAAGAAAGTTTTTAGATGGCATGAAACATTAGCGTATGTGTTATGCTTTGATTCATAGGAAAGATAAAGAAGGTAGTAGTGAAATACCACTTGAAGTTTTAGATTTACTAGGTGAATTTTGAGATATTTTCTCTGATAATGTTCTAGAAGGATTGCCACCAGTAAGGAAAATCAGTCATCAGATAGATTTAATCCTAAGAGCTAGTTTGTCTAACAAGGCTGCTCACAGGATGACTCCTATAGAAACTGAGGAGCTAAATAGACAGGTCCAGGAGCTTTTGAGGAAGGGCTTGATTTAGGAGAGCTTGAGTCCATGTGTAGTACTTGCAGTACTAGCACCAAAGAAGGATGGAGAGTGGAGGATGTGTATAGACTCTTGAGCTATAAATAGGATAACCATCAAGTATCAGTTTCCTTTGCCAAGAATGGATGATCTTATGGACTGCTTGAGTGGAGCTCAGTACTTCACAAAGATAGATCTTAAGAGTGGTTATCACCAAATATGGATTCGAGAAGGAGATGAGTGGAAAATAGCCTTCAAGACCAAGGAGGGTCTTTATGAGTGGTTCGTCATGCCCTTTGGATTGACGACCACCCCAAGCACCTTCATGTGGTTTATGAATGAGGTACTTTAAAAAGTTCCTTAGAAAATTTGTTATTGTCTATTTGGATGACATTTTAATTTTTAGCAAGACTTTGGAAGAATATTTATTGCATATTCATAGTGTCCTTGAAAGGTTAAGGGAAGAGAAACTATTAATTAATTTGAAGAATTGTATCTTTGCAAAAAGGGAGTTAGTTTATTTGGCGTTTGTTATATCACCTAAAGGTCTAAAAATGGATCTAGAGAAAGTAAAAGCCATCTTGGAATGGCCTACTCCAAGGTTTGCTGCTGAGGTAAGATCATTTCATGGTCTGGTTAGTTTTTACAAGAGGTTTATTAAGAATTTTAGTGGCATATGTGTACCCCTAACTGACACAATAAGAGGGGATAGAAAAGAGTTCAAATGGACTACAACAGCTATGAGATGTTTTGAATTGCTGAAGAAGAAGGTGACAGAATAGCCTATGTTGGCACTCCCAAATTTTAGAAAGGTGTTCCAGGTGGATTGTGATGGTAGTGGCAATGCTATTGTGGCTGTATTAAGCCAAGAAGGTAAGCCCATTGCATATTTTAGTGAAAAATTGAATGATGTAAAAAAGAAGTATTTTGTTTATGATCAAGAGTTCTATGCAATAGTTCAGGCCATAAAGAAATGTAGGTATTATTTATTTCCAAAGGAATTTTTTTTGTATACTAATCACCATGCATTACAGTACCTAAATAGCCAAGGTAAATTGAATCAAAGACATATGAAGTGGGTAGAGTTCTTGCAGAGCTATACATTTGTGTTGAAGCATAGAAGTGGAAAATCTAATAGGGTTGCAGATGCACTAAGCAGGAGATAGTTGTTGCTTACAGTACTGGAGGTTGAAGTAGTTGGGTTTGATGAACTCAAGAATTTGTACCCTGATGATCCTGATTTTGCTGAAGCATGGAAAGCTTGTAAAGAGCCTATTGCTATAGACATAACTAAGTGGTTAGACTATCTGATTCAGGATGGTATACTATTCAAGGCAGTCAATTATGCATTCCAAGGAGTTCCATGAGGGAAAATCTGATTAAGGAAAAAAATAGTGGAGGGATGGTAGGACATTTTGGTCGAGATAAAACCATTGTCATTCTTAAAGAACATTATTTTTGGCCTCAAATTTCACAGGATGTAAAAAAGTTTGTACAGAGTTGCCAAGTTTGTCAAGTTTCCAAGGGATTTAGTTACAATATTGGACTATATCAAAGCCATGGGAGGACATAAGTATGGATTTTTTTCTTAGATTGCCAAGAACACAAAGGGGTAATGACTCAGTATTTGTGGTGGTTGATTGGTTCTCCAAAATGGCACATTTCATTATGTGCCACAAAACTCATAATGTTGTCCATATTTCAGACTTGTTTTTCAGAGAGGTGGTGAGACTACATGGTCTCCCAAGGAGTATAGTTTCTAACAGAGATACTAAATTTGTGGGGTATTTCTAGAGAACATTGTGGAAGAAGTTGAGAATAGATTTGAAATTTAGTTCCACACATCACCCGTAGACTAACGACCAAACAGAAGATTGGGCAATTTGCTGAGATGTTTAGCTAGGGATAAGCCCAAGGGATGGGATTTGAATCTACCACAAGCAGAGGTTGCTTACAATAACTCTGTAAATAGGAGTACTGAAAAATCACCATTCCAAATTATATATGAAATTAGCCCAAGGACTGCACTGAAATTGAGGAAGATAGAACAAGGGGAGAGGACAAGTGCTGAAGCTGAGGAATTTGTTGAATATATCAAGCATCTACATGAGGAGGTTCAAGCACACATTACCAAGATGAATCAAGAGTATAAAACTAGGGCTGATCAAAGGAGAAGACATAAGGAATTTCAAGTAGGGGATCTAGTCATGGTACACTTATGAAAAGAAACATTTCCAGCCGATACTTACAACAAGCTGAAAATGAAAAAATTTGGTCCCTACAAAATTCTAAAGAAACATGACTCAAGAAATGCATATGAGGTGGAGCTGCCAGATGGTATTCACATTTCTCCTATTTTCAACTTTGCAGACTTAACAGAGTATCATGATGATGGTGCAGATGAGGAGTTGATGTTAGGGCCATGTCCAATTCTTGCTTCCAAGAAGGAGGAGATAGAAGACATTCTAGATCATCGTGTGGGTAGGAGTGCCAAAAAAAGGTAGTATGAAGAGTATTTGGTCAAGTGGAAAGGATGGCTAATAGAGGACTCAACTTGGATTTCAGCAGCTAAGGTTTTCCATTTGGGATTTCCTCTACCATTCTTAAAGTGACAAGGTCGCTTTTCAATCTACCCTGGGTATCTGATACAAGAGCATCTAGAGGTATAAGGGCAATACTGTGTCATCAAAAAAAAAATTTACTTAGACTTAGTTTTCTTTTCATGTGTTTTCATTTTTGGATACCCATTTGGGTCAAATAAAGGTTCCAACTCTCACAGTTCCACTATCAGTTTACTAAGATAGAGTATTTGAACACCTTGGGATACGTGTAAATGCCAAAAAATAAGGAGTATGTAATTGAGCCATCATTTTGGTGAACTAAGAGGTGTAAATTGGCTAGATGAATTTAATTGTAATTTAGAGCATTCTAGAAAAAGAATCAGGTCAAAAGGCCCCATGGTTTGAAAGTTATAACAATTTTTCGGGTTTTGGAGACCTCCTAAGAATGCTTCAAAGGCAGGATAGGGGCATTAAATGACCTCAAAAAGGGCCAAAAAATGGGGGATGAGTGAATTCGGTCCACAAGGCTATAGAGCGCTTCAAGAG